>JAOTON010000773.1:0-345000 GCA_034440635.1 Lepas anatifera | reverse complement strand
TGTCAAAGAAAAAGCTAATCGTGCCTGGTAATGTTGTTCTTCTGTCTTCTTTATCAGGCTTCCTTGCTGCTACAGCGGTGCCAGAGCAGTGATACAACGGTGCTACATAGGTGCTTCATCAGTGTTACAACGTTCGTACAACTTTGATATATCGGTGCTACAGCGATGCTGCAGTCTGCTACAGCAGTGCTACAGTGGAGATTCGAGCGGTGCTACAGTGGTGTTCAAACGATGCTAGAGTAGTACTAAATTGGTGCTAAAGTAATGATACAGCGGTGCTACAGTGGTGTCACAACGATTGTGAAGTAGTGCTACAGCAGTGCAGTGCTACATCAGCCAGGCGCCAGCTTGCGGCAGGAGCATCGATCTGTTGCCGGCCCTGCCTCCGGGTTGGAGTTGCTGCCGGGAAACACTCCGCTTCAACCGACGCCCAGGGTCCAGCGCATTCTTACCAAACACAGCCGGTGCCTGCAGCAGCAGCGCCGAGGCAAACCGCCGATGGCTCACTGCGATAAGCGGCGCGAAGCACTGCAAACGCCAAAGCCACTTAGCCGAAGAAAAAGAACGGGACTCTTTCCACCAGTCGTTGTGGAAATTCTCACCGGCCGTTTGTAAATGCTCATACACACACATTAGGGAGAATTTACAGGTATGGTTAGGGAACAGTACTAAGAGATATATGCCGGGTTAATTTAAATTTTATGAACAAGTTAAGGTGGTGTGTTTTTAATGTATGGATATTTCCAACCGTATCTTCAAAAATTAGCTTCTGCGCTTTTCGGCTCGCTGTTGGCAAACTGCACCTCACTTTGTCTAAATCGATCTCACTTAGCCTGTGTTTTGCCAATGACTTTTGAGAATATGCTAGGCAGTGTGTATGAGTTATTCATTCATTGTTTTTTAGACATATTTGTTTTTATGTGCTATGTTTATGTATGACTGCATTCGTGCTTCGTATTTTAGCAAAGTTTTATACCAGGTATTATTGGTTATACATTTTGGTGCAAGCTCGTGTAATGTTACTGTTTGCCACCAATGGTGATCTAATTGATGAAAAATAAAAAAATATCTATGCGAAGTCGATTTTAGAAAATCATAGCCAGGACTGATAGTCACTAGAGGTAAAAAACATTTTTCAGCCTGACAAGTTCTTTGACTTGTCAATACCTCCATATTAAGCTGAGCCAAATATTGTCTCTTGTATTATGCAGTAGTTTCTTATGAGCTATCTTTGATATTTCGTTTTTTCTATCCCGCATAGGAGCCGAGATCAAGGGGGTTTTTCTATCTCCCCAATGGGATGAAGGTGGATCGGAGGCCCGCCAAGACGGGGGTTGAGTACAATGACGCTGCGTTTTTAGCTACCTCTTAAAAGCAATGATGTGGGTTGAAATTGAACCTCTCATCCGGGTGAGGCCAGCAACCAGGATAAAATATTGCGAAACCTGACAAATCACGAGATATGGAATCCTTAAACTGGAGCTTTGGAACTTTTTTTTAGCTCGTGACAAGGAAGTTTCGGTGAAGTTTTCACTATTTCATTAGTTACGCTGTCGCGTGTCGTGTAACCTACAAACCAGGCGAGCATGACTCATGCACTCCTGCTACCGCTTGAAAGCATGGTGAGTGCTGACAACCGCATTCGGTGTGCAACTCATGAGATGGCCATTTTTCCCAGAAGTGACTTTGTCGCCTCGCTTCAGTTCCTGTTACTCGCTTCCACACTTGGCCGTTCCTTCTCACGCCGTCAACTCTCATCCGAGTGGGGCTCCCATTCACCTTCGGCTCAGGGGGGTTGACCCCCTCAATCTTGACCCCTGTGCTCGGAGCGAAAACGTGAAACACAGTAAGTAGAACGTAGTAAATTGAATTATAGTTAAACTTCGTACCTCTCAGTACCTTCAGCCCCTACAAACTACCTGGCTAGATACCGCGCCATGTTCAAGGACATGGCTGGTAGGTCCCCGGGGAAGGAGAGTGAGCCGGCATCAGAGCTGCCTTCCGAGTGCTCACGGGACCCCATGTCATACCCAGAGCTGGCAAGGTATGTATGTATGTACCTCAGGCCGCGACTCTTCCCGTGAAGAAACTCTGGAAACCTACGGAGAGCAGATATTTTGTAAAGGAGGAGGAAGTGGATTATGCCTTTAAAAGTGTAAATTTAGCAATGTTATTTAGTGTGTTTCAATGCTTCAATATGTTTTACAGAATAAAAATTTGGTCTTTTATCAAAGTCTTGCTTTAGTGTTCCTAGATAATATCTCAGAGATCACAGATCAATAGTTGCAACACTCGTCTCATATACGCTTATACGCTTATAACTGGCTTTAAATACTACGATTTGGATAATAGGAAGTTATTCTAAGCCGTACCTATAGAAATATAGTAAATTTCGGTCAATTCCCGTTTTGTCCATGTGTTTCCGATGGAGAAATCATTTTGCGTATCTGACCCTATGTCATCGATATAAAAAGTAATAAAAGTAATAACCTCACCACAACCTGCAATACTCATTGAGACTCTCTCGTTTTCGCACTGGGCATCACACCCAGAGGGCAGTGAGTATTTGATAATCACATCGTCCCACTATGATGTTTGCCCTTCCTGTGCTGCTGAGGCGGGCATTCAGGACAGCGGCGGGAACGAGCAAAGACTAGTATGTAAGATGAATCTTAGATAAATTGATGAAACCTGTTGTCATCAGTGACACTTGAAAAATTTTTAGAGGTGAGGTAACTTAACCTGACTTGGTAAGATGGCCTAAATTGACCCAAACTTTAAAGTTTTTGGAAAAGTTACGCAATTGATCACGAGTAAAGCGTGCCGACTATTTCGCACAGTTGGAAAAAAATCAGAGGGTTGTTTAAACACCCCCCCCATTGCGCTAATGGTTACAACAGTGTTGGTATATTTCCACGGTGTTATGAGACGCGTACGTGAATGTAATGGACCGCAATGTGTCAAATGACGACCTGTGTAAATTGGATTGAAAATAATATTGCAGCGGGTGCTTGGTTTTCTGTTTGTTATTTTCTAACCTTTCTGTGTGAAGCGATATGGTCATTCGTATGTTGTGGTAAATGGTGTTTGACTGGGACATATTCAGTTCTTGTAGAAGTTATTTCAGACACCAGTCGTATTTCGGTTATATTTTCGTAGCTTTCGAGGGTCATTCGACTATCTTCGTCAGCGAAAAGATTGCTTAGCCAGCGCCTAATTCAATACTATACAAGTTTGAAAAACATCGCAACACACTCGTGCTAAAACCTAACATTCTACTTGCTATTTCTTGCCCAAGAATAAGTAATATACAAGTTCAACAATATAATTAAGTGAGTTAAGCGTCACAGAAGCAAATACAGTGCACACACGGGAAGGTTACAGTCTAGGTATACCTGACGAACATGCAGCATTGAGATACTTTTTATTTGATATTGTTTTGCTACTATTATTATCATTGTTACTACCATTATCATTATTATTCATTATTATTATCATTCTTTACTTTTTATGAAGAGCGAAGAACCTGGTAAATTTCTGGCATTGGAATGCCTGAGTTTGTATTTAGTAGTTGGTTTTGTTGTGTTTTTGCGATGAAGATGCCTTCTTTTATTTTTCTTTTTCTCCAATGGTTTTCATACGCTAGGATTTTGACGTCATCCCATTTAATGTTGTGTCCGGTGTCTAAAATGTGTTTGGCCAGTCCAGAGTGGTTGTGGTCCTCGTTTTCTATAGCTCTTTTATGTTCTTGTTGTCGCGTTTTTATGGTCCTACACGTTTCCCCTATGTATGTTTTTCCGCATTGACATGTGTACTGGTAGACTACTTCTTTGTTTTGGTGTTTGTGTCTTTTGTCCTTTGGCTTTACTAGTATATTTTTTAGGTTTGTTGCCGGTTTGGTTTGTGTTTTTGCGTATGGTTTTATTAAACGCACGATACGTTCCGAAATACCTCGGACATATGGAATGACCACTGTGGGTTTTGTTTCCCCTCTCTCTAGTTGGTTGTTTTCTTGTCGAGATTCCTGGCGTTGGATTTTTCTGTGTGTGTTTTTGATGAATGTTTTGGGATAGTGATTTTTCTGTAGTACCTGTTCTACGTGTTTGATCTCGTGTGTCCTGTCTGTTTCTTCTGATGAGATGGTTTTCCCCCTATTTATAAGAGTCCTGACTACTGCTTCTTTGTGTTGTGTGCTATGGTGTGATTGAAAGCTTAGATATTTTTCTCCGTGGGTTGGTTTTCTGTATACTTTAGTGGTTAATGTTCCATCTGTTCTTCTTTGTACTGCAACATCTAGAAAGGGTAGCATTCCTTCGGCTTCTCTCTCTCTGATGTGAACTTAATGTTGTGTGAAAGGGAGTTCAAATGTTGGTGTAGGGGCTCAACTTGTGAGGTTTTGACTATTACGAATGTGTCGTCCACATACCTTTTCCATAACTTAACGCCAGGAGCGAATGTTTCGAGTGCGTACTCTTACACAATTCCGCTACTATAGAGCTGACGGGGCTGCCCATGGCAGTTCCACTTATTTGCTTTTAAAATTGTCCATTTACTTGGAAGTACGTGAGATTAAGGCAAATTCTTAACATACGAACTATGTCGTCTACATCCAACCCCGTCGATGATCTAAAACTGTCATCCTCACTAGCCATTTCTTGTTCTACCCTTCTTTGGGCAATTTCGCACGCTGGCTCGGTTGGAATCGAGGTGAAAAGAGACACTACATCAAATGACACCATTATTTCGTCATCTGCTATAGTAACTTCTCTTACTTGCTCGGCAAATTTTGTAGAGTTCCTAACGTGGTGGTCCGAGTTCCCTACAAGGCATGCTAAAATCTTGGAAAGGTGTTTTGAAACATCGTACGTTACAGAGCCTATTGAAGAAACTATTGACCTCAGCGGGATGTTCGGTTTGTGTACTTTCGGTAGACCGTAAAACAATGGAGGAGACGGATCGGAGGGGTACAGGGATAAGTACTGTGCTCTCGATAACCTTCCTCGTGTTTCTATGTGCTTTAATGCTTCCCTGACCTTTCGAGTATAAGCTGGAGTAGGATCTTTGCTAAGAAGTTCATATGTGTTAGTGTCTGACAGCAAACTGTTAACTTTACTGAGATATTGCTCTTTAGTGAGAACACAGATTGAGCCACCCTTATCCGCTTGGATGATGACCAGGTTTGTTCTTTGTTTCAGTCTGTTAAGGCCCTTTCTTTCTGCTTTACTGAGGTTATCAGGTGTGTTATGATGAGACTGCAAGGTCTTAGTAACTTCAAAACGTAACCTGTTTGCTTCATCGCGCGACATATTGGAGTTAAGAATGAGTTTCTCGATTTCTGTTATGAATTCTATGTGACTTACATGTTTTGGCGTGGGGACGAAGTTCAAACCTTTCCGTAGGACCGACAGTTCTCCTTCTGTGAGTTTTGTTCCGGAGAGGTTTGTGACACAGTCATCGATTGCGTGTGCTCTGGGGCCGACGGATGGATCTGTTGTTTCCTGGTTTGTTTCTTCGTCTTCTTCCGACCTCCTTTCTGCCGAATCTTCTTGTGATGTCGTACCTGACGTCTGTAGATCGCTTCCTCTTCCTTCCAGATCTATCACCGGTTGTGCTGAACTTGCCTCTTCTCTTCCTGTTATGTGTGCTGGTGCGTTACGTCTGTTGATCAGTCTGTCAAATTTCTTCTTTGTCTGGTTTTTACTTTATTTGACTCATGCTCTTGCTTTCTACTGATTACCCGGTTCATTTCAGTAAACGTGGTGCTTTCAAGTCTGTTTTGGAGGTTTTGTTTAATTCTGTTTTGTGTTTCCGTTAGGTTTGTTCTTATGTTGATAATATTTTGATGTGTTCTGCTAGAAGTTTCTTTTCTGCTGCTTGAATTATTTTCTTGGAAGCTTGTGTCCGTATGCCGGCTTTGAGCTTAAGTCCTCTCGGCTGCACTCCATACTTCTTACACTTAATAGCAAAGGTTAGATGATTGTTATATCTAGCTAGTTTCATGCTCGTTTTTTCCAGTAATCGTGTCGTTTGTAGCGCTTCACGGCCATGTCGAGTACGTATTTTTTGAACAACATTTGAACTCCCTTTCACACAACATTAAGTTCACATCAGAGAGAGAAGCCGAAGGAATGCTACCCTTTCTAGATGTTGCAGTACAAAGAAGAACAGATGGAACATTAACCACTAAAGTATACAGAAAACCAACCCACGGAGAAAAATATCTAAGCTTTCAATCACACCATAGCACACAACACAAAGAAGCAGTAGTCAGGACTCTTATAAATAGGGGAAAACCATCTCATCAGAAGAAACAGACAGGACACACGAGATCAAACACGTAGAACAGGTACTACAGAAAAATCACTATCCCAAAACATTCATCAAAAACACACACAGAAAAATCCAACGCCAGGAATCTCGACAAGAAAACAACCAACTAGAGAGAGGGGAAACAAAACCCACAGTGGCCATTCCATATGTCCGAGGTATTTCGGAACGTATCGTGCGTTTAATAAAACCATACGCAAAAACACAAACCAAACCGGCAACAAACCTAAAAAATATACTAGTAAAGCCAAAGGACAAAAGACACAAACACCAAAACAAAGAAGTAGTCTACCAGTACACATGTCAATGCGGAAAAACATACATAGGGGAAACGTGTAGGACCATAAAAACGCGACAACAAGAACATAAAAGAGCTATGGAAAACGAGGACCACAACCACTCTGGACTGGCCAAACACATTTTAGACACCGGACACAACATTAAATGGGATGACGTCAAAATCCTAGCGTATGAAAACCATTGGAGAAAAAGAAAAATAAAAGAAGGCATCTTCATCGCAAAAACACAACAAAACCAACTACTAAATACAAACTCAGGCATTCCAATGCCAGAAATTTACCAGGTTCTTCGCTCTTCATAAAAAGTAAAGAATGATAATAATAATGAATAATAATGATAATGGTAGTAACAATGATAATAATAGTAGCAAAACAATATCAAATAAAAAGTATCTCAATGCTGCATGTTCGTCAGGTATACCTAGACTGTAACCTTCCCGTGTGTGCACTGTATTTGCCTCTGTGACGCTTAACTCACTTAATTATATTGTTGAACTTGTATATTACTTATTCTTGGGCAAGAAATAGCAAGTAGAATGTTAGGTTTTAGCACGAGTGTTTTAAGAGTTTGAAGTGTTGTAATGAGCGTGAAAGTCATGATGATAATGTTATAGAAAATTAACCGGCAATCGCATCACATATTACATCACCCCACTACACGCATCACAGACAAGGACTTCGCAATAAAGATTATTCATGTTTGTAAAGACTCGGCAGAATGCAAAATTAAAGAATCAATAGAAATCCGAAACCGCAGACCACAAATAAATAAGCAATTCTCCTCGTGGCGCCTCCTGCAACCAGTACCATACACATACACTTATACCACTTAAGACCAAACCACCACGCAAAAACACTCGCCATACCACCACACATCCATCGCTGAAAATTGTTTTTACTCACTGTTACATCCATAGTTTTGTTGCATACTGTGCTTTTATGTGTGTTTAGTCTCTGTATCCTGTAGTTTTTAATGTCTCTTTTTGTAGGTAACTCATCACACTGTATCCTTCGCGAGATGTTAAACATTGTTTTCACGTGTACCTGCTTGCTGTTCGCCCTAAATTCAAATTGAATTTAAAAATCATTGCTATCAATGACTTTCAAATTCAAAACTTGCTCCTGAAGAAGACACGCCGTCGAAATATCAATATACTATTTGGCATTTTCAATTTCATTATACTATGAGCGATTGCCGGTTAATTTTTTATAACATTATCATTAGCACGAGTGTGTTGCGATGTTTTTCAAACTTGTATAGTATTGAATTAGGCGCTGGCTAAGCAATCTTTTCGCTGACGAAGATAGTCGAATGACCCTCGAAAGCTACGAAAATATAACCGAAATACGACTGGTGTCTAAAATAACTTCTACAAGAACTGGATATGGTCATTCCTCTCAAAATATGTGAATAGTAACTTCCTCTCCGGAAGCGTTACAAAAGTGGATATATTTCTGCTCGTTGATTTGTAAGGCCTATGGGGGATATTTGTAAATTGCTGATTTTAAATGGGCACGGCTCAGCTATGCTTGAAGCTTTACTTATGATTCTGGCTGGAAGTCTTTTTATAGCTCGTGCACTTACATGATTAGTTTTCGTTCTATTCATATCTGTATAAAAGACCCATAAAACAAGCAAACAAACAAACCAACAAAAAGATGCCTTATATCCAGACAGTATAGAACCAACTCGCTATGTTCATTATGGTCTGTGCGGGTTAAGCAAATGCCATTCTTTTCATCGATCTTCGTGTTGTGGACCATCTGTGGTGTGCTTTGAAAATTCTGTTGATTAATATGCCAGTTCTTAGAACACCTAAAGGCTTGGCTGGTTTCGACGTCCCGGAAATAATTTGACCAGTAGTTTCATGGTTCTCCTCTTTTTCAGGGTATCTAATGACCCCATGCCTTTATGTGACGATAAACTCCAAGGTCGCTGATGACTCGTTTCTAAAGTCCGGTAGGATGTCTGTTTAAATTGAACGCCGGAAGGCCTGCTCGTGCTCGGTCACTTCCCAACAGAGCACCGAGTTGAAGGAAAATGGGTCCGTGTGATCCAACGACTGACATTGCCGGCAGTGATTTGCTTTGCATCCAAAGCTCGGGCAAAGTGACCCGAACAGTAGAACCTGGGGATGAAGTCACTATTTTCCTCACTGGTTGGAGGTTGAAGTCGCAGTCGATCCCGTCCCTTGCAGCCCTACCGCAGCTACATCGGAGTGCACAGTCACCACAGTCCTGTGGTATAGCATGCCAGTGCCATCGAACTATTGATTCAATCCAGTGTGCCCATTTCACAGACAAGATGAGGCGTTTCAAGGCAGGCATGGAAAGTGGAGGGGTGGGGGTTATACCTTTCCCAGGTGGCAAACTAGGGAGGTCGTTCATCCGAAAATTGCGGTGCTGAATTCGTTGTTTTGGCCTATTCTGCTGCCTATCAGCGTGAACCTGTCAAATGTTTCCGAATTTATTGTAGGTTAACTGCACCGATAACACTCTCCCAGACAGCCAGTGTTGATTTCTGCACGTCATATTTTACAGCTGTAAACGAAAACAGCTGGTCGGCTGTTAAACCGAAGACCGATACCAAAGATGTCTCTTCTGTGCGATAGGGTATCTTTTAGTGCCTCCTCCGACATCCCCCAAGTTCCTCCGAGCTCCTTGCAAATCTCACATGATCTCCTTCAAAACGAGAGGTGTTTTTCAGAGTTTTTTTGGAGGAGGTACAATTATAGCGCATGAAGATTGATAAATAAACCAAAACGAATAATTGTGAGGTGAAAAATGGATGTTATGGGTAGTTTGGGGTGTGATTTCGCTGTTTCTCCGTGTGCCATTTCCGCTAAGAACATATCCAATAGGCATGAGATCCCTGAATCAAATTCCAAGTTCGTTCTTTTCTCTGCGCCCGCTATGCTCCCACTGATCAGTCGCAAACAGCTGATATCTGCTCCAAACTCCTCCCAGTCCGTTCGTGCGGACACCGGTTTTCGCATCTCGTCGGACCTACTCTAGGCTCCTCACATCTTTTGTTCAGGAAGAAGCGCTGGAACAGACCCATATTTCCATAGTGCAGCAAAAACGTTGCGGTTAGCTGCGAAGTAGCTGCGTGTTGTGGTATAGCCTGACTTTGCAAACAACCATCCTGCATCACTCGAATTCAAAAGCCAAGACTGCACTGCGGCACAATCTACCTCTCCAGTGAGAGATGTTCATTGCGGCACAGCCTACCTTCCCAGTGCAACTGAGACTGTGCTGCGCGGCGCGGCGGTACAATCTGTGTCCGCACCAAAACTGCATCGCGGCACACGCTACCGACACAGGAAGACTGTACTGCGGCACACGCTACCTCCACAGGAAAGCTGTACTGCGGCACGCGCTACCTCCACAGGAACTGTACTGGCACAGCTACCCCACAGAAATGCTGTACTGCGGCACACGCTACCCCACAGGAAGGCTGTACTTGGCACACGCTACCCCACGGAAATGCTGTACTGCGGCACACGCTACCCCACAGGAAAGCTGTACTGCGGCACAGGCTACCCCACAGAAATGCTGTACTGCGGCACACGCTACCTCCACAGTCCAATGTACTGCGGCACACTTTACCACTGCAGTCAGATGGTACTGATCTGCGTCGCAGCCTATCCGTTCAGTGAACCGTGCCTTTGTTGGGAGGCCTACTCACATAATGCTCGCCCTCCGATACAGGCAGATATGTGCAAGCGGGAACGTTTGGATATCCCTACCCGATCCAGGGGATTCTGGATTATTTAGAGTGACCCTGCAATACAAACTCTTTGGAAAACTAGACATCAGGTGAAAAGGAGGAGCTTGACTGCTTTCTGGCTCCCAAAACTCCATCTTGCGATGGTGGCTCATGCCAAGGGATTGCGTACTTATGTTTATGTTTATTATTGGTAAACAACCACAGGCCAAAACGCACTTACAACTGAGTTCATTGATTAAAATCATACAATATTCCTCAAGGACTCACTCACCATATACACATGCTCACACAATGAATCACTAACATATTTTCCTAAACGCATTGCAGGGGTTGGCGCTCCCGTGATTTGAGTCACCCATGGGGCCTGTATTTTGGTTTCATTACCAGTTAGTCCAGCCCCCCACTACCTGGATAGAGAAGAGATATGCAGCTATGTCCTGCTGATCTGTCCTAACCGTGTAGTCGTTTTGAGTCTGCGGTTGGACTTCACTACATAGCCCTGAAGCCAATTCTCGCGGCCAACTGTGTCGGTTTCTACCCAGACGCAGACGCGCACAGGTCAGGGCAGACCAGCTGTGTCCCGGGGTAAATCACCTGACCCGGCCGGGTCATTACGGTACAATAGGTGGCCCAGGGCTGATTATTGGCTGGCTGGCTTTTCGACAAAAATTATCTCGGAAAATAGACTCGCCTTTCTGCTGGTAATTTCCCTTTCATGTCCCAGGAAGGAACACAAGGGCAATGTTCGGTAGTATGCTGCATGTTCCATTTGGAAGGGTAGAAACGAGGCGTGGATTGTTTTGTCGCTCAACCACTAATTTTAACCGTATCTGACGGCATGTCCACTTTCCGACCCTTTTAGATTTTCATTTGATCAGTTTAGAGCACAGGTTCGTTTATATATTAAGTCGTTGCCTGCGAGTTGAACAAAGTGAACTTTTAACTCTTTGATATTCTTATGTTTACTGTTTTAAGTGCATATTTTAGTCAGCTCGCAATGTGATCGTTGTTTGTAGTTTGTTGGCTCCTCATTTTTACCTGTAGTTGTATGTGACCTGTTTACCGTGACCATGTTTTATGATTCCTGACTTGAGCTCTTATTGGGGTATGACCCTGTTGCTCATATAGCACTAATAAATAAATAAATAAATAAATAAATAGACAGTTTCGGGTTATTGTACTGCGGTTGATGAATGAAGACAGTGCCGGATACTTGGGGCACTAGAGGGCTCAAGTCCTCCCCTTGATATATCAGAGTGCCTATAGTTAATGCATAGGCAGAGGCTAATCCGAGGCAATAGCAGGGCAGGCTCGAGCCCCTTAGTCCGCCTCCCACCGCAATTTTGTCCTGGATCCGCCAATGGGATGGAAAGTAACATTTTTTTAGTACCTTTTTTATTGGTTTTCCATAGGACAAAAGGACATATACATACTTGCACCTACACATGCATACACTAAATCTATGGCACATCGATCCCCATATTACATGAAGAGAATTCGTAGAAAACATGGATGAAATTAAAAGATGGACAAGGGACAGTTAAGGTAAAGACCCTGTCTTCGTTCCCTGTCGCCAATTAACATATGAAATATTTGCGAAGGACCGTGTAGATTATAGTACACATACTCACCACCATCATTTCAACTGAAAGCAGACCCACAACACACAGACTCACACAACAACTCACAGCACCAGGACTCTTGTACGAGTCACGCCACCAGGATTGTCATCGCAATCAAGTATCAATATTTTCAGCATACTCCGATGGACTGTGAGGCACGTAACTCCACGGAAATGGTTCGCTAAGCCTCTCTTGGATTGAATTCCACAAAAGACAGTCATCGTGCACGCTAGCACACTGTGCAGACCTCATTTGAAGGGTAGAAAGGAGAAAAGTACAGTTTCCAGCAGGTCGGCCCAGGTGGCAATACCAGTGATTTTCTTGCTTGGGCGCCTTTGACATTAGCCATTTGATGTTTTATAGTATAAAATTTAATTTACTTAAGACGACAAAACATTTATGGTGTATAGAAAAAAGATTTGATGGAAATCAAGGCCCATTTGTCTTCTTTCGACAGTGAATAACTTCTCAGCGTTAAAGATATTCCTCACGCAGGTGAAAAACCCAAGTTGGTCACCGTTCCACCACTTTACTCTACGTCAGCCCAGCCCACTAAACCAGGCTGAGCCTTAAAGCAAGATCAAACCACAATAGCGGGGATGCACCAGAGCGGACGTCAACAAAGCACTTGCCACCGCACTGGCAAGGTTGGGCTGCTTCACTGTCCCAGCCTGGAGGGCTCTACAATGGCGATACCACCTCAGCTACCGCCGCTATTAAAGTCAACCTGCATAATAGCTCAGCCAAGCAACACAGACACGCCGCTCGAACGATAAAGAGATTTGCATCAAGATGCATTGGGTCTTCAATCTTATCCAGTGAGCGGAGGGTATCAGGAAACCCAACTTCGCAGAGCTTACGGTTATGTAAATAAATGGTTTTCTGTCAACAAGTGGTTGAAGCTTTGCTGATGTTTTCCGCCTCCCTCCCTCTCTCCCGTCTGGACAGTCATTAAACAGTTGTGTGTCCCTCCCCCTTCAACAGTACATCAGTTACCAAAGGGTCTGGGCTCTGTTCCTCTCCACTCAGCAGATAACCATGTTGATGCCCCCGGCGTCAGCGAACTTGATGGCAGCTTTGGCAACGTTGAAAGTTGGCTTTGCTTAATGAAACAGGTAATCAAGCAGATTGGTTAAACTGTAGCCTGGGGGCAAGAAACATCATGGTAATGAGTTTCTGAAGCTGATATTGTAAATGAATTTCAAAGTGTATAACTAGCGACATTATTAATTTGATATAAATCCACTGCGTAGTAGGTATCTTTCCAAGATCGTGGGTGTGTCCCTCCACTAATCAGCGGGCACTATTTAGCAGCTGCCGCATACCCGCGAAACGCAGACGTGAGAGAGTTTACGGTTGCAAAGCTTTGGAGTCTCAGGGCACACTGATCGCCTGGGTCATATGGTAATTTCAGAGTTTCTGCACCACCCGGAGCGGGAACAGACTTAGAGCAGCGTTGAGAGGGGTACGGAGGCTGGTAGTTCGTTGGTAATGATGAGTGAGATGTGACAGTGATTACACATGCTTGTGTATATTTGGATAGGTGTGCGATATTGGATGGGGGATTGCATCTAATTTGTGTATTTAGGTGAATGTTTGAGATGTGATTGTGATTATGCCAGTTGTGTATTTGGACAAACACATTGCGGAGGTGTTTGCACGGTGCGCGGTGTTGATAACTTGTGGAAGGAGGGGGGAGAGGACTGTTGCGTAAGGTTCAGGCAGTCTTCTTGCATCTAATTTTTCTGGCGATGGTTTCAAGAAAGGCAAGTAGATGCACCTTTTGTTATAGGGTTTTGCATGAGTTGTTATCTGGCTGTGGCCTTCCGATTAAAGTATGCACATGGAGCGAAAACGGGAAGGAAATCTAAGGGTTCGAACGAGATTGGATGCAATAAAGTGTTCCACGTTTCATTCAGGAAAATCACGGGACATATTTTTTTTAAATTTCAGAGATAAACAGTACAGTTTGAACCTCACTTATTGGACACCTTTTCCAATAGGAAATGAGACGAGACAGTTTGCTCTACGACAGGATAATACGAAAGCTAAGATATAGTCCATGCCATGCTGACCTGCACCCCTCAGAAAGGTTAGCTCGAGATGTCGACGGCGACGTCGAGCTAACCTCAGGTGGTAAAGGTCAGCGTGACGTCAATGTTCGTCACGGGGAAGCGTGTTGCTGATCTATTCATTCATGCTGTCGGGTTGAGGGTAATGACAGAGGGAGTGACTAGACTACGTGAGGATTACCTGTAACCATGCGTGCGGGTAGGTTGTGGGAGAGGTAGTGGAATGGTGTGCCGCGTTGGTCTATGCCGTTGGAGAACAGGTAGAACAGGTGTGGTAATGTGAGGGGGTATGGGCGCCGATGACGGGGGCGCCGAAAAACGGGAGGGGGCTGCACAGGGTACGTCCCCTCTCACCAATCTGACAACCGATGGGACACGTTCACCCTAGCTGACGGACCAAGCGGGGGGCGTTGCCTCAATTTTGTTGGCACTCGGTCGATATTTTAGCCTTTTATCCCTTTTATCAACGTGAACCAACACACATGTTGGCAAGTTGGCTGCGGGTGAACTGGTACCCCACTGTTTAAGCTAATATATAAACACTTCAACTGACCACCTACCTGTTTTTTTGTTTGTTTCAGGGACATTCTTATGCATAGATGATCAAACGTTTAATTCAAGAAATCCTGGCTTGAAGCTCATGTCTGCAATTTGAAATGCTCTATGAAGTTTTTTGGTGTCCTAGCAAGTGCATTGGGCAAATATTTATACAGTTTGCCTAATTCAAGTTTGGTATATTTTGTTGGAGCCTTTCAGAGATATTGAAATCTGGTCAAGATTATGTAGAAAACGCATATCATACAAATACCAAGTATTTATTTCCACATAAAAGTGACATGAAAATGAAACAATTTTTTCAAAGCACTGCGTTATCATCAGATCAGATGAAAACGCTGTGCGTATAAATATGGTCTCATTTCGATGTAAGTTTGATGTAAATATCAAATTTAGTATTTGTATGAACAATATTTTCGATATGTTTTTAACCATAACGACCCTGACACAAGCAATCCAAGGAATAATGAAATATTCACTTGCTCTACTTAATGGGGGTTGCAATGTTTGAAAATTAGGCATTAAAGATCGCGCTGATCAGCAATTTTCAGTCGGTAAGTGAGTCATAGCCAAACCGAAAACAAAAGATGTTCTAGTCAACCGGTAAGCGCTACATAGGAAGACAATAAGCTTCATGAACCGACAAAATGGCCTTGTAGTGTTTTTGCTTTGGGTTTTTTCTTCCAAAGCTAATAAAAAACTATTTTTGTGTCAAGCCATTCTGTCCAGTGATCGACTGGTGACAGTGCGCGGTATCGATACCAGAGACTGTACCTCTCCAGTTCGTCACCCGGCGTAAGTAACCCTACCCGGCCGAACGAGCGTGACAGCCCGTCTTAAACCCTGGATGGGAACAGTGCGTGGCGGGGAGGAGGCGAAATACGTGCGGGCCCAATAACCACTGCACCCAATCGTAGATTAACGATGGATAAACGTGTTCAACAGGCGAGTAATTACTCTCTCTGACAGCAAATAATAATTTCTGGAGCTTAACGACACACTAACTGCCAGGGTTATAAGGCACTGTTAGCCCTTACCCTATTGGAAGGGATTTGGGGGATGAGCTCCACTTATACAGATGCTCTGCCAGGATACAAACCCGGAATCTATGGCTCAGAAGGCAGATGCTCTGCCTCTGAGGCGTGCGTTCTCCAGAATCACGGACAGTGCCCCTGAGATTCAGGTTCGTTATTCGTCATTTGTTAATCGCTCCATGAGATGGGTTTGGGAGATTTTCCGAAAGCTGTTAAAAATGGATGTGCTTTTTGTTGCAAAGTAATTAATACAATAAGTCAGTTTGATTTATCATCAAAGTAGCCTGCACCAACAGGTCACGCCACTGAATTTTGCCCCCAAATTGTGTCTTTGTCCGGAGACAGTGGGGCTGCTGAGGTATCTGCCTTTGCTCGTGATAAGGACCAATGGCAGAGACAAGGGGGCCTAGGAGTTCAAGCCCCCTCCGAAATGTCAGAATGAGGCTATTCTGAGGCAATGACAAAGGGGTGAGCCCCCTAGCCCCCTAAATATTGTCTTGGATCCACCACTGATTAGGCCTATTGTAATTTTCTTACAATAGCCTTAATAAGATTTATAACTTAATATGAATAAGGCTTAATATGAATAATAATTAATAGCTTAATCTGATTAAGGCCAACTAGCTCTGTTCTATAAAAGATTCTTTAATTTTCGAAGAAAATTACAATGCCCTTAATCAGATTAAGGCTTAATCTGATTAAGGCTATAGTAATTGTCTTAAAAAGTTTAAGAATCTATGATAAAAGTAAAGCTAGTTGCTATTCGATTCTCAGCATGTTGCTGGTTCCAAAAGTGTAAACATAATTTCTTAGTGCGATGTACTGGAAGCTGTTGGGGCAAAACCGTTTTGCAAAGTACCTGATTATTGAGCAAATAGAAGTCGCAACAGGATTACGTAGATTTTGTATATAGAATCTAGACATGGAATTAACCCTCGCGCCACCGGGGGCCATCGATGGCCCCCCTAAGGTTTTTCCGGGATAGCAGAAAAACGGCGAGGCGCAGCACCGCAGTTGAGGGCTCTGCCTCTCACTACATCATTTTCCCACCATCCCTGACATTTTTTACCCCGGGTCGCCTAAGGTCAGGTCACCAGATGAGGTCAACCAAGGTCACCTCACTTCAACTTTAGAGCTCTCTAAGAGCTACATTTCAAAGTCGATCAATTTGAAACGTCCTACACTTCATGACCCCTCTAGGGTCTACAAGGTGTATATCCGGGATTTTTTTGATTTCGTGCCCTGAGGTCAGGTCACAAGGTGACCTCCCCCATTGAAAAAATCATTGGGAAAAGCTGTCTTATGATCTAAAAGTCACAAAAAACGGTTGAAAATTTTCAGCTTGACCAGAAAAGCGTTCTTGGATACCCTTTCACGGATTCCAGGGGCCATATTTGCTCTTTGACCTCTCCAAGGTCATCCAAGGTCACCAGTGGTCAAAAACAGTATTTTGACAATAACTTTTGACCTAATTAAGATAGAGCGCTGAAACAAACATCATGGTGTTTGTCTGGTCACTGGCTTTCATTTAATATACAGTAGGGTTACTTGCTGACCTTTCGTGGTGACCTCAGGTCATATTAGGTCACGAGGTGACATCTGGAGGTCAAACCACTGGCGGGAGGTCTTTACGTTTCACATAGCGGAAAAAGGACTGGCAATTTCCTACCAAATGTACTTTACCAGACCTCAATAGCTCTAATGGCATAAGAGTTATGCCAGTTTGCTTAAGCATTGCATATTTGAGTGAAAATAGCCGATCTTGACCTAATTTGACCTCTGGAGGTCAAACCATTGACCTGAGCACTAAAAAATGCGAAGTAATTTCTTACTGAATTCACGCGATCTTTCTAGTGCACTTTGTAGATTTGCGCTAACGCCCATATTGTCGTAGTTAGAGGGGGGGCATCGATGGCCCCCGGTGGGGCGAAGGTGGTGCCGGACCCTGGTGGGGCGCGGGTTAATAGAACTAAGAAAGATCCAAGCAGGTGATATTCTGAATGTTGTCCATACTATCCGAATAAGTTTGCTTTGATTTCGATTCCCCCTGCACCCAGTCGTCTCCAGGCTGGAGTCCCCCTCTTCCCAAAATAAAGATATGCGACAACACCGCTGGGTCTAGGCTTTTCTCCCATGAGTGGTGTGGTCAACAAAACCTTAGAAAATACGTGAATATCTCCGATAGCAGTTTTTTTCTTAACTTTTCTGTAGAGTTTTCGGTGTTCTGGAATACCCCTGATGAAGTCTAGCTCTGCATAAGAGCCATGAACTTTCATTCGTTTACTTATTGTTTGTTATAAATATTCTAGTTGAATTCACATTTCTATGAGCTGCTTTCAAGACATCGATAAAGGTTCATTCAGGAGCTAACAAAACGTTTGAGATATATATGAACCAGCAATGCGTAATCTAAGTAGTTAACAAGGTTCAATTCTCAACCACATCCGGTTTTAGTAGTTTTATAGTTGCTAAGATGTTCCTGGCCTCTCCCTCGAATCCGGACATGTAAAAAACTGAAGATTATATATTCGGGCACAGCCCTTCATCAGAATCGTGGAGTAAATATCAATGATTATCAGTCCTAGTATAGCCAGACCTCGAATTGAGCTTCACACAAATGCCGTTTAGAATGAATCGTTAAAAATAAGATTGGATGTCGTACAACAACGATATTGGTACCTCTAACCTAGAAGCAATGCCGACAATACAACAAACCTAGACCAGTATTTGTGACAGACTTTTCTATTATTTCAGCCAAACACTAGCTTTGATTAACAATGAAAAACTCGCTGAAGTATCTTAATCGGTTATTTCAATATTTCTGTTCTTATAATTTACTTTTCTTCCGTCGACTGCAGCTAAAATGCTAACCAAAAACTACCTATTTAGCACTAGTAGACGTGATACTAGATCGGTGTAAAGACTGCATGCTTTCCCCTTTAACATGATGCTATATTTTTACAATAAGTAGCTTAAGCTTAAGTGGAATTCCCACATCCTTCATGTGTCTTCGATTATAAGTAGAAATTTAGGAATCATGAGCAGAGCCAAGTATTTCCTATCATCGCACGAACTCACTCATTTGTATAACGCCTTTATATTGCCCCATCTAAATTATTGTGTAATGGTTTGGGGTAGTAATTACGAATCCACTCTCGATAAGATCATCAAATTACAGAAACGTGCTATTCGAATCATCGAAAAAAACCTATTACTACCACATAAATGAGCTGTTTCTAGAATTAAAAATACTTAAATTCCCTGAACTAGTCTCAGAACCAAAAGTTATTATATTGTCGAATGTATTGATGGTACAGTGCCAGATGTGATATCGTCTCTTTTTCAGAAATACAGAACAATTGCAATTATAGTATTCTTAATAATGAGCCTCGATGACCGGCGCTGATGGTGGTGATGATGTACCAGAGCACAATGTGTGGGTGTGGGCGTGCGTGTAAGTGGGATAGTGTGCTTGTAGGTGGGCGAGAGGAGTACTTGTGGGGGAAGGTGGATGTCTGCCGTGCGTGGGTGGGTGACTACGGTACTCGGTGTGTGGGGGTGGACGTGCGCGTGTGTGTGGATGTGTAGGCAGGCGTGCGTGCGTGGATCGTGTGTGTGTGTGTGTGTGTGTGTGTGTGTGTGTGTGTGTGTGTGTGTGTGTGTGTGTGTGTGTGTGTGTGTGTGTGCGTGCGTGCATGCGTGCGTGCGTGCGTGCGTGCGTGCGTGCGTGTGTGTGTGTGTGTGTGTGTGTGTGTGCGTGCGTCTGTGCGTGCGTGCGTGCGTGCGTGCGTGCGTGTGTGCACTAACGTTACAATTGGGGTTAATGCATCTGTGTGCATGCATGAATGAGGTAGTACCTGTGCTCTCCCCGAATGTTACTAGTTTCACTATTCTTTTCGGGGAGGGCGCAGGGAATCAACTAACCCTTACTAGCAAAAAAAAAGAAAAGAAAATCAGCGCAGACCAGACTATTTCTCTTAAAAAAATATTAGGACTACGGAAGATGTACCCTAAACAAAAACACATTAAAAAACATGTAAGGGATATTTTCCTTGCCAAATATAGAATAAATAGTTAGTAACCAACGTGACCATGACCGTGAAATTTATAGTGGAAAAATTAAAAGAAATAAAAGCCTCCCTCGAATTATTTAGTTAAGATTGTACCTAGTGGTCAAGGCCATTTTTGTAATTGATAAACCTATTTTCCACAGCCTGCTCCTCTGGCCCAAAGTTAAGCGTCGAAAGAGTATACGTGTGGCTGCAAAAAACATTATCAATTTTATATTATACTTATTCAACCCTAACCCATAGTATGTACCTATTAAACAAATGCAACTTTTATAGTTAGCTATGTGATCAATCATTGGTAAATACTTTTCCTCAGCCTGTACCTCTAGCCCAACGTTAAGTGTCGAAAGGGTATACGTCTAGCTGCAGAAAAGTATTATCAATAATTATTTGCATATTTCAAAAGCCCCAACCCCAGTACGTACCCCTAAAATCAAACCATCTCTTTGAGCTAGTTAATCTGATCAATCATTACTAAACCCTTTTTCCCAGCCTGTACCTCTGGCCCAAGGTTAAGCGTTGAATGAGTATACATCTGGTTGCAGAAAAGCACCATCAAAGATAAATTACCTAAAAAACCTGAGCCGTACCTGTGACCTAAGTCCATCACTTCGACTAGTTAAACTAATTCAACCATCATAACCCTTTTTCCAGCCTGTAAATCGGGCCCAAAGTTAAACGTCAAAAGCATATACGTCTAGCATCAATAACACTATCAATAATGTATGCAAGTCCTACCCCAGAACACATATACTTACGCTGATCCCTCCCTTACCTCTTAAGCCACTGCTGTTAAGTGAAAGCCTATCCTAGACCCGCATAATAGGCCAGGACGTCCTTGTACGTTAAGGCTGGGATGACGATCCTGAATGATTGTGGATTCGGCTATCTTTCTATCTGGATGATCACGTGCCCGATGAACTACTTTTAGCTCAAGTGGTTCTGATATAGCCTGTGTGTCCTGTGCTGCATGTTTGTGGAGGAAATGATCTCCTAGAGGTGTGTTCCTAGTTTTATTTTTCGCGTCCCGCAAATGTTCGTTAAATCGCAATCGAACGGGCCTCATCGACTCCACTACGTATTGAGCCCTGTTTTGATCCTGGTTACACAGTCTACAGTCTATTTGATACACTAAATTTTTCTGTGTGCAGTCGCCTTTAAAACCTGACTTGCATAAATGACACCTCGACCCCAGGACATTTTGGCCTAGATATGGCCGACCTAACCGATAACGACTTAAGTTTCTTGTTATTCTTCCAGGCTATATGTACTCCAGGTTAGATTTCTTACGACCTTTTTATTTTACAGAGTAGCTGTTCGTCTACGTACGGCAAAGTCAAGAACCCATCATAAGAATCTGAGCCTTCTTTCTTTTTCTTGCACCTTCCGTTACCTGTCTTAGCTAGTATAACCTCCCTCAACAAACGCCTGAGAAGCCCTGCATGATACCCATTTTAGAAGCAGATTCCAAATCTTATCTTCGCTTTTTCTCTCTCTGAGCCCGATGAGTTATCCATAGCCCTGTGGAACATGTTTCGGATAATATTGTGTTTCGTAGAGTGGAATGGGCAGATGTACTATGGAGGATGATTTCCGAGTTGGTAGGTTTGATGTAGAGCTCTGTCGCTATCTTAGTGTTTTGGCCGTGTGTTTCTGCTGTGACTAACGTATCCAAATAGGGCACCCCACCCCACTACCCGTGTGCTCCATGGTAAATTTTAGCTGTGGATGTCTACTGTTCATGTAGCTAAGAAAGTCATCCAAAGCTTTACCATGAAAGATACCGCATAATCGTCAATGTACCTACCAAGAACTCTGGTTTGACAGGACATGTAGCTAACGTATTTGTTTCAAACATATCTAAGAACAGAATGGCCAAGGCAGGTGCACATGGATTCCCCATAGCTAACCCTAATTTTGTCGGTAGTACTAGTCAGAAGTGTTAAACTAGTTAAACTAACTGACTGTTAGTTTAACTAGTCAGAAGTGATGGACTTAGGTCACAGGTACGGCTCAGGTTTTTTAGGTAATTTATCTTTGATGGTGCTTTTCTGCAACCAGATGTATACTCATTCAACGCTTAACGTTGGGCCAGAGGTACAGGCTGGGAAAAAGGGTTTAGTAATGATTGATCAGATTAACTAGCTCAAAGAGATGGTTTGATTTTAGGGGTACGTACTGGGGTTGGGGCTTTTGAAATATGCAAATAATTATTGATAATACTTTTCTGCAGCTAGACGTATACCCTTCGACACTTAACGCTGGGCTAGAGGTACAGAGTGAGGAAAAGTATTTACCAATGATTGATCACATAACTAACTATAAAAGTTGCATTTGTTTAATAGGTACTTACTATGGGCTAGGGTTGAATAACTATAATATAAAATTGATAATGCTTTTTGCAGCCACACGTATACTCTTTCGACGCTTAACGTTGGGCCAGAGGAGCAGGCTGTGGAAAATAGGTTTATCAATTACAAAAAGTTGGCCTTGACCACTAGGTACAATCTTAACTAAATAATTCGAGGGAGGCTTTTATTGTAAAAATATAGCATCATGTTAAAGGGAAAGCATGCAGTCTTTACACCGATCTAGTATCACGTCTACTAGTGCTAAATAGGTAGTTTTTTGTTAGCATTTTAGCTGCAGTCGACGGAAGAAAAGTAAATAATAAGAACAGAAATATTGAAATAACCGATTAAGATATTTCAGCGAGTTTTTCATCGTTAATCAAAAGCTAGTGTTTGGCTGAAATAATAGAAAAGTCTGTCACAAATACTGGTCTAGGGTTGTTGTATTGTCGGCATTGCTTTTAGGTTAGAGGTACCAATATCGTTTTTGTCACGACATCCAATCTTATTTTTAACGATTCATTCTAAACGGCATTTGTGTGAAGCTCAATTCGAGGTCTCGCTATACTAGGACTGAGAATTATTGATATTTACTCCACGATTCTGATGAAAGGCTGTGCCCGAATATATAATCTTCAGTGTTTTTTTACATGTCCGGATTCGAGGGGAGAGGCCAGGGAATATCTTAGCAACTCATCATCATGCTCCTCGCCGCAGCACTTCAAAAACTTATCAACGTTATAGTTTTATAGTCATAAAGTTTTATAGTAAACGCACGAATGGAATATTTGTTCAACTAGTCTAAGCTGAAAAAATGACAATCACCTCAGAACAAATATAGAGCTTGGCTTACCTTGGAACGATATCATTCGTTGGAAAGGGAAGGGATTCCTTTGGAAATCAAATCACAATACCATGCTCCAAAACATTCTGAGTAGTTATAATGCACGTGTCTTCCACAAGCGCCACTAATTTTATTTCTTCATTTTCTCTTACAGACGTCTTCATAAGTTCGGAGTTATGCTGACTATTCTGAAGACGTCAACTCATGCTGAAAAACTTGCACCTGGAAAAGCTGGTGATCTACTCAACGAAGGTGACGTACCGCCACTTTGAGTTGCTGTTGTTTTGCTTCCTGCTGCTGTGCTGTTTTGCTAATTTGTAGAGCATTTCGGATGCCTTGTAAGCAGGAATGTTTCAATCAACCATGAAAGAAGAGTGGGGCTGTTAGGCAATCTTAAACTAAGGGCTCCTCCACAATTGGACTGGGGCCTACCTCTTGTCTTGGAAATTGATGAATTAGCTTTAGAATTAGCTCCAGCTTTAGCTGGAGGGAGTAAGTTGGATGATTCATGGGATTCCTCCGGGAACAAATGGAGTTAGTGGAGGGACGATGCAGAACCATTGCTTTATATGGAAGTGATGCCATCCTGGATTAGGATTTTTACTTGATGAATGGCATAATGAGTAGTCATGCAACCAGAATCTCATTTTTAAATTTTTGGTAACGCTATTGCATCTTAGTACTATGTATAGTAGGACCCCCGACTGTCATGTCATGGCATAGTATTAACCAGCAGAAACGCAACAAAAGAGGCGCATCTGATCAATTTTAGAATGCAGGTAATATGTCGATGCATACAAATATTTAAAAATTTGTACACATGTTTGAAAAAACCTGGAGGTACAGACCAGAAGCCCCCTGCCACTGCGCTTTTGTTGATTTTAAATAGTTTTTCAATGGGCTGGCCTCATGGTAAGCGGGTTATTTAGTGTAAGTACACACCTAATTCAGCTATTGTGAATAAATTTTACTTCGCTTTACCTTATCGGCTGCACCACTGCTTAAATTTGAAATATGCCAAGCATACCATTGGGGGAACACCCCTTAACAAATAGAAATCCACACCCATGATTAGCAGGCTCTGAAGGGCAGCGTTAGTCCAACCCTGACATCTAGATCACTTTACGTTAACTAATAGTGTAGCCAGCAAACGTTAGGGCCAATAAGCGCCACGAGCCTCGCACCTAAGCTAAGGCAAAAACAATTGCTTTCTAACAAGATATTTTAGTGCAAACTGGCGACATGTCCGGTTTCCAGTTCCTGCCATCCGTTCCATATGTTGCACCCATGGGATATACTAAGCTGCATTATGTCTACTGCAGTAGATACATATAAAACAAAATAGCCGGCAAAAGTTGGAGACATGTGTCTACATTGGCGGAAGCAGGGGGGGGGCATTCCAGCCATGGCCCCCCAAAGCGCTGGAGGGGGCCAAACTATCTTTTGGCCCCCAAACGCCGGAAATTTTTTGAAAAAGGTGTTTACACTAGGTCTGTAGAGCAAAAAATGTTTCGCTCCCCCCGGAAAGCGATCATATACTTGGAGAGGTAGCTTATGCTAGGTCTGTCGAGCACTGAAAAAAGGTGTTTACACTAGGTCTGTAGAGCAAAAAAATCTTCGCTCCCATCCCCCCTCAGGAGTAGAGGCAGACATGGGTTTGGCCCCCCCCCAAAAAAAACTCGGGTTTGCGTCCGCCCATGTGTGTCTAGCAGTATCAAAAGACCAGCATAACTCAGCATAACTTGCTCAAAGAACAGCGCGTGCACATTGTGTGGCGGCCAATGAAATTGAGGTGCAATCCTGTCTGCTTTAATTTTTGTTCCCGAAATATGCGGATCGATCCATTTTGGAGCCCTAATTATCACGTCAAATCCAAAAATACATCTGCATCGCCCCAAAAGTAGGTTCAAATTAATATCCAAATTTCAGGCCTTTGGTCAATCTCATTTGATCACTGACAAGTCTAGACTTTTGCTTACTCAAGGCGTTCTTATCTAAAGAACGGAAAAATTAAAAAATTGAGTATTTGACTTGTTACCGTTATAAGCATACCCTTAGCTTGTCTCTTGTCAGTTTTTCTCACCTGACGCAGAAAGAACGGTGCTCGTATGTGTGCTTTACCCTATGTGTGCCCATCCAAACCAGCCAACATGCCTTGGAATAAAGAGTGCTCACCTTGCCTGTAACCTCACCTCGGGACACATCGTCGCTGCGTCGAGCGAGCCGTCCGTGGCTCGCTCTGTCCCGCCCCGTCATCCGTCGCTGTTCGCCGCCCGCCGCACTTAGCATAAATCGTTCCCGTCGGCGCTCGCATTCGCCCGTCGCGCGCGTATGACCCCTGATAGTAGCGGTACCGTCCGTACTTAATACCCTCCGTCACAACACCGACGCCGGTCCACTCAGTTGGCTTTATATCGCGTGCGTGCGCGTCCGTGCTTATTCATTAGCGTCCCCCTTCCGCACTCATCGCTCCTTAACCCCGGTGCCATGGTCCTCTACATCTCAATTCTCTCGTATTGTTGTGACATCTGTTTTCTCTTTGTGTATGGATGCGTCCGTGAATATATATGTTATGGCTCTACTCCATTGGATGCGTCTAAAGCAAATGACTCAAGGTTTACTTACTCTGTACTCATGCAATTAAGTCAGAGAATCTGAGTGTATCATTTCAGCTCGATTCGGTCTTGAGTCACCAACACGTCTATCGATAGCTACCCAGCCTGCATACATTCCACTGTGCACTCACGAATCATCTCTAACTTGGGTCATTCTCATTTTCTTAGTCTTTTTAGTTGCTGACCTGTCCTTCCTTGGCCGAGGGCCATCTCTGTTCGCTGATGGTGACCATGTTTCATTACTGGATATGCTGACACACTCAGATTCCGGGACTCTAATTTGGAGATTACTGAACCGAGATTCTGGCAAGCGGTGGGGGGGTCTAAACTCCCGAGCGGGTGACGAAAGGTGGTGGCTTCATTGTTTGGCTTCACTCTCATTTCGGTATAATGCCGCCGTTATTTGTACCTATTGACAGCCTGCCGGTTGCTTGAGTGGACAATCTCTAAATCAGCGAGGAATTAGTCCTTTACAGATTTCCACTTTTTTGCTTATATTTGACTAATTGAGTATCATGGATGAGCCATTGGGAGGGGGAGGGCACTTCCCTTGATTTTTCGCGGGAGTCGATAGCTCATTCCCGGCCACTCCGCGCCAGCCGACTGTGGGGACAGGTTTTGCCGCGTTATTCCGGAGACTGGATGCCAGAGAAAACAGGCTGGGTTTAACAATGGTGCTGGGCTTTGAAAGGCTCGTTTGAGGAGTCAAGATGGCTAAACCCCAGCACATCTTCAGGTTAAATTTGAAATAGTGTCCTAACACCAGACACCCTCCCTCCTCAATAAATATATTCAGCCATACGTCAAATATGTTTGTCGACATTTTATGGAATGATTCCAAGCCAAGAACTGTGTGATATTCCTACATATGTAAGTTAAGGGTTGCGAGGTCAAAATGTCATTTTACCAATAATGGTTTGTGAAACAAAGTCAGGGTGAGTTATTATTTACCACGGCTCTCTCAGGTAAGGTTTTGTAGAACGATCGTTAAGAGGGCTCTTCTTGCGAGAACCTGGTACCTCTAATGAAGTTACAAATCTGGATATACTTGGTGACACCCATCACCTACCACTTCTGACGCCTGGCCCGGCGAAGCTATCCAAGACTCTGATTCTCCCTTTCCTCCCCTCCATCGATGGTCTAAAGAAGCAGTCACTGCATTCGAACCAACTGAGTGAATCATGACGTCTCACACATTAGCCTTGCACTGATAAACGCTAGTCGCGCATCCCCAGCAGTGAAAAAGGCGTTCGTTCCCATATCGGACGATTTCAGATGGCGCTAGTGTTGAGCTTGGTGCGGGTACATGTCGCTACCATTGTTTTCTCAAGGGGAGAAAATGTAACATATAAAATGTGACAACAAGCTCGACGCGGAAATGAGGAATGAAACGTAAAACAACAATGGTGATATTTGTTTTACTCCTATTTGTTAGAGATTTCTATTCCTTTAAAATGGTGCTGTTGTAAAATGGACTCTTATTTCGCTTAAAAAATGAATTCACACTAATTAAAAAAATCATGAACGGATGATCAATTCCCGGGCAGGGTCCAGCATGCCTGTATTGTTAGAAACACTGGCCATACCCAAATGTCCAATAGGAGGCTGTTGACACTTGTGGTGGGAATACATTATGTTGAGCCGATTAAAAATCAGCCTTGGTATGTTGAAGCACTCATAACAAAAACTTAACAAACCTAAATGAAGCGTGTCCAGTTCCTTTGGTTAAATGCATACATTCCAGAGCCCATCAAAATTTGGACTGGGACATGTCTGAAAAGTTGAGACGTTCTAAAAACAAAACACCGTGATTTCTACACCAACTATATTGATTGGGTAAATTATCACAGTCATTTAAATATTCTACAACCTTTGTGACAATGATACAAGCTAAATGTAACTAAAATGTCGCTTGAAATGACAACAGAACACACAATATACGCGCTGCTCCATGTGGCACAGATAAGCAAAGTTTCTCTCAAATGGTTCACCCCTGTCATCATCCTACTCAGCCACGGAATCCACATCACGCAGGGTACCATTCAGTAACGAAAACCGACCTGGCTGCTTCAGCCGTGACAATCTAGACAGACATCTTGTATGATCCTTTTTCTCCAAGAAAAGGGCAACAAAAAAACCATCGCTCTTTCAGATTGTACGAATTGCTAACATTGTTTTTTAACGTGACAATTCAACAGGTGGTAGGTGTAGTGTTATGGAAATTTCCATGGAGCTAAAATGGTCTACATTCATAAAGAGAACAAACTAAAATCTATCCTTCCTGTGAAAGAGTTAGTGCAAAAGTGCAGAACGCAACAATGGTGTGTTCACAAATTCCCCCAAAATTCACATAGATATAATTCAAGCAATTCAAGGGAAATAAAACGCCTCTCATAGCCTGATTTCAGCGGTATCCATGGCTATAGCTGAAACTCCCACGGTTGCATGTACGGCATTAATCCGCAAGATGGCACCGGTGTGGCGATCACGTGCCTTTACGCAGCCGGAAGGCCTACCCATTCATTCACTCAAACACTGCAGTGCGGTTTGGAAACTGAGCAACAAAAGCCAACTGACAAATATTTGAAACCATTCGAGCCATGGTAAGTAACAGGGGATTGCTAGCCACCCGTCATGTCTTCGGCATGACGAAATCGAAACGGGAAAAACTAGCGACTGCTTCAAACGCTCAACAAATACCCTCAAGTGCACAGATCCTAGGCACCGATGTCAATCTGCCAGAGAAAGGTAAATCTCCACATCCTCTAAGTGACAATTTCTATCTAGTGTTTTGATATAGCGCTGATACTAGGCGGAGACCAATGAGGACAACAGTATCTCAAGGCACTGGCAGCTGCTCTGCAGTTAGACTTATTTTGGTTATAGTTGCTGCCATGGTACAAATCCTGGCGGAGATAGCTTTTGGATATCGGGCTCTGGTTTAAATAGATGTATTCCTCCAGAGTGAAGCAGATAATGCTGAGTGCACTCGGACGGTAATGATCTGTACCTGTGGCATTTAACAAATCGCTGGACCAATTTCATCCAGCGTTGATCTAGAAATGTTTTTTCGTACATTTAATTGTTATCAAATTTTCAATCCAGACATTTTTGCAGCTGAATTCAATGTTCATGTATCCCTTCGGCAACACATAGTGGTAATCCTGCCGTAAAACATATCTAAAGAAGCAGTACAACTCGTTTCAGGCCTTAAATGGTCCGGAAAGGTCTGATTCATTTTGGGAACCTTGGACATCGCATCTTTATCGAGTTACATCCATTCTCCCATAAATATTCACAACCAACCCGGCTACACTTCCCGGAGTAACACACTACTTTCTATATCAGATTCCATCACTTCAACCACAAACACTAACAACCTCAACACTCTCAGCTCACATTATCACCCGTTCACGTTTTTCTCCTGGGGCGGACTCGTTGGAGGGGATGGGGTCGTTCACCCTCTTCGGGAATGGAAAGGATGGTGCGTCAGCCCCAGGATGCCGCAGCAGCTACAAGAGATGTTTCTAAGCCAATGCAAAAGAAAATTGTTATGGGAACGGGCCAAGCGAGTGTTGAAACATACAACTGACCTTGGGAGGCATTCATGAAAACAGGCGTGGTAAAAAGAGTGCCCCATCGTAAAAATGAGCCAATTTCGAAAATAAATTTTCTGGCTTCTTTTAACTATGGCGCCTCCCATCAACTCCAAGATTTGCACCTCGGACGGCAGCTGCCCCTCACACAAGAGAATCTCGGATCCGCCCCAGTTTTTCAGCTGTGGTGACATACACCGTTCACATCAATCAACACAGTACTCTATCGCCACACCCTGGTCTGTTCACCTCAAGTTGACTCTCCATTCCACCTCATACATCGGGAATAATGGAGAGCACATGGACCAGATCAGGACTCCGAGATACTATTGCTTGTCTCGGGTTTCTGTCGATTTCGACAGGTCAGTTTTTCAGTGGCCCACTCCCACTTCAGACCGCTGGCGGATCCAGAGGGACCAAGGCCCCCAAAAAGCCTGGAAAAGGGTGATTTTTTCGACCCCCTCACCCCCAATGATCAGCCTGTAAATCAATTGAGCTAAAAAAGGTGAAGTATAAAATAGACCAAACGGCACCTTCCCCAATCGTGCCGTAAAAACAAATTACGTAGATTGGGAAGGCAGTACTTTATATTGCTATTGTCCGCTGTTGGAGTTTTGACACACCATCCCCTCCCCCTCTCTGTTAGCAGAGTTTTTGACTGAAGGGCTTATCCCCCCTTCATGTTCGCATAACCTCGGCCTCCCCCTCAAACGTAGTCTTGGATCCACCGGTGCTCCTACTGCAAACGGCTAAAGCTTTTCAAAATGCAAGGAAGGGGCATGGTATTAGCATAGCCAGACCTTGGTATCTCCATGCAAAGCGCAGATAATTATTCCGAACCATGGAACCTCATTTACCCAAACGTCACATCATTAAACTAAGCATGGAACATTCACTTACACATAATTGTAACACCAAGGTTTAAGTAGCACCTTTCTCGGGTAATGGCCTCAGCAAGTAATGACAGTCATAAGGCCAGAGCACTCATCACGCGGAACCAGCCACGGTCCAACAAACAGGCGATCTCTAAACCGGACCAGGGACATCTGTTGCCAATTTTTGTAAGCAGAACTTTTGCCATCGACCGAAGGAATCACAGGCTGATGCAGGGAGCATATTTAAGCTATCCGCAGGGTAAGTACATACAATACGCGAGATGCACGTGAAACCCACGGCTGGCGTAGATAAGCCAAAAGTACGGAGGCTCGGCCGTCCAAATCAGCCCGCTCAAGATGGCAACGTTTAAATAATGTGTAGATGCCGCGAATGAACAGCACGCCGAAGCAGCGCTTGCAAGCTCAGTTGTGCTCCTCGCAGGAGGCGCTGCTGGTCCACCGAGGGGTCGCCATGACAACGGCTCTACTAGTGAGGCTCCCCTGGACTGACCCCGGCCAAACTGCTCAGGGTCTCCAGGGATTTCCGCACCTGAAAATACAGGGTAGATGTCAGGACATCGAACAGCTTGGAAATATGTAAATGGGCGAAACATGCTGGGAATGACTTTATTGCTGCCCCTTATTATCTCCCACAACCACTGGAAAGGTACAGACAAATGAGATTTAGCTGTGAAAGCCATTTCAATAAATAGTCTTATTGTTTACAATTACACGACGACTTACTGTTCACAATTACGTGACCATGTGTCCTAAGAACTGAGCATGATGAGCTTGAGGAAAGTGACAAAGCACTTGTTTCGTCAGGCGTAAAATAATAGAGTGAAATTTGAGTGATTTCATTGGTTTCGTGATTCCAATGTGTGTCTTGGAATAATAATTACAGATTGCATGCTATTACCGATGCTTTTAGACATTCCTATGCATTTCCGCATTACTCAATTGGTATGGCACTGCAAAAGTGGAGGTAGAAAAGTTCCCTCTCGGACCTGCTGAGTGAGGGGATTCCCCCACCATTATTTGGTGGGTGGGGCTGGATTGGTGAGCTGTTTGAGTAGTCCTGGATCTAGACATGTTTCCAGATTCGGAGAAATCAACAAGTGGCTGTGGTTTTGGGATTGGGTTTTGATTGGTAGTCATGTTTTCCGCACGGTTTGGCCCTGATTTGTCTGCATTATTCCGGTGAGACCTGCAGCCTGGATTTGATCCGGACGTTCTTGGTCATGATGTAGGAAAGTGGCAGAGGACCTACCACGGCCAACTGCTTCAGGTGCAGGTTGAGAGTCCGCTCTGCCTCCTCCAGACTGTCCGGGAACGGTTCCTCGACCCTGGAAACCAAAAAATGCACGACGTCACCAAACGCTCTGTCTCCTCCACACTGTCTGGTAACTGCTCCTCAGCACTGAAAACCAGTAAAATGCATGACGTCACCAAACGCTCTGCCTCCTCCACACTGTCCAGTAACTGCTCCTCAGCTCTGAAAACCAGTAAAATGCATGACGTCACCAAACGCTCTGCCTCCTCCACACTGTCCAGTAACTGCTCCTCAGCACTGAAAGCCAGTAAAATGCATGACGTTATCAAACGCTCTACCTCCTCCAGCCTGTCCAGTAACTGTTCCTCAGCTCTGAAAACCAATAACGCATGTGATGTTATCAAACGTTCTTCCTCCTTCAGAATATCTAGCAGAACCTCCACCTCCCTGAAGATCCAGTGGGTGACAACAGCGTGATTTGATCATGTGCTCTGACTCCTATAGGCCGAGTATGTCTCCTGAAGACCAGATCTTTTCCTCCTTCTTTAATCAGCTACAACTATTCTGATTATAGCTTGCTTGGGCATTTCTAATCTATCTCGAGCTTGCTTCATACAGTTGTGCGCTAAAATGCTGTTTTCTTCTCGGCGTGTAGTCTTTTTAACGCTAATATTTCTCTCCTGAATATGCTTCTTGAGCTGTAATATTTTCATTACTATCACCAAACAGAGTAGTTCAAGTTCGTACGAAGCACCAGAAAATATACAGTAGTCTAGTATTCTTTATGATGATTCGGTAAGAGACAAAGTGCAAATTTTTCTAATAATTATTGACACTCATCCAACCTCATTGTTCAAGTCGACAAATGCAAAAGTAACTGTTTAATGGCTCCTATAATGAACCAAAAACTGTTTACCACTAACTAACCAATTCCTTTGCATAGTTAAAAGTGTTCCAAAGAGCTTCTGACTGGACGAACATCAATAAAGATTACACTTAAACATCTACGTGGCAATATGTGGTGTTGGGCTCGGTTTGAAAAATATTTGCACGCTATGCCTTAAAAAATTATGAATTCGGGCTAAAAACAAATCATGCGTTGTTTTTATAAAAGGCCGACAGGGGTCCAAAAACCTAACATTTTTGGCATTCTAAATGGTGACAGCCCAAGGTGGGCAAGGTGACCAAAATTACCTGACATGTTTCTTCGAGACCAATAACGGAGTAAACCACCAAAATTGGCAATTGTAATTTGAGCTCGCAATGTTTTTCAACAACTAGAATGGTCCAGGAGTATCCTTTGGTATCCTAATAGCGCAAAACGTGCCACACTGCGGCCTGGGCTGGTGACACCAGAGGTGCAGAAATTATGTTGGCTGTCACAAACTCAATGTGATGTATGCCTCCTCTGTCACACAAAGCTGGACATCATAATTGTATACTTGAATACTATTTCCAATATGCTGAATGTCATCTACCTGTCTCTTAATTTTTGCAACAGACAAGGTTCAGGCACCAAGCCATTACCATGAAAGTAGTAAACTGTGTTTTCATTTTTAGATCATGTTGATGTTTTGGAAGGAAAATTTCCAATTATGGATCATTGTTTTAAGTATTGGGATCATTACTATTATTGGCACCTCTGACTGCAGTTTCCCCCAATGACATGCATTTCACTTTTTGAAGAAGTTTCCATTTTTGGAAGGAGTGTTTCCAATTATGGTACAATTCCCCATGATTAAATGTGGCAATTATCATGAAAATAATTATTATTGGGAACTAATCTACGAATGGTAGCGTACACCTACACACAATTGGGAACCCTGATTACAGCCTCCCCGCCTTCCCCCACTGACCTTCTATCTCACCTATCAAAAAGGGACAAAAATTTCAATGTCAACATAGGATTTGGATCTACCTAAAATGTGTTGGTAAAGTGGACCTTAGCTAGCATTTTTATAGACAGATCAAATGCTTAAAATTTTCTCCCAACACCTGATTATCACCTGCCTGGTCGTTCCTTCTTGCAGTAAGAACTCTGAGGAAACTACCCTGCATAGATGTAAAATTATGTCTATTGGCCTAATAGGTACAGGGTATTGGAAGTCTCATACCAAAGAAAGATCCAGTGTAGTCAAAATCCTGCTTTAACTCCATGCAGTTCAGGTCCTGTGTGTTGATTACTACCACTGGTAGTGTGTTGCTTACTACCACTGGTAGTACGCAACACACCCCCAACCAGCGTTTTTCGAAGTCTCTTTCTTTCTGAAATTTTCTGTGATTTTCTGAGATGAGAAGGGGGTCTACTAGGCCCCCTTCTAGTGCATGTTAGTTCCAGGCCCCTCTCCAGTGTGGGTGTTAACACTTTGTGGAGGACTGCATTAGCACACATTTGCTATCTGTACAATATTGACATGATAATTTGATCATGAAAACTCTCCTGATTACTGTTGTTGCCAGTCTGTTGCTGGCGCCAACTCTCCCAACTTCCTCCAGCTCCAAATCTACCTGACTAATCTTGATCTAGGGTACAAATAAGGCAAGGCACAAGCAAGCTAAGGAATGAAAAAACAAGTTTGATATGTGAAAGCGCATCAGTCTCAATGTAGCCTACATTCATCTTAGATTTGCCATGGGCGGCACTACTTATTCCAGATAGTTTTAGCCTGCACTTATCTCAGATATTCCTAATAAATATGCCCTCAAAAGAAGTACCTGGCTTCCCACCTGTTTAAATTTTTTGGCAGGCTCTTCATCACATAAATATTTCAAACTTGTATTGTCGCTGCTGCGTAGTTTAGGTAAATTGCTGCCCAGCTATGTTTATTTCTTTCACTCATTTAGTACTTTTCTTAGTAGCTTTTAGGCGTACTTAATACAAAATTCAAAGAAATAGGGACCGCTAAATCGAAGAGACTCAAACTTTAAATATTATTTAACCTGACAAAATGGACAGAGAAGTACTTGATAGCGTATCTGCGTTATCTTTAATGCCTTAAATATGCCCACAATCGTGTATTTCTCGAAAAAATTGACTGTCACATTTCGGGCATCTAGGCGGCAACTTTCTGGCAACTACTAACAATCGGCACCATTGGGCTGCATGTTAAAATCTGGCAACTGTGACAGCGGTTTCCGGGTTTTCTGCAGCGGGGGTCTCTCGTTTTAGTAGAAACTGAAGACAGTACCAATATTGTTTCACTGATGGTACGCTGTGCAATTGAAGAACAGAGTTGCTAAATTAAAATATTCGCTACACGCTTCATTCTGTGTTTCGAAAATGTGGTTCGATTTTGAACTATACAGTCACGATCACTATTTTGTCACACTTATGCACCTTGATTTTCGTAAATGTGTCACAAACTCCAGTAGCCGAGTTGGCAAGTTTCTGCACCTCTGGGTGACACATTTATGGTTCGACGTTTTCAATGGTGACACACTGGACACTTTTTTGGCCCCTGAAGGCCGATTTATGTTAACCTTGATCCTAAAATCCAAGCTGTGTATGTGGCCCCGTCAAAAGCTATACCTTGCACGGAGTAGCGATTATTGAAATTGATAATTCGATTACAAGTTCCCGAAATATCGCACACGAAGCACCGTGGCTTTGCATAAAATGATCAACGGAAAGCACTTGTTTTCATTCTAAGGAAAGTGAACTATTGGTAGAAGGTGTCACTTTATCTGTCGAGGGTAAACGCTTGTTAGATCCCAGGGTACCACCTGTAACTAGTTGTGATGACGCGTAAGTTTCCAGGAGCACCTGGGCTTCAGCTATCTGATAGTGGAAATGGCAGTCTATCACTTAGATTCTCGCTTGAGATGAAGGAAAATAAAAACATAAATGGTATAACAAGCTTGATAAGTGTTTTAACCGTGTAAACGTAGGATGTCCCTATCTACAAAATGTCCATGCAACTACACCCTCCCTCTTTAAAATGAAACAACATTAATAAATGATCTGCTTAAGAACCAACAAAATAATCCACATGCACAACCACAGTACATCGCCATCAGTACTAAGACCGTACTTTACGCCAACATTACTTCCAGTTAAATGGAATGATGTGCCATTCTACGAAATTTCCCGAGCTTCCATGCAACCACGTGACATTCCGTGCGGCTCCAAACGTGTGGTGCGATGTTCAGTTGCATCACCTCGGAGGGACGGGGGAGGGGGAGGTTAAGTAATGGGATAGCTATTACTTTTCCGTCAGAAGGAAACGTTTGCTCCTCGCTTTTGTAATCAGCAGTCGGGAGTCATGAAGTTATAGGACTTGAAATACGACGCTTGAGTTTGTATCGTTACTTCAGTTCGTTATTACGGTACGGTTCATGGACATTTAACCCAAGCACTACACTGGCAGACCCCAAAAAAATAAAATAATAAAATACACTGGCAGACCCAGATGAGAGGGAGGGGAGGGGCAAGAGACTATAGCTCCAAAATGGCGAAATTTTGGCCGAATTTCCAAAAAAACACTATCTTTTTACGATTTCTCCCGAGTTGCCCTCCCCAAACGGTGCTCCTGTGTCCGTCCCTGAAGCTCTACCGAATACAGTATTGTTCATACACAAGGAAACGGCGCTGCATTCTGAATGACAGGCCCAAGTGGTCGTCCAGTAAGCATTTTTATCATTTCAACCGATCACCAAACATCGGCAAAACATTGCGGCATGATATTTTACTCCAAAATTAATAACATCCAGGATTATGAACACAACCAAATCAGATAGCGTAATTAATTACGTGATGCAATGTATCGGTGCTCGGGACGGCACGCGACCGTATTATAAGGCCAGCCTGATTAGATTGAGCCTTCAGTCATATGCCGTAGGAGGCTCGCCCGCGTCCGTTGATATGGGGAACTCATTAGCGTTATGGGCTTCAGGACATTTTGGCAGATATGTTAAACGAGGAGGCTTGCCAGTATAATCCATCTGAGCGGCTCTATTTATAACTCGGGGTCGCATCATGTGGTTTCAATGTCAGTGCTGAGGATTCCTGGCCCGCTCGTGTACGGACGGAAATGTTTCCCTTTACATATCTTAGGTGGCTGTAGCGCTGTTAGGACAAGGGGCTTCCGTTACACCTTATCTGACCAAATGAATGCACAGAAAGGTTAATAAAGGTATTCATGATTCAATTGTTCGTTCTCATCCATGGCTCAGAATACCGCAACGACGCCCTCGGTAGTCGCCAAGACAATGTAGGACGTCCAAGCTGTCAGAGAAAGGTCTGCTGGTTTCTTCCGCTATACTGAAAACCAGAAAAACGACTCTGTTGACAATAGCGAAATAGACAGTTCTTATTCCAGAAGGCAGATGAAGTTTTGCCTAATTTTTGTTCACTGACCCGTTGTGTCGTAATAAAAAATTGGATACAATCACACAGCCATTGCAACCGCCAGATGCTTAAAACTAATTCACATGAGAGCTTGGTTGAATAGTCGGCAGGAAAATAATTCGATGATGATTAACTTGTTTGTATTCATAAACTTTTTTTAACAAAAATGCTCAAAGTTATCATCCTCATCCTCAGCTAGAACCCAGTAACTCTTCAATAACCCAGTTTTAGAAATACAGATAGACATTTTCCTCAAAGCTCACTCGAATTTCGGCTGCAAATACAAGATGCATTCAAAAAGTCAGCAGCAAATTTCCATTGCTTTTCACCATCGAAGCTAGGGCAGGCGCTTTTTTACCACATTGTACGCTGACCTTTTGTCTCTATATGCAAGCCTGATTTTCAATAGTGACCCTTTTCTTTTGGTAGTACCAGGGTGTTTCCACGGGAATTTTTCGCGACCGCACTGAAATGGCCGAAACCACAAGAATGGAGTACTACAAAGCTTATGAGATTTTCTCACGGACCAGACTATCGATCTCTGCCGATCACATGGATTGGCGCGGATGAAAAGGAGAATGCTCTCTGAAAGAATGGTGAGATATATGGTGAGGATACATGAGAGCTTTTCCTCTTTGCAGCCAATGAAACCAATGAACAATCGGCTTAAGGAAAGCGCATGCCTCCACACCGTCCCTTGAAGTGACCCACGTCCAAGCCTTGGTGAGGAACCTCCGCATCCTGGACGAATATCGTGTTCTGGAATACAGGTATTGCCTCCCCATCAATTTTCCAGCTGGGTAGCTGTTACAGCGCAGCAATATGGGGATATCCCACCCTAACACTCCCTCGCTGCAATTAAAAATCTGTGTTTTCACACGGCTGAATCTCGCTAATGACGACACTCCTCCGTACCGTTGTTGGAACGGAGTTTCCACATGAGCGAGAGCAAACTGCGACAGCACGCACGCTGACACCCAGATCTGGATCCCAGCGACTTCTGGTTGTTCTAGACAGAGACGGGCCATCTACGGGGACGCCACTTTCTCTCTTGGTCAGCCAAAGGAACCTTTGGTCTAATAGTTACTACTGAGGGAAGCCTCGCCAAGAGCATGAACACAAAGACTTTCCATAGAATCTCTCTGTGGAGAAGCAAGGAAATTATGTTCGAAAATGGGTGATTGGGAGTTACCTAGGTGCAATAAATATTCATGATGTAGAGCTTTGGAGCTAAATTTGTGACTGCACTGCGTATTTTATTTGAGTAGCATTGAAGCTTCCCACAATCCTTATTCAGAAGATGGTGCAATGTTTCGAGAAATCGCGCACCCCTGGTATGAAGGGCTGCAGATTTTTGGTGAACGTTTAAGACATTGAATTATAATGATGCAGCACTTTAATCGAGCTAATTTCGTTTTCTTATGACAAATACTAGTGGATTTATAACATGGCGAAGAGCGTTAGTACGGCCAGACCGGATTGGATCATAATATACTGTTTTGATATGTCAAAAAGTGACATCATGGGCGTTTCGCGTCCACTCGGTAGGCAATAAAGCAGGATCTGTACAATTATCATTACTGTTATCATCATCCTGAGTTTAGACGGAAAATACCTTTCGTGGGCAGCACAAAACATTTTTCACTATGTAGCATAAATGCATCAAAAACGTATCCAAAACTTAAATGTAAATACACACGTTCAAAGCTCAAAACAAAATTTACACACTTCTGGAATAGAGCAAGGCCACGTATAAAAAGCTATCACATCAATCAAAATACCGCATCAAAGTAGAGAAAGCAGTGATCAGTGCTGAAATTTGTCCAAAGATCTCAATCGCGAACTTAAACCAGCTCATTCGCGCACAGTGTTGCCCACTTGTAGCGCCCTCGTGCTTTGGGAATAAATATGGTGCCCTTAAGCTGTGGGAATATATATCGCGCAAAACTATTCAGCCGCGCAGGCGGCTCCACTCGCCTCATTGCTACGGTGAGGCGGCCAAGGTTGCCAGCTGAATAAAGACAAGCTGCGTGGGAAGAGTGTTACAGCAGAGCCACTGACAATAGAGCCAGCAGCAGCACAACAAGTTCGCTTTAGGTGGATATTTTCAGCTTCCCTAAATTTTAAGAAGCATGACTGTATCGATCAGCATGGTCTCGGACAATACCGTGATCTTACGTCAGCCCCTGTACACAGCGCGACAAGTTGGTTGCGGTTCGCCTTTGTACTGTCACATAGTAGGTGTGCATATGTTTGGGTGCGTCGTCATGGCAACGGTAGTGTGCGGGCGGAATGTGGAAGTGAAAGGACACGGCGGGCACGCGGGCCCACCCTGGGGGAGATGGCCGGGGAAGAGGCAATTACGCGTGTTGATTGGTGCTGAGCACTGGACCATACATAATGATCACCAACGGGCAAAACGCCGTGCATACATTAGTGATAAATCTGAGCTCTGTTTTATGTCAGCACAGTTTTGCCAGCAAGACCTCTAACATCCCCTTCAAAAAGGAAGCAACAGCGCAATAAGCGTCTCTGGTATCTATTTACCCGGCGAAAATCGATCATAACACTTACCTACCATCCTCAAAATGGTAGGCTCCCGCTGTCGCGCTGTTGCTGTTTTTTAGCAGTACAACAGCAGGCCGCCAGAATATAAAACCTCTAGGGCTGGTTTCCGGGTAGAGGTTACAGTCCTGTGACTTAACGAAATACTGTTCGCTGATTAGTGCTGACAAAACTGTACTGACAGACAGAACAGGGATTGGTGAAATATATGTTTGAGTGGTGGTTGTTTGTTGGTAAATATTGATACCACCACTGTGGACATAACGTGCACGATGGAGCAATTCAGTTCGCAATATGGCAGTCAGACAAGGACGAGGCACTGGGGAGGGGACGAACGCTCGCCCGAAGTATCGATTTGAATATGTTATGTCTACTTCCCCCTCCTCCCAGGGGCAGTTGGCTAGCTGATTGTTGTTGCATGCAAGTGCATGCACTATTAAAGTATCGCAGAAAGGGTACCTTCGAAAAAGGAGCGCCATGTATGTACAATGAGTCAAAGACGAGGCATGGAGCAAACACTGGCAGTGAGGCGAACAGAAAACCCGCTGCTTTTGCTCCCTAGTCTAGAAATTGTGGACTCTATGAACTGCCAGAACATATAACGTAACAATATATTTTCATGTAGGTATTGGGTTACGTCGTGAGAGCTAGTAATGTTAAGATTAATAGACAAAATAAAGTGGTCGTTTTTATGTATCCCCTTTAACCCTGCGCTCTGAACTTGACTCGACCCTCAGTCTACTGTAAAGCGATGTTCATGTCACACGTCAAACATACATTTAAGTTAGAATGCTTTGGAACTGAATATGATGTATGGTGTAAAGCTAGCCTCGTGTCTGTACTGCTTTAATGATATAAGTGTTGTTGCTATCAGCATCAGGAACGATCATAATAACATATTTCATCCCAGATACAAAAGCATTGCTTGTTGAGTCATGGTCTTGCAACTGGGGCGGCATTACTTGAGTTTTGAAATATTTCAAGTATAGATATGAGCAAGAGGCAATCATACGTACTCATTTAAACATGACCAGGGAAAACTGGGGCGAGGACCTGAATAATCGACACTGTGCGTGACTCCAAACCGCACGTTGACCTTCCAACAGTTGAACTAGGCAAGCTAGCACATGTGCCTATGTCATGCTATTTAGGAGCCGGAGACCTCTTTCAGCACCAATACACCAAACGAGTGGTTTAGAAGCTGCACTCTGGAAATGTCCTGTAAGAGGAATATACGCACCATCCGTAAATCAAGAAATCTTAGCGTGGATTTCCCTTACCTAAGCTTGTCTACAAGGTGTCTCAAAAGTGATGCAATTTCCACAAATGATATAAGACGAAAACAAAGAAAGAGTTATTGCCCGATTTTCAATATATTTTCAGCTTGGTCGTAAACAACTCTGCACTTGGCTGGGGGTCTCACACGGTAGCTTCTCCAACGCCTCGGACCTGATGCCGTCAAGTCTTTGGCAGCCTTGTGGCCGTTGTCTGCTCCTTGCGGGCAAAAACCGTCTTATCAAGATCTGCTTGCATGAGAAACTAGAGATGATTCTCGACACCACTCCTTGTTCCCAGAAACTTAGAAAGATGACAAAGCCCCATGTCTTAGACCCTGGTGTCGTCGCCAGAAGGAACATCGTTTTGCCGGTACGTTGTTTCTTACATCATCGGTGGAAGTTTGAAGGATCTTCTCGGAGTCTTTCCTCCCTTCTGCTGTATTTCTGATGTGGTTAATTCCTTCAACCGCGCATCAGGGCAGCTTTTATCAGCCCAAAATGGGAGCGGGTCGCAGCCCAGAGAGCCGACAGTAACAGATGATGGCCCAAGTAAGGATCCTCCTCGGCTCCGTAACGCCCTCGAGGATGAGCCGCTGCTGCTGACACTGCTGACGGCCTGGCTGTGGTTGTTTTGTCGGTTCGGCGTGTGATACAGCTTAGGCTGAGACTCATGACTGAGAGAGACCCGCCACCAGTCCAGAATTTTCCAATTCAGATGCTCTTGGGCGAGCCCCATCCATCTCTATCGCTCAGGTTCTGTGACCTCCGCTGGTGGCGAAGCTGAAGCTCTTTCAGGAGCAGGTGCTTAGTCAAGTGTTGGTGGACGGTCGCCTCATATGCTGGATGACCATACCCATCAAAATATAGAAGTTCTCAGACCTAACACAAAATATTTGCCAGTTTATATAGAACAAAACAAATCTAGGGAATCGAAATCTTACATGTTGACTTGGATACTAAACACAAATAAAACGTTTTTCACAAAGTTCCAGAACTTTTTCTGTGCTTGCATCACAGGGATGTGTGGCCCAGTGGTAGAGCACCTGACTCTTGAGTCACGGGTCCCGGGTTCTCTGAAAAGAGTGGCCTGCTCTTCAAAAACCCTCCAACATGGTGGAGTTGGCAACGGTGCGTAACCTTGGCAGTTGTGGCGTCATCAGCCCCGACAATTATGATATTGCGCTTGCATCGTACAGTGCTGCATCGCTGCATATGTTGCAACGGATTAAAATGTAACGATCTCCTTGATGTTGAAAGGCTACGTCTTCTATTACACTTGAGGGCGTTGTAGAATTTCAGAACCATGACATTGAATTATAATGATCAACAGGCGCGCTCCTTGCCTAGCAACTGGTAAACAAATGGAGCCTTTGAAAGGTCTCGGCCCGTATCGATCGTGATGCGATGGCTCTTGGCTAACAAAGGCGTCCACAAACCCCGCCTGCTGCACCCAGGTGTTATTTTATGAATGCCACCCAAGCACCAGAATATGAATTGGGCGCTTACCGAAACTGCTCGGTTCCTCCATTTTGCACCGTTCATCCTCGTTTTTAGGCCCCGAACGACGGCTCATCCTAAAACTCTAATAATGACGATGACTAGAAAACATATAGTTTTTACTTCAGGTCAGATCAGTCAGGTAACAATATGTGTTTGAGACGACACTTAATAATTGATCGCATGAAAAGTCAAGTATCCAGGAAAAATAACACACAACTGCCGATAATCTTTCTGCGTAATGGTCTTTGGACGTTTTATTAAAATCCTGGTGCTTTACTTGTCCAGTCACAAAAATATGGCCTATGATTCGCATTCTGCAGTAATTTGGAGTGCAGCTTAAAGCCCAGTATCGGGGGCGTTTACGAGTTCCTTTTATAGCCACCAAGCTGGTGCTAAAATGGAAAAAATATCCCATGCGTTACGTGGCAATAGTTTTCAGTGATTCAGCTTTCATATTTACGGCCGGGATCTTATTCCAACGGTCATGCACTATGCATATCATCGACGACGATTATTGTCGTATTGGCCCCTGGAAACAATAATTCTCACGCATTTATACCGTTAAAAGCTCCGAAGCCTGGGCTCAGGTCTTTTTAAGTATTGGTGCCGAGGTCTTAATGACATGTTTTTCCTATCACTACACCGCCAGGTAACCCTTTCTCCCGCCAGACATCAGGATCAGCACTCCCTCCACGGCGCCCGGGCCCCGCTCCGTACCTCTGGTAGGGCAGCTGGATACCGCGCTGGATCTCCTCCATCCTGGTTAGCGAGGCGTAGGAGGAGCAGAAGATGAGCACCAGCAGCACGTTGCAGAGAAGCAGCAGAGCCGTCGACCGCTGCGGTATCTTGCCGCCGGCCAGGTGGGAGAGCACGCCGGACGCCGCGGAGCTCAGCAGCAGCAGCACGGCGCCTGAGGGCACGGAGGTCAGGGGTCACGGTCCCGCCGGATCACCGGCGCCCTGGGGCGCTGGTCACGAGACCGCGCTGTGCCAGCCGTGGGACAGGGATTAGTTGATTTATTTATTTCCGTTCTCAGAGATACCAGTGTCGTCATGGCTATTACATCTCCGCTTACACACCACTGATCTCAGTAACACTGATTTTGGCTTGACACCGATCGTGCTGATAATGAATTATAGATTACAGAATATAATGCTTATAAAATGAAATCATTCATCTCTTCATTTCATTCATGAAAACGTTCAATGAGTTCACTTAGCCACACTTCTGAGATTGCCTGTGACTCGTATACAGCGGTTTTAAACCCACACACAGCTGCACACGTGCTGGTAGGATGTAGCTGTAGCTGACAAAAACGGAGCCTGGTATTGCAAACAAGGGTTCATAACTGAATAGGTGTTGGTTTAATGGACGCTGTACCAATTCCGGAATCAATCGCGCGTAATCGGGCGAATGGGCAATTCCATTTGTGCGATTACTGCAATAATAATATTTAACTAGAATTGCTCCACAAATGCTTCATAATTCATTTCAACTCAAAATAAGGGTGATTGTGTATGGGTACAATTGGCTATGATTTTTCCCACTTCGCTCGATGCTACTGAAGTGTTTAATGCCGAGGCTTGCTCAAAATAGATTTGATTTTAAGTAATCTGACGAATTTTGTTGGGGCAACGCAACAAAATTCCTACTGAGATATATGTGAATTAGCTATATTCATAGCCGCGCTAGTTACGCATCTTAAACGGCATCTATTCTAAAATCGATCCGAACCTGTACGACTGCTTGTGTCTACGTTTTACGGTATTTTTTATAGAGGACTGTACCCCAAAAAATTATTAGTAAATCCGTCCTTGCATATGTTATAAACGTAGATAAGGCCATTCTATCGGCTTCCTAAAATATGCGGTCACCTTTTTACACCCTGGAAAACTCTGCGCAGAGCACTTCTGTGCACCCCCCTCCCCTCCAATGAACTGGAAAAGACTGACATTGTGATAAAAACACATTGCAGCATTGGCGGATCCAGGAGCAGCTTTTGGAGGTGACCAAATCAATGTTTCGGTGGGAGGTATATTTAAAAAAATCGCGAGAACATAGTATTTTTGGGAAAAATAGCTAAAATTTAGTCTTTTTGGGCGCCAAAAGATACTATTTCAAGCTTTGGAGGGGGCCATGGTCCCTTCCGCCCTTGGTTCCGCCAGTGTATTGCAGAAATGACCCTGGTCTTGTTAATTTTTTCTTTGTCAGTATCGCGAAGACATGGGCTGCACTAGCAGATCTGTAGATAAAAGCTTTTCTTTTTCACAGGTCCACTCCCACTGCCGGGAGTTCGCTGTGAAAAACAGACGAGACCGAACCCATACTGATCGAGTAATGTGGGGTCAAACACTGTCTAGCTGCAACAATGTTATCGATTCTGCTGCAACATTTAGTGCACCAATTCAGCGTCCCAACCGTGGCAAACTGGTATTGTGCGAGAGTAACACGGAAGGAGCGAACACAAACCTAGCTGTTCACTTCCATAATGCTGATTGTTGATGGTATTGGACTGACTGATCATTTGCAGATCTGGAATGGAAACTGGACTGATCATTTGCACAGGCCTAACATCTGCGAGGTATCATTGTGCCGGAAATGGCCGAGGCCTTTCAATCGCATGGTACGGACATTGGCAGGTCCAGGAGTAGCTTTCGGAGGGGCCAAACCAATGTTTGGGGGACTGAATGGATAAAAAATTACACAAAACAGTATTTATTAAGAAAAATGGCCAAAATTTGGTCCTTTGGGGGCCAAGAGATACTATTTTAGGCCTTGGTGGGGGCGACGGCTCCTGTAGCCCCCCCTGAATCAGGATCCGCCAGTGGGTACGGAGTTCATATCTGTTAAGAAATATCGGGTGAAAGCGCATGTTTTGTACAAATACGTTCATTGAAATTCAAATATGTTAAATGATTATCATTCGCTGCTCGCATCCCGTTCCTACCGATATATGTAGGCATATATATATATATATATATATATATATATATATATATATATATATATATCCATATGCAAGTAAGGTTGAATACGAACGCGTTTTTGAAGTAAAAGTTTCTGGTTTCCTTTTTCCAACCTAACCTTGAAAAAAGTAAACAAGAAACTTATTACTTCAGAAAACGTGGCCGTATTCAACCTTACTTTCATAAATAACAACTTACTGCCAGTTTTCACGAATATAATCACAACGCAACTAATGGGATTGATAAGATTGATACGCAGCATTGGCACACAGACAACGATAGCTTTAGCAGAGTCCGGACTCTGCTCTAGAGTTTGGTGGTTTTCAGAGTCTCGGTATGCTGCATCAAGGTAGCCTTGGAACTCTTTCTTGATCGATCTAGGAGGTACACGTATGTATAGATCTCTCAAGTATTGAATCAAGCCTACTGAAAAAAGCTTATTGCACAAAGATCCATTCAACGTAGAAACGTTGGGCCCATTCTGGTGATAATGATTCGAGTTTTAGGGCACTGCAGCTGCAGAGGCTATCATCCTAAGAGGGCCCATTCTGTTGTAACTGGCTTTCGCTCTGGGATGCCACCTTATTATAAAAAATAAATGCTGTTACCAAAAAGCTTGTTCCCATTTGTTGGCCAATATCAACTTCGCTGAAAATTTAAGAATGCTTTGCAGTAAAACGATCAGAGTAGTCGCAACGTTCTCAATAAAGTTGATGATTTCCCAGTAGTTCTTACCTTATTTGCAGCTGATCTTTCATCGACTGTAAGCAATTTTGACGGATCACCGGACCGTTTTTGTCTGGGTCAGTCCTGCTCGGTCCCGGGGCATCGGACAGACTGGGCAGGGGGAGGGGGTATCACGCACCTGGTTCGGTCGCGGGTCTGAGGGCACGCCCAGTACGGATTGGCCGCGGCCAAACAACAGGCCCGCGATTGTGTTTACTGCCAGAACACGAACATCGACAAATGCTAGTCCTACTAAAAATAGCCTGCGCCACACAGCAGTTTAGTGAAAGAAACTGCAATCAAAAGGAAGCCCATATAATGTTTCAACCGACCATAGTAGGATTTATTCTCATGATATCTATAACTTTCACAACGTTGTGATTAAGAACAGCGTTGTTGTTTAAGAAAAGCCAGCAATGCGACTTCCACAAATTGAAGCATCAAGGATCTAAGAGAAAGGGGTGGGGATATTTGGGCAGCTATTTAAACAGAGCCTATGTGTTCCTCCGTCATTCATGAGGCCTCCTCTGGATGTTTGAGACCGGATGGGGATGTCAGAATTTTCATTCACAGAAGGGTGAATTCTTTTGAAGTGATATATTTCGAGAGCGACGGAGATAAACCGGGTCCTGTTCAGCATAAGTTCAGGTACTCCTTTTTCATTATAAATTCAGTACACATTATATAATATTTGTCCGGTTATGGATCCTTTTGGTTGAACGACTGGTGATGTCTTAACCAAGCTCTTCAAATATCTCCGCTGACTAGAAATGTACACTATCGGCTCACCACGATGGAACACAGTTTATTTATGGCTCCGCTGACCAGAAATGTACACTATCGGCTCACCACGGTGGAACACAGTTTATTTAAGGACCGGAAATGCCCACAGAATACCACTCACGCAGAGCTGAATATTTCAGTGGCATGGAAACGATTTTTCACAGAATAACTCGGAGGTAAACGCACAAGTTTCGATCAGCGTGACTGCTGGCGGTGAAACGGATGATAATGTATTATAGAGTTGGATCGACGGCAACGCACATCTTATTTGTATCGGACATTTGTCTTATTAAAGTATATCACATAGCCATTAAACAGCTTATTGTGCCAACAGAAGCAGCATACACTTGTAAATAACAACATCAACGGATCATACATGATGCTCATTGTACAAAATTATTTCTCACCTCTGTCTTAGCAATGACTGTAAATTAAATTTGATGAAAAATAAACACATTTAAACTACATTGAATGACAAGTATCGTAGCAATGGTCACTGGGAATATAAACATTACCAAAATATCCAGGCACGGAGCAGCCGACTAGAAGCACGAACACCCTGTGAAACACACTTTTCGCACTCCTTCATCCAACCAAAGAATAGAACAAGCAAGAAAAGCCTCATGATTTAAAGTGTATCGCTTCTTTGACTGCACCTCTTTGCGGCAGGGAAAACAAAAACATAATAATGCTTTCTAGCCACCTCGGAAATATTCCGGATTGAGATTCATGAACATTTAGACACCGATAAATAGCTAGAAAACGTGCAAAATCAGCTCCCGTTCAGACCTAGTCTGAACAACACAGAATCCTTCCCCTGTCGGGTGAATACGCTGAGTTTTAGTAGCATAAGGATGGTTTACGACTACACTCCGTTGGATAAAAACAGAAAAAATTGATATTAAATGGAAGAAAACTGTGCCCAAAATTTATTATTTTCTTTCCACTGATGCATTCTGAACCCAGAAAGCTGGAAATTTGCAGCTTACAAGTTATAATAATTATTTGCAGCTTTTCTTTCACAGACGGTTTTTTCCAAAGGCTTACATTTAAAAAATTGTTGTCATACAAACAAAGTCATACAAAAGGAAAGAAGAATGTCATACCACATATCACACGCCAATGGTAACAAGCTTACCATTGCTACAAAAGCGGAAACTGACTGACTAGTATATCCATCGAAATTCACACTTATATCAAAGCCTTCGTTTCAAAATGTCAGCCACCAAAGAACCATACGGTGACCAGAGTCTTCTACTGGCCGTATTGAAAGGCACAACAAGGCTAATCACTGCATCTTAATTGCGCACTGCCAGTTGATTCATAATTAAACAAGGAACACCACTTGCTTCACAGCTGTCAAAACCATACCGTTCAGTCGTTCGAATAGAATATTCTTTCCGTTCTTCTACATTCTGATGTACCGCTGTTTATGTTTATCCATTAGATTTGTGTTTGAAAATTTAATATATTCATAATAACTCTAATTTCCACAACGCTGAAGACAGCTGCTCATAGTTTTGTTCTGCTCTGACAGCCACGCCTTCCTTTGCTGTTTTTTCAGCATCATTGTTATTTCGATCAGTCGATCATCTTGTACAGAATGATGGAGAAGATCATGCCCAGCAGCATGATGCAGGCGATCCCGATGCCTACCCCGCCGATCACCTTGGCATGGTCCTTGACGTACATCTCCACCTTTCCCTTGCAGCCGGTCGCGTAGGCATTAGCTACCGTGCAAACGTCAAGTGTCTTGTCGGCGCAGCAGGACTTGGGGATGTTGTTGTTCCAGTCGGCAGGTCCATTCGTGCCGCAACATTTCAGGTTCGTCTGAGCCGTATCCCAAGCCTCCTTGATGGCATCATTGTTACTGTATTTGTCCTTCGATTCCATCATCGTCTTCTCGATCTTGGCTCCGACTTTATCGCGGAAGACGTAGCCGAGGATGGCTGCTGTCAGTAGGAAGAGGAACAAGATCAGCAGGATGATGAAGTAGGTCAACAGCATACACTTGATCTCCTTCAGCGCTCCAAGACAGCCGAGGAATGAGATGATGACGATGATAGAGCCGGTGAAGATAAGCAGGATGGCCGAGTTGCTGTACATGTCCGACCCGACCATTTCAGAGAACTTGTTCTTGTCGACGAGCGTCCATATGCCCACGGTAAGCACGGTGATGCCGCCGGCGAAGATCAGGAAGTTCGCCAAGAACAATAGGTACTGCATCACCTTGCCGCATCCTTCGATTCCCTTTCCGAACCCCATCCTTCGATATCTTTGCTTCTTCAGAAATGCTTCAAATCCTCTTTTAATCACGTTCCTCACCAGCCCTGAGATAACAAACTCTACGATAGCTTTTCTTCTCTTTAATATGACACCTCGAATATCTTCACTCAAGCTCTGTGTCCGATAGTCTACCCCCTTGAACCAGCAAGGCTGCTTTGTGAGAAGCAACAGGGTGTCAGAGCTTGCTCGGTACGTCCGCGCAGTTGGTGACCAGGTTAGCTACTGATCCAGTCCCCAGGGCGGGCCCCGGGCAGGACATCGATCCACAAATACCACCGGTGCCGCCTCCACCGTGTAAGGCGGCCGGGGGAGGGGGCATCCAGGGTAGAGGTTAATGTAGAATGAATTACTATGGTACAAGTTGGTACACTGAGTGTCAGAAGTGATGACATGTGATTTTCTGGAAACGTTGAACATCAGTAATGCATATGTAAGATCATTCTCCTTTCCAGCAGTGATGCATACAGATACAACGCCAAATAGATAAATTAGGCATTTTGGAATAAAAGAACTTGTCAGGTGATATCAACAGACTACGCTTAGAGCCAAACGAAGGCTTAGATCGAGAAAAATGTACGGCAAATAAAAAAGATGAAAAAGAAAGAACTCCACAGTTAACAAGAAAACAAACGTTTTCATCCAGAATATGAGGTCGTTGACCCTTTTCGTCCCCATATGCCACCATGGCAAAACTTGGAGGTGCTTGTTATAGAAATGGAAGTAAAAAAGCAGGTATAGTTTTTGCCAATGCTGCCTGACAGCAGCATGGACGAACTGTACGCAGTTCCAGCAGAGCTCCGTGCTCCGCCATGGAGACGACAGCACCACCAACACCAAAGTTACGCGCACAAAGAACGTGAGCTGTCAGTGACGTCAGAGCCACACAGGCCGCTCATTGGCTGATGATGACATCACTTTTGTGTGGAGGTCGCTTCAATGGAATTTGACATAATTTTACAAAAGAATGCGGTCATTGTACAATAACTGTTGCATGCATCAGAGGCGGATCCAAGGTGGGGCGATGGGTCGTCCCCACCTTGAGCAGACATTACCTAAGCAATGAAAATAAACGCCAAACGCCTCCCGCCGCAGCCGCCGGGCCCTCCGGAAGGATGCTATGAGTGAAAAGCCCTGTCTGTATATGTATATACTGACTATATAGTGCATGCGAGCGAGTAGGTGTGGTAGAAATATATAAAATGACCCCGAGCTGGACATATGGCACCAATATTTTAAGCTGATTTCCATCACATTTAAAACTTTTTTCCGCATCCCCCTCGGGTCGCAGGCCCCCTCCCCAAACGACAGGCACCCAAAATATTGAATTCGCCCCTCCTTGAGGAAATCCTGGATCCGCCCCTTGCATCCATTACTGAGGAAGAACGTTTTATCAGCATGTCGCATAAAATATGACGGAGGTATGTACATCCACTTCACTTTGAAATGGACCAATGCTTTTAGCACGTTATGTTGTTTTACCCGACTGAGCTCAGGGCAAATGAAATATTAATCTCGTGGCATGGTGAACGCGATATTCATTTGCAGGGGGTTGAACTTCGGCAGCCAAATCTCCCATGTTAGGCTCGGCAGTTTTTGGCATATTGCTGGCGCACTGTTCCTTTCTTTATCGTGTTTCAATCGGCACCATGTGTGTCACCATAGGTGTAGGAACGGGGTGGGCCAGGGGCCATGGCCCCCCCCAATATTCATGATTCTTAACCATTAACCTTATGGCGTTGACTGGAAAGAAATGACTTCAAAATGCCCGCTGCCCCCCAATATTCTGGACGTCCCTACGCCTATGTGTGTCACTGAAACCTTGGCTAAATTTTAACGACACTGTAGCCACCAATATCGTCGTATGATCCAGCGACACATTTTTTAGCACGCGTCGGTGCGGAAATATCCAACCCCTATGATTTGTCGTGGATTGCGAAAAAAACGAGAAAAACCGGATGCGCGCAGCGGCACCGGCGTAGTTAATACGTAAGCGCCATACTTAGAATATCTGTCACTTGATCGTTTTGCAGTTTCTGGCAAAATATTAAGTTCAGAATGGTCAGGTCATGAGTCTAGGTAAAGTAAGCTCACTTAAAAATGTTTGATATGGAGCAGAAAGAGCAGACTTAGTCTATCCATCTGAAATTCATAACAATAATAGGGTCACATCAGGATCGTTCAAAAAACTTTGTTTTGCTTTTAAGACTGGGACCCACTTTTTCTCCATTATATATTCAATTCTGAATTCAATGAGGCACATTCCAAGCGCCTACAACAACGGGAAAGATCGCCTCAAAATGGTTAAAGATTTCATGTTTCAGGGGTCAGATTGGCCGCCCGGCGTTGCAGTCTCCCGTCGTTAAATTGGAATGCAAGGAGTGCATAACCTACCAGCAAAGACAGCGTGGCATGTGCGTGCGTATAAGAACGGTAGATGGGCTTTAACATGCAGGCATTTACTTGGATATATTTGCAGCGTAACATAAATACATGCTGTGCCATATAAGACCTGGAATTGCATGGTCCAGCAGCCTAGTACTCTAAATCCCCACAGAACAGGAATGACTTCCGGAGGCGAACGTTTACTCCGGTAACATTCGTTGGAGGACGTCGTTGAGACAAGTGCTGCTCTTTATGCTCCTGCGAACTATTTAAGAGTTCTGATACTGCTACAAGAATGTCCTGTTGCATATTTTTACCCTTTGGATGGCTCACGAAATCTTCCACCAGCTTCACACCACACTCTGTGGGATCTTTCAGCACAGTAAGTTCTGGAGTACCTTGAAACCGGGGAAGCTATACCAGTCACCAGCTTCTCAACGGAGCTTTATCTCTGGTCAAAATCTTTCAGATTCAGGCGATCGAATACCATTCCAGCTGTCAGGAGTGACAAGCTGGCAGAGGCTTGGTGCCGAACCATTCGCCGAGCTCTTCATAGCCTCTATCGGAAACTTTAGTCAAATGTGAGTCGTTTGCTATTTTGGTCAATTGTTGTGCCACTGGCACCTTACGTCCAAGATGGGGATTCTCATGAGCGGGACAAAATATGACTTTCTGTGCACAGATACCCCAGCTGATGGCAAATTGACTCTAGCACTTCCAGGGTGATTTCTATATCTACTTAGTGAAACCACTGCACTGCATTTTATGGATAACTCTGAGGCTCATAAAAGGTTCTAAAGTTGCCTATCCGCGACGGGGGAACCAGAATGCATGGTGTAGAACCACTTACAAGGAAAGCCGCTAACTCTTTCGGAGTCTGAGTGGGTCAGTCGGTTAGCGCGCGCGCTCGGCTCGGCCAATGACATTCTGTATGTGCTGGGTGTCGTGGGTTCGAGCCCACGTGGCCACTCAGAGGCAGGATTTCGCGTCCTGCTCTAGCTCAAGCCTAATTCTTTCCCCTTCCGCCTCCGATGCCACATGACCTGAGCAGTTGATGCGTCGTTAAAGCCCAAAAATGGTAACATTCAGTCTTTAAGTATCTTCTGGGATGATGAACGGAATCTGACTCAGAAGAAGTGCATACATCATGCCATACATGTCCTACATTCCACAAATCTGGCTCGCTGGTGGGCACCGGGTCTTCTGAACAGAAATTTGTTGGAGCAGCGTATTCTGACAGTCAAACGCAAACCAGCTTGTGCAATTCGTGATAATATTCTCAAGGAAAACAAAACTAGAACTTAAGTTAATAATGTTATGGACGTGTTGACCTGGAAAAAATGGAATTACACATTTTTTAGTTGTATTTCTATTATTTTTTATTAGGGCCACTCCCAACAGGCACACTTGCCCAATTATAGGGAGTATTGGCGTGGATGTTTGAGGATTCTCTCCACCGGGTCAGATTGGACACGGAAGGCGGTTTCCCGCCGTGGGGATTGAACCCACGTTAATCCATGCTATCCGATCCCAAGACTGGCAAGGAAGCCACTAGGTCACCCCGGCCCCATTTACAAAACCCGACAAGTTTCGGGTTCCCCCATCTTCTTGGAGTGATGGAATTTCTAAAAAAAATATAAGCCGAAAAATCCAGCATCGTGACACAGTATACACGGTGTACAGTCCGGAAAACGTCACTCTTAGAGGGCAGAAACCAAACGCAAGGAACATGGTAAGACATTTTTTTATTTTTGGGTGAGGTTTAATGAGACAACTGCGATATAGCTGAATCAAATCAGTTTCCACGGGTAAATTACGCTGTTCATAGTGGGTTTTAGTTCTCGAACGTGGATTGCCTCAGCAATTTTGAGGTCTGCGTTGACATCAAAATAAAAACAGAGCTGGTATGCCTTCCAGAACTAAAGCAGTAGCCTTGCCTGGTGATCCAGGAAAGTTTTCTGATAGGTCTCCCAATAAAGATACTCCGTTATTGTGAAGAGGCGCTGAAGTCAATGTGCAAATTCCACTGTTATCTGTGCCCAACACCTGGCCACACAACACCTGGCGTAAACAGCAAAACCATCCACCTTTGAGTTGGGGAGGCTAAAGTTTCCGACAGAGCATATGAAGAGCTCAGTGAATGACTCGGTACCAAGCCTCTGCCAATTTGTCATTCTTGAAAGCTGGCTGATATTCGAACGCCTGAATCTGAAAAATTCTGACATGAGATGGCTCCGTTGAGGAGCTGGTGACTGGTATAGCTTCCCCAGTTTCAAGGTATGAGAACATTTCTGTCGTGAACAGTCCCACAGAACGTGGTGTGAAGCTGGTGGAAGATTTCGTGAGTCATCTAAAGGGTAAAAACATGCAACAAGATCTTCTTTTAGCAATATCAGAGCCCGTAAATAGTTCGCAAGAGAATAGAGAGAAGCACCTGCCTCAACGACGTTCTCCAACAAAAATTACCAGAGTAAAGGGTCGCTTCCGGAAGGCATTCCTGTTCTGTGGGGATTTAGAGTAGTAGGCTGCTGAACCATGTAATTCCAGGTCTCATGTGGAACAGCACCTATTTATGTTACGCTGCAAATAAATCTCACAAGTAGATGGATGGTTTTTAAAGTCCATCTATCATTCGTATACGCACGTATGAGCATGCCGCACTGTCTTTGCTGGTAGGCTATGCACCCCTTTCATCCCAATTTAACAACGGGAGACTGCAACGCCGGGTAACTGAATCTGGCGCCTGAAGCATGAAATCTCTAACCGTTTTGAGAAGATCTTTCCCGTTGTCGTAGACGCTTGAAATGTGGCTCATTGAAATTAGAATTGAATACAATTGGAGAAAAAGGGCGTTCCAGTCCGAAAAGCAAAAAACGTTTTTGTTTATGAACGACCCTAGGGTCACATCTTAAAACAATTGTGGTAACTATATTCTTATATCGATGGCCAGGGATGAGGTCAGTACCATGACATCTCCGTTGGTAATACATGAGGAAATCGGTTTATCAATTTCACAGTTTTGCAAAGAATAGTGATAGAGAATGAAATTTTACATCGTCTTTCGTGTTTAGCTTGTCACTGCAGTTTGAATAATATTTACATGACCTACGATGACCTAACCTAAACTTAAGTCAGATCAGGCCTCGTTAAATTTAGAGCAACATATCATCAATGACCTGACAAGGTCTTAAGAGACATCATACCATCGGTCTTGAGGAGAGAATTCCAATCGTGTCTGTGTCTTTTCTTTAGCTCTGCCAATGTCAGCCATTATGAATCAAATAGAAAGTTTTCATGGTATTCGTATGAAAACATACTTCGGCCTCTCGTGACCGCAAAAGTGACCGAACAAAAAATGGTATTCAATATTTTCGGTAAAGATTAGGATGGCCTATCAAACTCCGCCTTCTGCTTTTCGTCATTTGGCATAGTTGACAAAATCGTGAATGGGTAGGGGGGACAGGTATCCTCCCCCGTACCGGCGAGGTTGTGAGTCCCGTACCGGCACGTGCAAAGTACTGGCCAGCACGACTCCAAATAAACCTACCTGTAGTCGACTGTGGCGGCACCGAGCGGGCGGGCAACAACTCCAGTTTGCCTGTCCCACCGCTAGGTGGCTCCCTCGTCGGCGTTGCGTTGAGGGAGCCGGTGTAGTCGAGGGTTGAATCGACCTCATCGGTGGCTGTGGAGTCTGAGAGGTCGTTCAGAAGTCCCGGGGGCGCCAGCAGCCCTGGCTCGTCATCATCCAAGCCCTCCTGTCGGGAAAGAGCCGAGAGGCCCAGTCACTTTGATGAAAACAGCCGCTGCCAATGCGGAAAATAGGAGCGGATTGCGAGAACCGCCAGAAGAAACCATTCCTACATCCAGACAGGGTGGCGGGAAGGTTACGCATTCAGAAATTCCCTGAATCAGCAAAATAAGAAGTACCCAAGTGTAATATCGCAAATTCAGCGAAATGTTTCCCCATTGGGAGTTCTGTAGGTTTGGGTTGAAAGTTCGTGATTTAATTTCCTCTTTGAATAAAAGGTCAGGCAACCAAAGATGATTGACCAGTGTATAAAAAATGAATGTATCTTTCTGAGACACCAGTTACCAGCTCAGACGCTTTGATGAAAGGTCCTGTACATGTCTAATTTACATCACATTTCACTTGTTTGCCCTCCTCCATGAATAAACAACACAAAGATCGGATGGTTTTCAATCTGAATTTTTGTGCACTATTTTCTCTGTCACTTCTGTTTTGCCAGCTTCTATGTAAAAAATCGCGTGGGTACGCTTAGCTAAGGGCCAATGGTGTTGCATAGCAGCCTCGAATAACTGCTGACACCGTAAAGAAACCGTCCATAGAAAACATGCACACCGCCATACGAACCGAGCAAAGCTGCAACTCTGAGGCTTCGGAAGCCTCTCAACGATCTGCATGGAGCTTCAAGGAACGGAGCTAGCTCCAAAACAGAGTTTTTACGCAAAGAAAATGGGTAAGATGTGCTTCAAATACTTAGTAGTTCAAAACTGCATTTCCTAAACAGGTCACCATCAATTAAAGTATCGAGGGTAGACAATGTAAATGCAGAGTACTTCTAAATGCAGTTATCATGAATGCTTGGGGCATCTGTCATCACATGCTGCTTTTCTAGCTTTCTGTTTTTTAAGTATCTTCTTATTTTTGAAGTGATGTTATATACGTTATGTTACTTTTGATAGCTTTTTTGTGAGTCACCCATGGCCTCCTAGAGGCGAAACAAGTAATATCACAGGAATGGTGATTCAATTGATCATACAAGTATGGTTTGTGAAAACTAATTCAGATTCAGATTGGAAAGAATTATGAGAATACCGCAACAAAGATAGTCACATGGAAAGTTTTCTAGTATTTTGGGGTTATGCTGAACAAAACGAATGGTTGAAGCAACACACAGAACACATTATAAAAAATACTAATAATGATAACGAACAACAGTAGCGAGGAGCTCATGTATATATATATATATATATATGACTTAGATTGCGACTTCCTACAAGAAGATATTGGGGTCGGAGCTCTGTGTCTTTTTATCCCCCTTATATTCCGAACGATCATCGCTGACGAAGCACTAATACAGTAGAAAGCTCCGACCCACAATATCTTCTGTGGAGGAAGTCCGAACGAGATCGTACGAAAATCGACTCACAGTATGGCATTTAAAGTATATATGACTTGTCATAACGATTATTCTATACATTTGGTGAATCCGCGTCAACAGGTAGCCAATCCGACCGTAATCATTAGACCAATCAGAAGATAGTCCCTCACACCTGCTTTTTCACATCCTTCCGTCTCTCTCCACTTGTTTTTTCTCATCAAGCAAAACTCACTGAAACTGCCAATACTGAGTCATGCCTCTAGCAAGGCGTCAATAGCGCTCCATAAAGGGACCAGGGCGTCCAGTGGGTGGTTACCCTTGTGTTTAGGGAGTGCATCTTTCCTCTGCAAAAGTCTGTTCATTGATTGGTTACTTTTATTTTAATATTTAGCACGGGTGGTCATTTTTCCGGTAGGGACACTGGGTGATAGCTTATGCAAACCTTTCTGGTACTAAATACATGCATAGAGAAAGAAAGCTCACCGTTTGAACTCACTGCACAGGAATATAACCCATCGCGGAATATTATCCCAGTTTTTCATAGCTCCTCACCAATGGTGGATCTAGGACTTCATTGGGGGAAGGGGGCTAGGAGGCTCGAGCCTCCCCCCACCGTTGCCTCGCATCAGCCTCCGCCTATGTATATAACTATGGACACTTGGACATTTCGGGGGAGGAGTTTGAGCCCCCGTCCCCCCCCCTGTATCCGTGATTACTCCTCACCTCGACGCTGGCGACTTCGCTGGGCTCTTCTATTCCCGTAGCCTTTTTCCAGACTCGCACCATGGTCTCGTAGGCGGAGTCTCTGCTCAGAAGGCTGCCGAAGACGTGCCGTCCTTCGCTGCTCTCGACGGCGATGGCATTGGGGATGATCCTGGCCGTCTTCTCCTTGGTGACGCGCACCACCAGAGAGCATGGGATCAGAATCTGCCGGGACAGGCGTTGGGGGTTTTAGTTAAGGCGTTTCAGCTGCCAGGGCCATATAGGTGTCGAGGAGGGTCAGATCGTGGCCAAACCCGTTAGGGACATGAGCAGAGACCTTTGGAACAATCGAAGCGGATATAAGTCAAGGCTTAGCCTCCGTATACACAGCGATGCCTGGAGAATCAAAGAACATTGGGGTTAAATAAGATTCCATGTGAAGCCATTCATAAACGTTTCAGAAACCCAAAAATAAGCGGGCTATTTATTGTACACCACGAGGGAATTTATAGCATCATGAAGTGCATAAAATTACAATGTTTAAGACATAGACCTCAATTCATCCAAGTACTCAATCCACTCAGGTGTTTACTCCCTAATCTCGTATTTATTACGGGAGATATTTATAGGGCGTTTGCTCTTACTATGGCGTCAGTCTCTGCTGCGAAGTTTGGACCATGTCGGTCGCAACTAGTCAAAGTTTGTGAGTGGAAAGGGGGCAGGAAGAGAAAACACAATGTGAATATTTCTCCCGCTGGTAGTAAACTACCTACCTAAAGGGAAGGTGGCACCTTCACAACGTGATTTTAACTGAGATAGCCAAGTTGTAAAGCAGGTCGGAAAACCCGGTACTCCATATTTCATTTGTCTTGGAACTCGATATTTCCGTAGAAAAAAGCTAAAACCTACCTGACACCAGCCCCCCCTCAGCCCCCCGTCGCCGGCGGCCATTGTTGTGAGCTACTGGTGTGACGACATATGCTGACGTCACGATGAGCATCAGCCAATCGAAGCCCTTGAAGCGTTTCAAGTATGGTAGTGGTTGCCAGATCGTGATATCATCCACAGGCTGATATTTATTTATTTTTCTAGAGGAGTATTTTTTAAAAACCAAATATTGAGCTTATTTTACATTTTTCAGAGAAATCATGATTGGTTTCATTATTTTTGAATAAAAGTACGCCTAATTAAACTAAACTCCAGGATTCCACCAAGGTGCCACATTCCCTTTAAAGGGAAATAGGGGATCACAGTTATTTTAGACTCATTCCACCTACAAAAACTTCGAAGATTGTTTGTCACTTCGGCTGAAATCATTAAAAAATACGATAGCGGTGAAGTCAGGCCCGCTTTCATCCCTCTCCTGGTTGGTACTGACGCCCCACAATGTCGACCTTAAACATGTACCCGCTTATTTCCTACAAACCTGGTGAAAAATAATCCAGACAGTCTGGAAGCTTACCCTGGTGATGTGGCCGAAAAGGTTGGAGTAGAAGGCGAAGTGCTCGCTGGTGATGTAGAGCCTTCCCTGCAGTAGGATATCACTCACCAGAGCGCAGGAGAACGCTGCCAGACAGAGCGGGTATCAGTCGCTTTAGCTATGTTGCTCTGGAAGCTGGGCCCATGGGCCGAACCCTATGTACGGTATGTATGGTGAACACTACGCCAACTTTTTGGTGATCCTCCCGATACAGAAATATATACATAAAACAGTGTAGGCCCTGTGCTTCGCTGTCAATAGATGCTTAAGCCAGAATAGCATAATTAAGTGCTTAACATTTATAATTTGGGTTAGTAAAAAAACATTTAAAGCGAGCCTTCTACCACATAGATTGTCATACCAGCCTTGAAGAAAAAATTATACGCATGGGTTAGGTGCCTTAACACCCGCACTGGAGGGGGTCTGGCACTAACGCGCACTGGAGGGGCCTGGTAGGCCCCCTAAGATCTCGGAAACTAAGAGGGTTAGAAAAACGCCACTTGGTAGGTGGGTGGGGGCTATGGTGGTCTACATGATGACCAATTCCATTGACCTAGGTCAATACCTTCAAGGTCAAACGAGGTCGTAAAGGTCAAATATTGGCCATGCTGGGATCGATTGGTAAACGCTGTGATTATGCAGGAAAATGGCGGGAATAAGCTAAAGGCGGACAAGGTTCATAGAGAAGAGGTCTCAAAGAGGCTTCCCCACAACTTTTGGGTCAATGTCGTACAAGGTCATTGACCTTTAAGGTCACCATATGGTATACTGCTTATTATTTACACTTTGACTAACACTGTAGCCACTGTTTGGCGGGAAATGAGGATTGACCCTTCCCAATGACCTTTGACCTTGACATTTGACCTTGACCTTTGTATTGGGGTACCCTACCGATGACGTCATAGCATAATATATGTCAGACGGGGTAACGTTATTTGGCCGGACGCACAGTGGTCAGTGACCTTGAAAGTGCAGATATGACCTTGACCTGTGACCTTTGACCTTGACCTTGACCTTGACTTTCATGTGAAGTGACCTTGACATATAGTCCCGCTTATATGACGTTATGACGTCACCACTCGGTCTTCAATGCAAGCTAACTGGTCCGACCGCGCGTTTACGGCGATCTCAAAATGCAGGTCTGACTTTGAAAGCCTATAAGTCAAAAAATTTTAGGCCGATTTTCAAAAAGTCTTCATTAATCGACGCGCTATTAAATTCTGTTAAATGTGGCCACGTTTCGTTTTTCGGCTACAAGCGGTTCTCCGGCGACCTCGGAAAAACAGGTGGGGGGCCTCGAGGCCCCCTCCAGTGCGCGTGTTAAGACTGCAATCTTCACTCAATTTAAAAAGAGCATCAGAAGTCATTTTCTCTGGTGAAAAATGTAAATTTTTGTTTTGAACAGTTAATAACGTTTTTTTAAACTAAAGTAAGTTTTATTTCGATATCAATTAATACGTAGACCAAAATTGAAAATCTGCAGCATACGTGGCAAGAGAGCACAAACATAATCCGTTAGCTCATAAACTCCGCAGTAAGTTTAAAAAAATGCCCTTGTTCTCATGTTTATGAACAGATTAAGCTTGGTTCGACCATGCACTTCTTTCCCCCACAGATGGTTAAACAGCATCTGTACAGATATGTAAGACAGCCATCCGAACCCTACTCCAATACGGCCCGCGAAACAGCAGCGCACTCACATTTAATGATCTGCTCCCGCGCGTTCAACCCTTTGAACCGCCTGAGAAACTTTCTCTGGGATCTGGTCACTTCGAAGGCGGCCTGGGAGTCCAGTCTATTCATAGTAGGCGTGCTGCGACTGAGGTTCCGCAGAGCATGTCTGAAACACGAAAAGGAAACACGTTGAAATCTACGGCAGGTGCAGGCAGCACGTCTGAAATAGAAAGGTCACGCCACAAACACACACAGAGTTGTGAAACAGGCTATATTTGCAGATACAATAGCAGACAAAACCAGAAATAAACCTAGGGCGGTCGATGGGACATACAAGCTAGCAACATATCAAATGTGCCATTATCTGTATCTGAAAATGTTACCATTGACATGCTCAGCAAATTCGATAAGACTAAGCATATAGGATCTCACGTCCTTAAATTGGCAATAGAGGTCCGCAATCATGACGAGTGAGAAGGATTTTGGGCATGCCTCGACACTTTCTACATGCTTTCATTTCTATGGAGCTGGGAATAAAGGTTTGCTTTTTTTCCTTCCGATAAATTACACAAAAACATAAGCTCCACTTGGGTGAAAAGGACGGATAATCTCTTTACCTCTAATTCAACAGTCGATTTTTGTTCCTGCCGCGTACTTTCATAAGCATCCGAAAATTTCTCACCACTCGAATGAATGCACCTGGTAATTCGTGTTCAGGTTGGGAGGCTTGATAGGTCAGGACAGAGGTCATGGTCTTTGGAGTCATATGGGAGAAAATGGGTATTCCAAACGCTCAGAATGGGGTCAGACACCATATCATGATACCTTGCCATACCTAAGGTATCATTTACTCTTCATTAGCTACCAGTGCCGGCGCCTCACCTTTGAACATATTCAATGTTCTGGTTCCCCGAGCTTTTCCCCATCTAAGGTGGCAAAATCGGGACGTTTCTGAGATCTAGATCAAGGATAGGAAGATACATAAGTTGTGGCAGTTCAAGGTTCAAACCGCTGTTTGGGTTGAGTGAAAGCTCCCTTGTTCTTGATGGACTTTGCGTTTCAAGTACGCTTATCTGTGACACAATTTTCTCGGTCAGAGTGATGCTCTCTCAACTCGCCAATAGATATCTACGAAACAGAGGTGACCAGGGCAGTGAAATTACGTTGAAGGCGGTGAGATGGACTTCAAGCCCTTCCCCATCTCCGTCGTAGTTTCCCGGGAAAAAATGTTGCATTCGAAATATTCAACTCATAACCCCCTCAGTGGCCCACTTATCGCCTTTTTACACCAAATTACTGACAGTTTTGTAATTTTATCCTGAGTGTATATATTTCGGTTATTTTCATGCACATTGACCCGTTTTTTAACATCCTTCGAGAAACCAGTGAGAGTCTGGATTCGCACCTTATCTTCTGCTTCTTTAAAGTGTGATCACACTAAGATCATAGGGCTTTTCATGCTCCGTGGTAGATTGACGCGATCAGAAGGTTCATTGGTGTTGTCAGAATGTGCACAAACTCATACACCTCCCCTCCCACCGAAAAAATGACAGCACAGCTTCATAAGTTTTTTAAGGAAGGAAGCTAGTTTGGAATATAGAGCTTGAATTTGTTTATATTCGACATGGTACAAAATCAGGCGTCAAATCATAAGTGTTTAACTTGACATGCATAAGGTGTTCTAATGGATGGAATGTTTTTACTACAACCTTTTCTTCTCAACGTTAAATGTGACGTGGCCAATAATAATTAAAATATACATGTAATGCTGCCTCTGATCTCACCGGAAACGAACCTTACCGCATAAGCCCAACCACATTCTTGGCGCATGTCGCCCATTTTTCCCACATGTTTACGGACTAACTGACGTGCCCACGAACGTCAATGATACAGTTACGGTCTCCTCAACATCTGTGGTAGCTGCAGTTGCCAACTCTGCCGCCTTTCATGTTGGCAATATTCAGCCCGGAGCGGAAGCCCACAATGGTGCGGCCGCACCGGTGGGCGGTTTGGGAGTGAGGAGAGGAACGGAACAGGACGAGTGGGCGCGAGGACGCGAGGAGAGGAGGGTGGGCGATAGGCCGGATGTGGAGAGTGCTTCAGACTGAAACCCAGAGCGCGTCCAACCACTTCACCCGCTCAATGCTGCTGACGGTATATTTAGGAGACGGCAAAATAGACCAAGGTGAACGAGTGCGGGGAAGGTGAAACAAATATCTGTCCAGAGGAGTGACGTGATTATTGCGGGATGCTAGCGAAAACAGTTTGGTGCGTTTGGAAGGGTTGATCTGGGTTGACCCAAGCGTATGGAACTTGGCCTATATTTTGATTGCAACACTAAAATTCATGTGATCATAGATGCCAAAGTGACCTTCGGGTACCATGCCTTCAATTGCTCTTTACAATTTTCATAATACACTGATTCTCCCAAAAAAAACCAAGCGTATCATTGTATTACGAAGGAACCGATGCTTCGTTATTTGAATTGACGAAAAGACCCAAATCACATGAAAAAATTAAACATGTATTTGCGGGCAGAATGGAACCCATTTTTCAACATCTCATTTTGAAATTCAGGTTAGACAACTGAATCGTTTTCTTTCCGATAAGTATGGGGTATAAAAAATGAATTTATATCAAATCACTCATGGTCCAAATTTACTCAGAAATTCTCACAGTTACAGCATATTTTTCTTTTTTGCTTCCGCTGACTGTCCAAGCGGACCTTTATATTTGATATCAGAAGCCTTGACACTGAACAACTGGGTGCAAGGCAAACAAATGCAGAAAATAAGTGCACGATGTTGCGGGGAAAATGTGGGTTGAGCTTTATGGTTAAGAGTTGTGCAGTTCAGCAGTGGATTTTCATCGTTAGAATATCATCTTTACAATAATCTTATGACTTGGTGACGTAAGAGAGGATTTCAAGGTATTCTATGAGTGCTGCTTGCATTGCAGTGAGTTTTAAAATTTAAGAACTACGTTTTAAAGGTTAAAATAAGCCACCCCCGTTCAGAAGCCCGTCATTCATGGTACCTGGAAAGAAGTACCAACCATAAGAATCCCAAGCATATTTTGATAAATTTCCACCATTTGCTTCCACCTGCATACCTTGCTTCTTTTATCAGGTTCAGGATTTTGTGTGATTTGATTAAATAATATTCCCTCCTTGCCTCAGTGGTGATCGGAGTACGAAGGTGACTCCATACTTTCTGCAACCACTCCATATGTACGTTTTCCCATTTTCCCCTCGGCTTGGATTATATGATATCAAAAACACGAAGCACACATTAAAAATCCTGATAAATTGCATTACGCTCATCAGCACATTTTCACAATTGTTTTGCTGCAATCCAAAGCAAGAGAACAGTAACATCAGGTCTCAAGCAGGCTTATCACGTGAAAGGGTGTCATTTCTATGTATCTGAAAATTTTCATTCCTGCTTTGTCTTGTAGAATAAACCCATCTTAAGGATTAAACAAGGTCTCAATAAGGGTGCAGTAATCATTGATTAACGGGAAACAGGCCTTCAGATATCAAGACCCAGGATGATGCTGGTTCCCAATGAAGGAGAATCCAAAGAGTTGGATATCATCGGAAGGGACTGCCATCCAAAACGGGTTCCCAGTTTTTACACATAAAAAATATCCTTCTGTGAATGCTGCTCATTGGCACACCGAAGCCTAAATACAGTGTAAGGGGAGGGGTGGGGATTTACGGCATCCTCTCCCTCCCTCGAGCACAGTTTCTGGCACGAGACAGAGACCAGTGGCGTTGGACAGCACCGCACAGGATACGAAGGGGGTGGGGGTCGACTCCATTGGCACAGACCGACACTACATCCATCAGCGGCGTGGCGGATCTACGGCCAAGATGATGACAACACAATATCCGAGACAAGCCGTACATCACAAGGTGTGGCACGCACCGGTTTCAGAAACAGAAACCGCCGTCTTATTCAGAATATCTTCTTATCTACTTTGTGTAAAAAAACTATCAAAGAGAAAGCTTTTTGAATGTGTTCGGCTGAACATTGGCGCCTGTCGCCACCACCTGGCTTCCGTGGCGGATGTCAGCTCGTCCAACGCTGGTGCAATGCCGATGCTGGAGCACATGCTGGATGCCTCTCTTACGCTTCTCCTAAGCTCCTTGGCTTGCCAAAACCAACAGTAAAAGAAAAGTGTTTGCATCCAACGCGAGAGATATTTGACCGATTGGTTTCTGAAACGCCCCAATAGAAAAAGAGCTAGCGAATGTTAGCGACAGAGGCAATAACCAATAAGTAACCGGTTTGCAATCGCGATGCTTATTGCACGTTTCCGTGTGCTTCCATCTATTTCAATTGGCTTAACGGTGCTGAACCGTCCTTCGATGCATACGATGCATAACTAAGATGTACTGGCTCCCCGAAAATACGTATCCAACAATTTTTGTGTCAGGATCTGTAGAACCCTGAGCACAATATTCGGCTTTAACAAGACCTGTCGGCTCATGTATCAAATTCAAACTTAGTAGAAACAATATTCAACGGGCCCTCTAGTCAAATATCAATTACATCTCCATACATACGGCGCGTTATATGCCGCAGCTCAAGGCCGCCGTTGCAAATCAGCACTGTTCTGTGCATGCGCAGTAGGTACTAGTTCTATAAATAAGCTATCTTTGCTCTGCGACATGCAAGTAAACACCCCTCCCACAAAATTATCCCACACACTTTAGAAGCGGGCAAAGGTGCCTTGCACAGAACGCCTTTTAAAAAGTCATTGATCGATTGATTGAAGGATATTTCAGATGAGGACATGAATAGAGGACAAATAAATATGCTAAAGTCAATCATGATAGTATTGTCACCTTTGGCCGCTGCACAGGTCAATGCATTGCATTAAAGTTTTGGTAGCTAAGGCTATCTCGGGAACCAATACAATGATTTGGGTGAAATTTTGCAAGCAAGAGTAGGGTACTGCCGGTAAATCACAATTCATGTCATAACATGGGTGTATTATTCTGCGCATGCGCAGTAGGAATATTAAAAATAAACCGCATGTGAGGATATTTTAGAAAAGGAAACGAGAAGTGGGAACCAAGATGCTAGAATCCGCTATATAGTGTTCTCACTTTCGTTCGCTACGAAGGTCACTGCACATGTGCAGTAGAAAGTATGGGAGCCGAGGCTATCACGGCAACTAATGGGCCAGTTTACCCGAAAGTTTTCTGATATGATTATGATATAGTTAGTTAAGGGCTTGCTATAAGGCATTCTGTGCAAGGTAACTTTGTCCGCTTCTAAGTTATTAGGATACAGCCTGTAAAATCATGTTTTCGTATACTCACATTGCTCTGCGCATGAGCAATATAGACTTAAATAAGCTTTATGCGTGAGTATATTTCGGGATGACATGACCAGATGACAAACGCGGAGCAGTGTGCAGATGCAATTGTGATCGGCTTCTCCTGCGCCGGAGCAGCACCTGCCGAGGCCACGGGCCGAGGCTCTTCGTAGAATGCTTATGGAAAATCACTACAAGTCGGTCGCTCACAGTGGGAGGACGTGTTTTCAGTGCTCAAGAAATTGACGGAATTCATCCTGTTCTAACTTAGCTCGAAGTTGATATTGCAATGGCGCATTGTTATTTTTCTTGGCTACATCGCGAACTGATTTTCATTCGCCTCAGACATCTGTGGGATAAGACAAAGCAAGACAAAATATGAAATATGGAATGTGGTTTTGTCCTCCATGCTATTTTTGCGGCCTATTTTTACGCTTGATTTTTCGCTTCGACGCACGTGATTTTGGACGCCGCTTGGGACAAGAAGTGTCTGGAGCAGAGTGTTTAAAAATTCCATCCACTTTCAAGGCTTTCTAGTGGTGATGGCCTTGGCCAAGTTATCTTATTTCAAAAAATAAAGTTACGGAGTCAAGATCAAAATTATAACATGAAGACAAGATTCATAGAAGAATAAAGAAGTGACTTATTTTGAACTGGATGTGGATACGAAAATGAAACGAATACGAAGTCGAGCATCGTCGATTTCACCTTCATCTTCCTCAGTTTTGTTTTTAGTGCATATGTGTGTGTGTGTGTGCGTATGCGTTTGGCTGTCTGTGAATTGTGTGTGTGTGTGTGTATGTGTGTGTAGAAGCCGAAATCCCTATCCTTATTTGCCTCCTCATCCTTAAACTACCTGGAGGCAGCGGGCGCATGCGCCTTGGGCAGCAGCGACCCCTCCAGGTAGTATTCCACCTTACTTTACCCTCATCTATCCTTATCCTTACCGTCTCCTTCCATAGTTTGCATCACTTCATGTCCATTACGACGGTGCTTGAAAAGCCACCTCATGTGTGGAAGTGTCCGCAGCTGATAAATGCATTTGGTCTGATTTCTCCAGAAAGAAGAACTTCGCTCTGGGGCATTATTCCATTTTCCTCTCCAAGAAACCCAGTGCATTTTTCTTCGCCAGTGCATTTTTTTGGGTACCAACAAAGGAATGAACAATCTTTGAGACTCAAAAGGGAACGTTTGGCCATTAAAAAGGCACCACCGATACATTTTTCAGACACTTCAGTTCCTTGTTTGGTGTCTGGGGAGTCATAGCAGCCCACAGCCCCAAGAAAGGAGCAAAATAACTGTTTCCATACCAGTAACAGGTCTGAGGTTCTGGAACACTAAAAGGGCACTAGATACTAGTAGAAGACGACAGGGAGGACTGGAGGGAGCTGCTAGGAATTGCTGGGTACCAAAAATTGTCCCCAGTTTGTATGCATAAAAAGGCCCTGCCTTGTGCGCGAAAGGTCATAATTCAGTAGCACGTCCTGCGGGCACAGATACAAGGTGTTCTACCACGAATATCACATACATGTACGCATCCCTGTGTCTGTGGCAGTATATACCAAAAATGAGAATGATTTGTAGCAGAATTTAGTTTTTGTTTCGTTCATGTTTTAGATTGTTGCTACATGTTGCGCTTACCTACGTAGGGTGCATTCAACATAGTTTTGTACTGTTCTTAATATTATTCTGCAATAACGGTGTGAAGAAGAAGCAATACAAAATTGGGAACGTGGAGAGTCATAGGAAATCAACATTGTTTACCTTTTTGCGTCATCCAAAAGGTTATGAGACAGCCAAGGTAACTAGGGTTTCTTCAGCCTGCGTTGCGTCAGCATTATACCGTGTTATCATGGTTTCCAAAGGTTGCGTGACTACTGGGGTGGATGAAGTCAGAAGTAGGTTAATTCAACTCATTTTGGGTTTGCTTTTTTGGCGAACGGTGAACTCTTCGATGATGGAATCATCAAACAGTGGGGATTTTGGCATGGTATATCACACGGCTAACTGTTCAAATCCCATCATTAAGTTACCATATTTTTAACGGCGTGTAATAATTCTATAACAGGTTTCGAACTGAGATAGCAGTCCTGTAGAACGTTTCAAGAAACCACTATTGACACATTTCAGTTCCCCGGAGCTCTCTATTTTTGGTTGGTTATTCATTTCTATTATAATATTTATTCTTGGTTGCTATTTATTTCTCTGAAGCTTTCTAAAATGTTCTTGGTGAGTGGGGAATAGCTCTTTAGTTATTCACAACTAGAACGGTACTGGTCTCTTGTTGCGAAAAAAACTAGAACGGCTGGGGACCACTGAGAGGGAAAGGGACCCAAAATCGTCCCCAGCTCGTATGCAAGAAATGTCCAGATTCTTGCCACACCACACCATACCATACCATACCATACCATACCATACCATATCATACCGGATTATACCACATGACTTTCAGACCACGCGATGGTTAACAATTAATAACCTGGAAGCAAACCATGAGCCTCTGGTGGTCCATACTCTACGCCCACGGTCCCAAACCGCCTCGCCCCCACTCTACCTTCTCCGGCGCAGCTCTCGCGCATCCTCCAGGTATAAATCCACCACTTGCTCTTGCGGCGTGGCCGCAGCACCTTGTGACGTCACTGGTGTCACGTCCGACGTCACGCTGCTCTCAGCAGTCTCCGAGGCGGACTGCTCCTCGGGAGAGACGGTAATCGCCGGCAGATTCAGCACAGATCGGCTGAGACGACGAACCACGCTCATGGTGGGCTTTCGAGCTCTAGTGGGATTATCAGACCCGCTCCCAACTGTTTTTGTGCGGTAGATAGACGCACCGACACGGCGTGAGGCTTGCGCACACACTGCGCGTGCTGCCGGGCCCAAATGTGGAGCCTGGGAGTGGTGATGTCAAAATCTGGCCAACACTAATTCGAAAATAATCCCGGGCTTATTCGTAGCCAGAAGCTATGCTGCTCACTCCAAGCTTATTGCAGCATAGGCGGAGGCATTTGCCTGATCTTATTCGTGATGAATTAGAAAGAAGGTATAATGTTTTCAGTATAGGTGGTGATAGCTTGGTTCTCTGTGTTGTTCATTTGATCCCACTACGTCAGATAACGGGGCGTCGATAACACTGCGCCGATAACAGTGGCCGTTTTGCAGAGGAGCGGATGTAGGTACCCTGACGCTGACTCAACCAGACCGATACTGACCACCTGCCACAAGATTAGCACTGATACTATTATTTATAGTACTGTTCACTATATGCATGATGTATATATTAGGTACCCGTACCGAAACAAGTACTGGTCTGTTTGGACTGTATTTCTCTCCATGCTCACAGCGCTGTTTTTTTACAGAAATCGTTGGCTGGCAGGGTCCGCCCGCCCACAACGCAGGCAGCGGTCACAGCGGCCCACAGGAGGTCAAAGTCCGCCGGGCACAAACGCACCCTGAAATCTGAGCCACTCGATTCGATGTAATTACCCTAGCTTTCGTTTGGGAAATCTGCTAATGATCAAAACTTTTACAGGTCATGATTGTATGTGTTTTTGCTAGATTTCTCCTGGGCTTGATTTTGTGCCAGAAAGGAAGACAAAGTAAGGAAATATAAGAATATGATCGGCTACGAGTTAAAAGAAAGGTTTGTATTAACACGCCGAAAAAAACAAGTGACTATCACATAAAAGCAGACTCTCGCAACTGGGGAAACAGGGCCCAGCCAAAATCAATCAATCAATCAGACTCTCGCAACTGAAGCATCAGCTTAACCATGGAATGTTTAGAAGCAGTAGAGTAAAATATAATGTTCGCATAAGGATCTGAGAGCTAAGCAATATAACAAACTGGAATCATGTATATATTTACACAGTTTCCCCAAAGAAGACACGACAAAATCATGATTTCCGCAATTCAACAAGAAAGCATCCCGTGCCAACCCGCGCCAAAGCGGCCCCGGCAAGCCCCCAGAGAGGCATGAGATTGGCGTAGTCCTCGAGGGAAGTGGTGGTGGGTTTCGCCTCGACAGTTACAACTTTTCAGCAGTATTAAGTGGCTACATATACATGATGGTGACACTTTATCCCACGGACATGACAACACTCGGGGGGGAGCAGCACTTTAATATTGCAGGATTAAGATTCGGCCATTTAGTGATGCTTCTAAGTTTCAGCCACGGAGCCGAAGGCTGCCATTACAAAACCCGAGAACTATAGGTTGAGCTGTGCGATCCGTCGTGCTGATGCCTTGCGTTCTTCCTCAGCTCGCCTTGACGGTCTCGGACTTGACCGGAGAGGACTTAAGCGTGACACCTTAAGGAAATAGGTCAATGAATTGGGCATAAGGCGTGCGGGGTACGGTAGCACTGTATCCCTCTTCTGGCCACACTGAGAAAAAGGGAAACAGAGGCGTGTTGAAACACTCCGTCGATCCCCAGCCCTAACAGGCAGCCTTAGTTTGAGTAGATATAGTCATCCGGTCAAGAACACGTGCATATAAGTCTCATTACTTTTATTTCCTTCGCAGGTTTTTGTGCCAGTATAAGACACTCAGCATAGGGAAGTGTTTTACTTCTTTCCACTTCTCGTTGCCGCGTTCACACAACGATGGGTTATGTTAGTTGCGTCGTAGTTCGAACTACTAAAGCAAAACGCCGATCACCTGTTAGGGAGTGGACGGCAAACACAAGCACACGTCTGATATTCAAGTATCGAAACTTATACCGAACAGCAAGACATCACTGCCGGCATCTGGTTGCACAAGATAGTAACTGCCTCGCAAATCAATCATGTTAATATGTAGAGTGTAAGCCATCCCAGGAGCACCTGCACAGCAGAGCTCAGGGACAAACGAGACCAATCATGCATGCATGAGAGGATGATAATGCGTTGCTAAGAAGCGGATCAACGCCGTCAGGTGCTGCTAGGCGGAGACCGATATAATCTCCTGACCAACAGCACTGGCTGACTGGTTGATCAGACGAAAGCTGGCTAGATCGGACCTCGAGCCAGCGCCAACGACCCAGCAACAACGAACCAGCACCAACGACCCAGCAACAACGAACCAGCACCAACGACCCAGCAACAACGAACCAGCACCAACGACCCAGCAACAACGAACCAGCACCAACGACCCAGCAACAACGAACCAGCACCAACGACCCAGCAACAACGAACCAGCAACAACGACCCAGCAACAACGACCCAGCAACAACGACCCAGCAACAACGAACCAGCGCCAACGACCCAGCAACAACGAACCAGCGCCAACGACCAAGCAACAACGAACCAGCGCCAACGACCCAGCAACAACGAACCAGCACCAACGACCCAGCAACAACGAACCAGCGCCAACGACCCAGCAACAACGAACCAGCACCAACGACCCAGCAACGAGAGCAGCACCAACGACCCAGCAACGAGAAACCAACGACCCAGCACCAACGACCGAGCAACAACGAACCAGCACCAACGACCCAGCAACAACGAACCAGCACCAACGACCCAGCGACGACGAAAGCACCAACGACCCAGCAACAACGAAAGCACTAACGACCCAACAACAACGAGCCAGCACCAACGACCCAGCAACAACGAAAGTACCAGCGACCCAGAAACGAGAGAGCTCCAACGACCCAGTAACGAGAGAGCACCAGCGACCCAACAACGAGAGAGAACCAACGAGCCAGTAACGAGAGAGAACCAACGAGCCATCACCAACGACCCAGCAACGAGAGGGCACCAACAACGGGAAGACAGCAACGAGTCAGCACCAACGACCCAGCAATGAGCCAGTACTAACGACCCAGCAACGAGAGAGCACCAGCAACCCATCAACGGGAGAGAACCAACGAGCCAACAACAATGACCGAGCATAACGACCGAGCAACGAGCCAGCACCAACGATTCAGAAATAAGAGAGCACTGACTGTTGCCTGTCTGCCTTGCATCGATTTCGTTCCTTCGTAAGTAAAATCATTCATGTATTAAAACTTGTAGGTCCTCATGCGAGGCTCCAACTTGTTAACTCATTGTGACCAAAAGCAATGGGTGATCACTCATTCTGGTCTAGTGACCTGAATGTCTTTACATATGTGCGAATTTCGATATGCAATGTAAGAAAGGTGTATGTGTCAAAACATAATTAAATCGCGCGCTAAATACGGTGCGCGTTCCCCAAATCTCTAAGTTTCCGTTATTAAACATACTGCGCGCCAAAAATATCCCATTCATTACCCGATTTTTTTAGAAAGCATCTTGAAATGTCAGAAGCTGGTTGGATTCTATCATTTCAAATACCGAAGAAGCCTAGTCTGCATTAATATTTCCAAGTCCTGCGGCTTCTACGTCAGCAAACAACGTACAAATGCCCTACGTCAGTTGAGGTGGTAAAGGGCAATCACCTAATGGGATGGTGCATGATAATGTTGACCCTTCCAGCACTATGAAAACATAGGCACTCAATTCAATAGTTATCATTTTTTATTTTATACAATTTATACTTAGATACAAGTTACTTCATTCATTAAAAAAATATAGTTGCACGAGTTGTAACTTAAATGCAATGTTCTAACCAAAAAAGCAATGCGGTTTCAGACTATAAAAAGGCTTATCATAGACGATTTCCTGACTTGTGTGAGTCCAACTGCCAGAGTGAGTCAACATTGGCATGGGCTTTGAGCTGGGCTCAATATCGATTGAGCTTAAAATTGCATACTATCACAGCCAATCTAACAATCCAAGGGCTACAGCTTATCAGTCAGAACATGGCAGTATTCTTTGTTCTTTGTTCAATTTAAGTTCTTTTGTTTATTCGTCTATGCGTACAAAGCACAACAGGAAAAGTGTGCTTGAATTAGATTTGGTTTATGACCAATTTGAACTCGAATCTAAGCCAGATATGAACTTCGTAAAATCACAGTAATGGCTAATCTTACACTAAACTTTGACCACGGTGTCCTCTCAGCGGCCACCATCCGCAATGAGTCACAGACCACAGCCAAGTCAAAACTAAACAATACCAGACGTGTGCAACTCAGTTATCGCATTCGGTTTTCGACCGATCCTCTGCAAACCTGCTGTAGTGGCTCTAGCTCCAATCACGCCACTCGGCTATTGTCAGCAAGCACACCGGTCATAGTGCAACGCGCAATGTGCAGCTATTGCAGTTTTAAGAGGCGGCAGTTGCAACGCAGCACAACCGATGCCAGGATTTGGACTTGGGAGCTCCAAGAATTCTGAGCCTCAAACCAAGAGAAATAGTTCTCAAGAGGGTTTTCAGACACAGAGACAAGTGGTCTGTAACGTGAAGTCGTTGTGTGCTCTGTCTTGTGTGTGAAATGTCTCAATCGAGCCATGATAATACATGTGTGTGCCACATTACTTTGAAATAAATCGTGCTCAAAAGGTTTTGGAGCAAAATCGGTTGCTTTGGGGTGCATTTCATTCTCCTTCAAATATATACCTTCCAAACACACAAAAACGAGTAGAAAATGTTTTTTTTCTGATGGATCCATCCGATCTCGATTGATCTATTATGAAATCGTTTTTTGCTTTGGAGAGGCAAAAGGAAGGCTCAGTCCCCTCTTTTTCGCTTCGAGAAGGCATGATCTGATTCCTCCTTTCGATCCGCCCTTGGCTGCTCATCAGCCATGTTATGCAACAGTGCTTCTGATCTCCTACTTCAGCATGTATGCATGCTGTCTACAGTTATCTGTGTGCAAGCTCCTCTCCTTAATTCACCGCCAGGACCCTCGCAGTTGGGTCAGTGACACAACTCCTCCACTCCGATCTTGGCACCAAACTCCCACTCCCGGCACCAAACCTCCGCTCCGGGCACCAAACTCCCCCTCCCGGCACCAAACCCACCGCTCCGGGCACCAAACTCCCGCTCCCGGCACCAAACCACCCGCTCAGGGTACCCAACGCTCAACCCGGATACCAAACCCCAACCCGGGTACCAAACCCATGATCTGAGCACCAAACCCCAGCACCGAGCACCAAACCCCGACCCGGGCACCAAACCCCCGCTTCTGAAGTCAGATTCAAGGCCTGAAACTCCCGCTGCGGTTATGATTATCTGTCAGAACCACTTGTGGCGTGCCGGAATTGTCTGTTCGGTTATCGCTGCCACACAGGTCACCCGAGAAAATCACGGAAGTCTGCTTCACGAGGGATTCCCAGCCGAGCGCTGACTGCTCTGCTGACCGTGGCTGTGCTGCCTAGCTGGGTAATTTCCATCGCTTCGAGGCATGGAACTCAACCAATCAGACTTGACTGAGACGTGCTGGTACTTTATAGCCCTCGTGCCTCTCTGTCACACGAAATGCTCGAAGTTTCGTGAAATACTGAAGCAATGTCATAAGTGCCAAGCAAAAAAGAGGATTTCTGGTATTTTCTCGTCCTGCATGTCTCTCTGAGACAAAAATGTCGAGATCCAGGAGAGGTAAAATAAATAAAATCAATCAAAAGCAACACGAATCCACCTTAATGAACTCATGATAATATATTCAAATATTGAACGCAATGCACGTGACAATGAACGTTCGCGACGCCTGGTTATAATTGAACCAATGAAACCATACGTTCCTTTGGCTTGGAACCCCTGCAAAATGTATGATCTAATAATGCTCCCAGCACCCATGCAGAATTAATACCCGAAAAACTAGCAAATGTACCGGCTTAGTTTACCTCATTTCGAAAAAAACTAGCGGGTGCAAGGACCACCAGTTTCCCACCGCGTGCGCAAACCATCGATGAGGCTACTTCTCCCAACCTGCCGCACTGAGAGACGGCATATCTTTACATCTTTACATATCTTTACATCAATCACCGTTTTAAGCTAGCTTTGTACATAAATGTGAGGTGTTTTCACGCGGTGTCACCTCAGAAATCATGATGGTTGCCAAGCTGACGTAGTCACCAGAGACCAAGAAACCCTGATCGTATAAAAGTAGTTGGAGAAAATCCCGAGCAACCAAAAGCCTGATATATTAATCCGAGACTGATTCCCGTTGATGCGGGAACGCTATCAGGTACCTACTGTTCCTTCCGTGGGTCGGGAATGACTATGTCCTCTATCGTAAGACTTTAACAACCACTTTCTTGCTTATCCCGGTGCAAGATTGAGTTCCGTTGGGGAAGAGCCCACTGGAATCTCTGTGGCGGAATAAAACTCTCACTAATCTGTGACTCCGTGCTGCAGCCTGTTGCCTTTTGGTTGGTTGGTTGGTTGGTTGGGGTTGGTTTGGTGAGAGAGTCGCGAGTTAGTAACACCCGTAACCCTACATCATCCTCACTACTCCCCCTCCCCACCCCCCCCAACAGACTCATAAGTCTGAATCAAAAGTCAAATCTCGCACTGGTTTGTCTGTTCTTAATCGATGATTTGGCTTTAATTATGCTTCATGCGTCGGTTCGCCTGGCCTGTGCTCATTCAATAGCCCTGTCCGTTCGCAGGTCGGGCCCAGCACCCACATGGGCCGGAATCGTAAACGGCGACACCGAGGGCTGGCACCTGAGACACGTGTTCAGGTGTCGGTGACACTGGATTTGGCCAGGCATGGCGTGTAGGCAGGAGTCAATAAGCTTACACGCGCTCTCAAATATATATATATATATATATATATATATTTATATTCATATATATATATATATATATATATATATATATATATATTATGACCTCTGGTTGTCGCTGCAAAAAAATGAAGCAAGAAATTGGCATTTGTTTGGTTGTTTATGTGGTGCATATGGGTAACAGATGCACTGGATGATCCAAGGGAAAAGCATTTGCCCCGAAACCCCCCATTTTCGCCGATTTTCTTCCAAAAAGCGTATGTTTTCACGATTTTGGGCCCCTATTCCCCTCCCCACCGCACCCCCAGCCATTGGCCTGGATTCTGCACTGAACCGGTGGCTTCAATTACAGATCAAATCGACAGATAAAACATTCTATAGAGTGGGTATTGGATACGCATGGTCAGTCCGTGTAAAAATCCAGTCCGCAAGAAAAGGAAAAACTTTTTTGCACTGGAATCATCCCACCGGGTGAATACAACCGGGGTAGATAAACATTGTTCACGATATTTTCATACTTATTTGTCCCTTCTGCCAACAATGGAGGCCAACAATAATGTAAAAGTAGATGCCCACAGATATGGATAAGTCGATAATCCTAATAGATAGCTATTTCCGAATGTGGTTGGAGCGGCGGTTTTTATGTCTTCTCTAGCTGTTGCATTCTGCAATTTTCAGTGCGGCATCAGAAACCTACTTAACCCGCCCCGGCACCCCGGGGTTACAGCCCGCCGGCATGGCTGAAAAAACCCCTCTGGTTTACTGATAGAGAACTTGAGTGTAGGCGGTCGAGCCTTACAGGGTCTCAAATGACACCCAATCATTTTCACCTTGTTCGTATAAATTTCATATATGAATTCCTATCAAGTGTGCCTAAATTAGTCCTTTTAACCAAACCTGCAGTTTCATCCCGACCATAGCGGCCGCCACCCGCGGCGCGCGCCGCCGCCCCGTGTCCCGGGTACAGCCTCAGACAGGAGGTGCCGGCACCTGGCGCCGGTGCCTGAGCGCGAGTGGCGGCCGCGCCACCACACATTCGCTGGGGATGGCGCCCCAACGGCGAAACAATTATATGGGACCATTTCAAAAGCGAAAAGAAACTTCGACCTTGATATGCCATCTACATAAACCACTTGTCACTGTCGGATATATCCTAAAAAAACAACTGACCTAGCCCCCCTACATTGTGCTTACACACATTGTGAACATATAAATTTTCGGGAAATTAATTTGACATATTCAGATTGTTCGTGCATAGTCTCGTCTTGAATACTGACGGAAAGATCGCACCTCGGTTCGCTAAGCCTAGCCGTACTGACATGCGCTCTACCTGGCTGAGATAAAGAAAATGGCATCCATAGAAATGGATGTTTTCGGGGATTCGGACACAGAGTTTTGACGTGGTGTTAGAAATAGCTAAATGAAAAGGAAATGTCATAATCTAGACATGCATGGGAGAGGGTGTGTATGTTTTTGTCATTCATTTTTTAATCACCTGAGTATTCAATAAAATTTACAGGAAAATTCAAGGAACTAAAAGGATAGGGATAATTGCACCATTCCTACCAATGGATCTTTACATCCCCATCCGTTGGCTACCCTTTACACGGCAAATTGTCCCTTTGACATCCAGCTGTGAACCTGGCACAATGTCAAGTTTGGCGTGGAAATCTCCCCTGCGTAACCACGATACAAGGAGGGTGACCTGAGACCACCCCTCTCACCCCATTAGCCCCTGCTGATGTTGTCGAGCCCCCTGGCGCTGTCGCCATGCCGTCTGAGGACGTTTTCCAGGAAGCAAGCGTTAGAGATGCTGGCTGGGCCATTGTTCCGTATTTTCATGCGTGTCCTTATCGTCCCCTCGATCGCTATCAGCTGACCAAACCACGAACACTGTCACCCTTCTACCTGCCGCCTGCGCGGACGAGCCCGGTCTGTGTCAGAGGCTGTCGCGGGCCCCAGCGGGCCGCGGCACGGGCCACCACTGCCAGACCTGAGTGGAAAAGCGCGAACATCATCTCAAAAACTTTCGCTTTACGCAAAAGTTGAAAAGGTATCTACTTTCTGTTTGCCGGGAATGATGCAGAATTGACATAGGAACAGCTACCCCGAGCATTATCATCGGGACGGTTAGTTGGATGTAGATATTCGCATTGAAACGGCGAGAGGAGGAAAAACAGCACCGCCGGCAGGGCGCGGGTTAAACGGTCGCCGGTTGTTGGTGCCCAGGCGGCCATTTTAAAGTGCTTATCGAGCGCCGTCTATCTTTGGCTGCGAAGAAACACTCAATACTAGGCTTCTGACCTAGTGTGTTATTTCGAGGACACGGCGTTACGTTAATAGCTGCTTCTATGTGCGTACAATGAACTTGCGCCTTTCATTTATCAACGTTCAGAACGCTGCACATAATGGATTTCAAACGTAGTACATAAGCTAGAGGATATAACATATTTTTCTCGGGACTTTAAGACACCGCAACCGTCACATGGAGTGGTGGGAAGGGACAGGGTAGATTTTTGTTGTTTTCTTTTTGGGTTCAGGAGCGCGCCAACCAATACGATCATATAGCGCCCATAAGAAGGAGGATTATGCTTTGGCTATTTATCAATCCATGCAAACTTCGTTTTCATAAAAGGCAACATCTGGTAATGATGGTAGTAATAATGACATGCTGGTAATGATATCACTGAAACATATTCAACTTCCAGTTCGCCCTACTGAGCCGGGATCAAATCTTTTCCGTATAGAAAGGACACCAGAACAACCTGTATATACTAAGTAGATATTGCAGCTTTTACTATGCACCCTTGCGATATGTTGCCAAGCATCGTTTTATCGGTGAAGCGAACCGTACCGTTCTATCGACAATAAAAATCAGGTAGTGTAAGATTAAAGTTGCAGCAGCTCTCAGGCTTTCCACACTTGGCTGGGTCGTTCCACAAACAAGTTGCCACACCTTTCAGCGATCCCAGCGCTTTTAGAGGGACCTCACTGGGACTATTTTGTACTCACTGGTGTCGGGACCAGAGATTTAGTACAAGCAGAACTTCTCATTGGTATGCTAATCCCGGGACTCCCAGTTTAAATAATGAATGCACTTAACGAGCTCTGCGGATGGTAAAAATACGCCGGTTGCCCTGATGCGCCCTCATTGGGCAGAGTTGGCTGTCGGGGCAGAGTCCCGAGTGCCGTGCAGGTAATGCGTTGGCTGGCGGGGCTATTTCAGTAGTGGAGGACCTTATGTGCAGCCAACACCCAACCGACGCTTGGCTACGACTGCGTTTCCGTGTCCCATGAGAGGCCGAATGTTTTGCGCTAACACACACACACGGGAAATTTTGCTTTCTATATGAAACCACCTCTATCTAAGAGCTATTGGTATCGTTATGATATATGATTCGGGCCGGACCTAGAACGAGAGTGGTAGTGTTTTTAATAGAACGTTTCTTTACTGTAGAAGAGACATTTAGAGGGAGCTGAGTTTTGTTGATCGGGTGGAGTAAGATAAAGTTTATAAGACAAGGAGTGAAATGTGTGTTATATGACTACAGAGGGTGGCATGCCCTTAAGTTTAGATAATAAATCAATCATTATCTAGCCACCTGTGATAATTTCGTACCTTTATTACAAGCATGCGTGTTTTCATTTTATATGATTCATATGCAGCCCTTCTCACAACCGATGATAAAATAACACACCCTGACGGTTATCTTATTTTGCGGTCTTCTAGACAACGTAACGATTAAACATACGTCACAAAGGGCAACGAACCCCATTCAAATCTGACGAGCTCATGGAAACGACTCAAGCCCCAGAGCCACAAGCCACGAGTCTTGCAATTCCGCTGCATGCGATGCTAACGATATTTTCTGCCTTAATGTGAGGTTTCCTTGATTCTAGCTGCCGTGAATGAAACAGCAGCCACGTGAAATTTTCTAGCATACAGCACCCAACGCTGCCTCACGCGAGTGCGAATTATGTTACGGCGCAACGGAGCAGCGGCGCTGGTCTACAGCATACTAAGGCAACTGCTAGCGTCTGCCTCGTATAACAGCTCGGGGAGCGCCGACGACGCCGGCAGGCCGCGGGATCAGGCTCAGGCACAAGGAAAGAAAGGAATGGACAGGCGGGTGGATCAGGCTTTCAGTGGGAAACATACTAGCGATGTGAATCATATGCTAGTGTAGGTAAACTGGTGTTGGAATAATTTACAATCTATTGGAATGTCGCCATACAGGAGGCTAAGGGGCGCTTCAAATACTGGGGAGCGATAATTGTTTTAGAATGGGACAATTTGGCCTTAAAATAACAAGTGGTTGATGAGTTAAGCTTGTAGAAGAGTCGTGCCCTTCCAACTTGTTGTATTCCTACATCTTACATCTCAGATGCGTCCACAGCTGGGATCACTGACCTGCTGTCGAGGGAGATTTTGGCGGAGCCCGGCAGGTCATTCTCCGCTCGGGGTTCCACTGCCAGAGGCTGTGACCGCGCCAGTCCGCTCCGCTGCCTGCCAAGGTCAGGTCACGTCACACACTGGGACATTTCGCGCATTAATGGGCCACACAGGTCTACACTGTAGACTATCCCGGTAAACGAAATATTTGCTATAATCCATCCGAAAATGATCAAATGTGACTTCCATCAATATTGCAGCGTCACACAAATTAAAAAAATAAAAATACCTGCAGATCAACCGAAAATAACCAGCAGCTGGCCGCCCCTGGACTCGCGATCCCACCAGCCTCCCCCGAGCTGACACGTGCCTCCCACACCCTGTAGCCCACGACTGCGGTACTCAGTGGGTCGCTTGCAGCGCGCGCTAACCTGCGTCGCGCGACCTCTGACCACCACAACACGGCGACAAACACATCACGCTCCAACCCCTCACAGAGAGCAGTTACGGCCGTGAGTTGTGAACCTTACACTCCACCTTCTGACCAGACTGAGAGATAGCACTAAAGCACTGCGCAGTAATGTCAGGTACAGTCTGTCTAGTAAGTGCCTACCCATTCTATGGTACTGAAGGGTTCGGGATAGAATATTCTTTAAAGTTGCATGCCTGATAGTCATTGTTGGCGGTTTAAGGCGCGCAGGCGATGCTGATTATGATGATTGATTAGGTACAGACCACCCACGCGTCTCAAACTGGACAACTCAGTGTCCGAGTGATGGAAAGATACATATAAGACAGTATATACAGTCGACCAATACTTCAACCCGCCTCTTCTCTCAATCGATGCCCAGAGCGCAGATGAACAGGTGACAGTACAGGCTGTTCGGATCTGTTGACCTGCAGGTAGGTCAAATTCAGAGGGGTCTGGGTGACTGAAAAAACTGGCGGAGGAGCAGATGAAGGTATGGTGGGTTATCAAAGAGGACGCAACAAATCATTTATGAGGGCCCAGTATTACGGCATTGGCTCCATATACTTTTTACCGCGCCAGCACGGATACAGATGTCAACAATGACCTATATAACTACAATACCTAGGCATTTCAACTTTGAAGAAAAACCCTGCTCATGCATTTACGGATGGCCTGTTATAGCTGGCAAACCGCCATCCCAAAACTCATCTGATATCTTTGATCAAAGTCATAATAAACCCCACCACCGTGTTTCTTTAATATCCGGTCTCGCAAGCGCAATAGCCTCAGCGGAAACCACCCTATGTCGTAGAGTGAAAACTTTACGCTCTATTCTTAGCATTACATCAGCGTGATTTCCCTGGGGCAATGCCGTGCAGGCTGAGCGTCATCGGGGGGCCCGAGGATCATTAAGTAACAAGGTCTAATCAGAGCACTTATAATGCATCGTGCAATGATTTATAAGGGCGGAGCTTCATGTCACCAAAACCATTCCACAACGATGAATCAGTCAGATGTTAATACATGTGCCAAGCGGGTGCCAACGATGTGGTACCATGTTTAATTACTACTTGTATGCTTATGTATGTTTTATACGGCAATATATTGTATGGATCATGTGCAGAGTACGATACGAGCTGAAATACTGGCGATGGTTACGTTACAAAGTTGCAAAGCAGCGATTTGACTTTCCATAGTCACACCAGCACAACAGTGCACGTTTCTCTATTATGCAGCACTCGGGAAGTCGGTATCCGGGGGGCGCCCCAGTTCCCCCTCTGCCAAAAAAGTCAGTACCAGAATTAGGTCGGGGCGATGCAACGTTTTCTGAGGGGGTTCACATTTTTGTTTGCAGCAGAGGAGTGCATAACCGAGCAAAGACAAATTGAAAAAGTAGAGCACAGCTAGACAGAATTGGTCCAACGTGACAGTCAGGGATGCAGCCACTGCAGCGTGATCAGGGTGACCATGTCGCTACTGCTGCGCAGAACGTCCAACAACGGAAGGGACTAGCGCAATGTCGAGTCCAATTAGCTCTCTGTTCAGGGAAAAGGGTGGGGTGATACGGGGAACTACAAAATCAGACTAAAGCCCGGATAAAACCGTTAGTTATCGGTTGGATTTGGAGTTGCACCATTGTTGCCAGCCGCGCCCCGCTCGTAACTCAGTAGGGCCCGTGGTGAAACGTGTTTGTCAGATGTACAGAAATGCCTACTGCTCCGAAACTCGCAAACACGCTTTTGTCACAGGTATTCGACAAGCCATAATCTATAAAAAGAAACTAACAAAGGCAAAATGTATGGTCCTGTCCTCTGTTTGGTTAGTCTCGGCTCCGTGTGATCTTGCCGTAGGACTTACTTATTGATGTAGGCTGGACCCACACCTGCCCCCAGCAAGCTATCGCAAAGGCGAGCTTAATCATTGTAAGGCACGGAAGTTACGCACCAGAGCCAAGTTGACGCCTCGGGGGCTTGAAAAGGAGAAATGCCCACGCATTGTCGCATTCCTGACTTTTTATTTAATTTTAGGAGAAACAGGGTTCCATAGACGGACTCTTAATGCCATTAATTAGAATGAAATGAAAGAAACTGTTTGGTTTAAATTGAAACTTGTACAACCCAGTGATGAATCAGACGGAAAAAGAAAAATCAGTGACCAAAATAAAGACCTAATGAAAAAGATAGACCTAGAATTACGCTACAATATGGTAGCTGAATTATACCTAGATATAGACCCACGAAGTCTGAAGGGCTTACATTATAGACCCGGCCGATAAATAAAGAACAGCTGGTGAGCTTTCAAAGTCGTATTGTTACAGTGATTTTATTGGAGGCGTATGCCGCACGCGAGCCACGTGTAGGCCGCACACACGTGCGTTGGCAGGCGGGAAGCAACACCATCGCGTCGACTGCGCTCTGAAGGAGCCCGACGTTGTTTACCCGAACCACAGAACGTCAGCAGCGTCGATATTGTCGGTGCCCCGCCCCGCCCCCCCTGCCCTCTAACGCCCGGCGAACAACACTTCCAATTAAGTGCAGTGAGCTAGCTATAACAATCAGTTGATTAATCTGCCATGTAGGGTTCCCTCCACCACCATGTCCATGGGTACCCAATTCCTTTCGAGCATCCTTCGACATTGATTGAAATTATTGAAGGGCACGGGAAGTCGTCCAGCGATGGAGGCAGCCTTATACCGTGGTCCCCGCGGTATGACAATGTGGGGTGCACATGTTGTTATACCATGATTTTCACTTCAATGGTACTTGATGGTCACGCCAAACTCAAGGCAGAAATTTGCACTTTTGAGGTATTTATGCGGTTGCAGCTCTGAAGATGGGCGCCTAGCACAATACGAAATAGACATTGGAGAATTCCAACGCCATATAAGCGAGACAATAATGTACATATATTTCTGATAATCTTCCACTCGTTTAAGAAATGTCCCCAGACGATAATTCACCACGCTCGGCAAAGTTCATCAAACATTTACAGGATTTACCGATCACTCTGGTAAGTCCGGAAGGTCTATTACTGGTGTTCATTGTGCTCATTTTGAACATGAACTTTGCGGTCTCCTGTAATCAGTTTCTCGTGACAAAACTACATCAACTACGCAAAACCCATTGATGCAAGTCCGCAAGGCAGAGTCTAAGAAAAATGTTTGCGACTGATTGGAAGATGTACGAAAACACGACCAAACTCGCCACTCATTTCCCACTAACATTCCAAGCGGACTGGGTGGACTAACCGATAAAAATCACTGAGCGCTTCAGTGTCACTGGACCCAAGTATAATACCAGAGTAATACGAGTGTTACGTGATCCGAGCAGACTTTACAGTATTATACGGTATTTAGCAAGAAACTCGAGAATAGCAAGCCAACAGGAACTTCAATTTCCTGCTGCTCATTAAATATACATTCTAAAGGCATTTCAACGAGTTTTAATCTACTTATCTCGTCAATACCCTACAAAGGATGTACACTTTTAACTTCTGATGAATTTTGAAGAATAGAGCACCAACTACGGAACACAAGTTAAAACTACCGAAGTACAAAATGAAAACCGCCGAATAGAACAAAGTTGGGGAAATGATTTTAGCACAATTTTCGAATTCACCTTGCTCTAAAGCATAAAAATCACCTAGTTGAAACGATCTCAGAAAATGAAATGTTTTCAACCCTGCATAATGCAGAGGCTCCCGTATTGCACAACCAGGCCGATTACTGTACACTGAAAATGGCGTATGCTTCTCAGCGGCGTAATTGACTGGTGACGTCAGTGGAAGTGGAGTCAGCGCGTTGCCATGGAAACTGAACGTCAGCATATCCCATCAGCCGGAGGTATATCTAGTGGTGGGCATGCATAAAAGCGTGTGGCGCAAAAACAAATATAAAAATGATGATTTCGCTGCCCCTTATTTCACGTGGAGACATTCACTAAAGACAAAAATGTATTTTCAAAAGTATTCTAGAAGATTCATCTACAGGAACTTGTTGTTTTGTAAACGGTGTTGCTCTGCCTACCACTCTTCAAGGAATCACTCCTCAAAAATATTTCACCACGATTCATAAATCCGTGAGGCTAGATTTCTGATTTCGGGTTCAAATTTCCTGAGACACGAATTTAACCCATTAAGCATTAACACCTACATTAAATAGACGCAGCTCCTGCGGCACGACACAATATATATATGCGATCCTTTCACCCAACGATCCAGGGTAGCAGAAAGAACATCATGAGCTACGTATAACCTGCGGTCTTACGTGGCCATCTATACTTTACATTCTGCTCAATAAAGTTACTCTGCCGTCCATGTACATGGAAGAATGCACGGCAAAACACTACCGAAGTGGATGAATTATGCAATTTAATTAGACCAACCGGCAAACACTAAGTTCACTAACGAAGTTCCCTGTTTCCATTTCATCCGGAAAATGAATGTAATTAATTCAAACTTCTTTTGAGACAGAATGTGAATGCCTCCGAAATCTAGAGTCACTTCACCCGTCTCAGTGAATTACTCGACGAATAATGCTATATTCCAAAAAAGAGCCTTCTTAAAATTACATTCTCTAGAGATCACCCTCTCTCCTCTTGACGTTTTAGCGTTTCAACACCCGTAAGTATTGGCTTTTCAGGAAACATGTACAAACTGTACAACATGGTTTATCACTGTATTAAAATACAGAAAACCTGTAACTAATCATAATGGTTTCTAAAAGAAATCACTTACACTGCTCAGTTCCGGACTAGTTTATTCATTTATTTTTTCAAATAAATGGGTCACATCCCTGCCGCTCCAACATTTGCGTCTAAGTCTCTTATTATTGTCCACTTTAACGCGAGACGTGCGAAATTTTACCCATTACCGATAGGTCTTATAAAACAAGCGGAATTCAGTACATATTATTGAGGGTTCACACAAGACGTGATATAGGAATTAGTTTACCACACACTTTCTGGGAAAGTTGAGCAAAAACAGACGAAAGCTCGCGACGCGATGTTTGCCGTTCGCTCTCTGATGAGAAAAAGTCCACACGGTAACATTTCCAATTTGGCTGCAGCCTCAACCGTTTGTCAAAGATAGCTTCACTTCCAAACAAAAGCAGTTCTAAGAGGTAGATGAAAACAAAGGCGTTTCCCCTCTCGTTAGATGAGAGCAGAGGTGCTTTCCCTCTCCTTTCATCTCTTGACGCTCTTTAGTCACGGACGCTATCTTCACACTCGTGCAGAATCTATAGCAGACAATGGAACATTTCCTTCCAGACTGTGCCTCTGTAACAAAACCATATAGACACCCTAGTACTAGCAGTGCTGGAAACAATTTTTTCACTTTTTTCCCTCCTGCCTATATGAAAATATAATATACATTTCGAAGCTAATCTACCGCAACACCGGCCGTTTTCAGTTAGACTTTCAGCCGGCTCTCTTTGTCTCGGCCCCTGGCGCCCGTCTCATTATTGTTCGATCACGTTCACCATAACAATGGGCGGTCATACCGCATTCACCGAGGCAGGCCACTTATCCCGTGACTAGCCGTGAAAACAACCTTAACGCTCCTCAAGAACCAGACCACGACTGCCTCTGGCCGACTCAGCGATCCCAGACCAATGGAACATACGCACATCACAATCATGTTCCGTCTACTTTTTGTTCCATCTCAGTTCATGTACCTTGCATGAAGAGCTTACATGTATAATATAAATAATATATAAAATAATAATATATGTATAATATCTATTAGCGCAAGGCGTATTACGATTAAAAGGTCAACAATTATTAGGATAATGTCTATTCATGCAGGGACGTTGAGACCAGGGATCAGAGAGTCTATCCTCTGTAGAAATTTATATCAGACAAACTGGAGGAATTCGGTGTTTTTTGTGGCATCATGAGCCAAGGGTAACGGTTGCACCAATCTAAGGAGTTTAGGCCAAAGGAACATTTCCGGCACTTTAGTTGTTAAGATTGAAGATTCAGTGGTACCGACTGGGGACGGCCCGGAGTCTTGTACAAGTTGTCCAACACTCTCCTACAGCGAAAGTTTTTTTCTTTGTTCCTCTACACAGTTCATTGTCATAATCCCATATAGGTGAGCGTAAGCCTTTCAAAACTGTTTTATGTAACCTATAGGTCATTTTTGGAAACATTAGCTTGGACGAATTTCATATTCTACGCCTTAGAATAGTGCACATTGCAAAATACGCCTAAAAGAACAAAGGCAAATCGATATATTTTAGGCTTACCCGCTTTCATTTAAACAAATCTTCCGACAATACCTAGAAGCGGTGGTCAAAATTTGCCAAAGCAAAGTCTGGTGAGTCTCCAACGCGATAGACCACGTCGTGCCTTTGAGCGAGACTGAACTGGTATGCTTGCACATGCAGCATCATTTTAAACATAATTTTGCATTCTGAAAGTTACATATTCGCCAGGTTTTCTACATGCACCGCATGGTTGAGCCATTTTTGCAGATATTTCTCAGGGTGTTCAGAAAAAGTAATAGTTTGTTGGCTTAATTCAACACTGTTCAAGGATAAATTTCGCTTCTCAATCAGTCTCCACTGTGGTCACAGGTTTTGTTACGGTGCCGGTGTGCCATGGTGTGAAGAAACGGAAACGGAGCAGTGACGTAGGCAGAAATCGGTCGAGGGTGCCAGCAGCCTTGGCGTGGACCACCCAGGCTAGCTGTGGAAGACCCGAATGTCTGTGCATGGGAGAGTTCAACAAAAAGGGAGGCCCACCTCCACTGTCCGCCTCGGCTGTACTAGTGAAAGTGAGGGGAGTCAGCTTTTTACTCTGTGCAGATAGAAGCGAAATGCAAAAGTAGGTGTATACCGAGCGCTAACCGTGCTTTTTCTATCCGGGTTTAGTACCTAAGTACCTGCCAATAATCGATATCAATGTACACACTTTAAACGTGGAAAAAAGGTCACCAAGAGCAGCTATCTGGTTGCTGCACATCTGGACATTAATCTGCTCGTGACGTGCTCTCCTGTCGTTTTCGTGAGCTGACTAAAGAACGGCGTACAGAAGAATTGCAAATATTCTGGTTTGTCATATTTTTCGGGATATTTTACACAACAAACATGCAAACACATTCTCACTCGTAAAGAACCTCGTTATCATTTCACGTTTTGTTAGTTCCTTTCGAATTCATTACGTGCATTCAGCGCTCAAAAGGCGGTTAGATCCAAATACCCAAACACCTACTGTGTGCTTGCAGCCCTCGTTTGCCCGGTGAATAAAGGCGATGGCGGAACAACGTCACGGTCAGCAGCATCTGCGTCGTCACCAGTTCCAGTGTTTGGTGCCCTGTTATACGCCTTCAGAGCCCCGTGACTTTGATGGAGTGTTGCAACAGAGTTATTCTGGGCTTCCAAGCGACCTCAATAAAGGACCAGGATGAATGCAAAACCGCTGCTGGTGATCAATATGTATGTGGAGCCTGCGTTTAGTAGAAATTGTAAGGTTCTGAGAGAATTTCTTTGCGATTTAGCAATGGGTTTGAGTACGTCAAATGAAGCAGTGAATACCCGAGCGATCTTTCTTCAATAAGCTGATAGAAAACGGACAACATGCAAGATTAGAATAAAACAGGAATACATCAATCATTCGACAGTAAAAAAATTCACCGACACGCACGGATCCTTCAATTCATCTACACCAAGTCCAAGCACTAAATTGTACAGTAAGACCGCTACCCTAAATACCAGGAGTGTGCGTCTCCTCGAGAGCCTGCAACAGCTGAGTAAAGACTTTGGAGAGCAGCAGTGCTGGAAAAAGGGAAATTTTGCAACTGAAAAGCGCGCAAGCTTAGATAAGGAGACCTTTATGTCTTTATTCAAACGTTTGCTTTATGCAAACGATTAATCTGAATAATTAGATTATTCAGAAAAATTTTTACACGCATGGCGTGGTTGCCTATCATATCAGGTTCGTTAAATGCCTCATACGTGCTTTGTGCGAAGCGTAAATTTGTTTCCATCAGCCAAAAACACTTTTTGTCTCACGTCATCCCCGTTCATATGTTGTTCAGCATCTAAGGGGATTCCATACTCATAATACGCTGGACTGCTCAGAGGACCGAAAGGTATGGATTTTCCGCAACAGAGACCGATTTCTATACCGGGGTAATGTAGTGTCTCCAGGAGAAAACGGCTTTTGGACTCATACGAGAGAAAAAGCACTGCATAGAGCATAGAATGAGTAAGCTTGGTAAAAGAGAGTGATACCATATTGAGTTCAAGGGCTTATTCGCGCCTCGTCGTGTTCCAGTCACATTTTGGAGATACTCAAAATTCTCAGCCCCGAAATTTGCCCCAGCTATGGTACTAGTAAAATAGTTTTCTGGTCCTTTGGTGAGTTATAGAAAATGAGAAAAGAAAAGCATAGAGGCAAATACATAAATTCATAGAAGGACGCAAACATAAAAATATAATACACCAAAAAAGTATGCCAAACACATCTCCAAAAGCTGTCTAGGTCCCCTTTATTTCCAGTACTTGAAATTCCGCATCATTATATAATGCTGGATAGTTTTTCATTTTCGAGTTTGTAAACATTACCGCGAAAGAATCGAGGAGAGGGTAGGATGGCGTTGATTTTTAAGCTTTAGGCCTTTAGTTTGACCATTTGTATCATATCACATGTTAACTTCCTGGATCATTGGACTGAAGATAAGGATCCTCAGAAGTAGCTAAATGCCAGCAGGCATAATTATATCTATGCTACCACCTGAGACATCGAAGTGGACCTCCTAAACAGTTTAAATTGTTGAGCTATACTACAAAAAAGTGGCACGCGTCCAATGATTGAGATCGCAGTTAAAAACATGATCGGCGGCAGTCAAGAGCAAAGGCTTAAGCCTGATCTATGCCCTTTGATATGTAGCTTTACCAGTGCCGCTCTTGAACTTTGAAGTAAACCGAGCACTCGTAAGGCGGGCGAGATCCTGTGTCGTAATTGGAGGGACTTGATACAGACAACGTCATATTGTTTGGTTTTGTAAATAGCCTCATTATGATAACACTAGTCAGGGAAAATGGGATTGATATGTTGTGAATTCACCTTTGAATTTATTATAATGATTAGGGCGTGAAATTGGGTACCTTACCTGTTCTGGTCAGAAGGAACCATTGGTTTCCGGTCTGAAAAAAATCATGGCTTCATATCTTAACCTATGTAGTATAAAGTGTTTCTATAATGGGCTGAAACCATATTCACATGAAGTTTCGCACACATTACTATTTGAAATAAAGGGCATAAGAACCTGATTCGATCCCTGGAAGAATTCCTGTTAATCCAATTGCAAAAATGTGATTTTGCTGAGTCATAAAGCCATTCCACTCATTGAAAATACAATGCTAGCGAGGGAGCCACCCTTATTATATGTTTGCAGTACTTAAAAAATTACCGGCTTCCCATTTGGGTAAGTCCCAAGGCCTTAAATCTTTATGTAGTAAAATACCTTTCATGCTACCCTTACTCTTAATTTTGACTGTGGAAGGAAATATCAAGATTGAATACGGAATATCGATGGTGCGCTGTAGTTCCTTTATTACTTCCTATATTGCTTAGACCTGGAGCCAAGTGGGGGCACTTCCCCTCCCCGCCCCCCTTTCCGTTTGAACCAAGGCACCCCCTGCAATGATCATATGAGAGGTTGAAGGTACACCCCTGAAATGTCACTTCCCAACCCCTCCCCATCTGGATGCGAGTACCGGCGCTCCCACGATGGGATTTGGCGCCCACCTGATAGGTATTTTCCACAAAAAGTAGCGCTCGCCTAGTCCGGCTGACGCTCCCCCGACAATTTAGCCCCCATCGGAAATCCTGGAACCGCTTGTGCTAAGCGAGTCTATGTTGTGCCAATGCGGTCAAGGTTCAATTTTGTAGACGCCGGAAACTGCGCTTTGATGGCATGATATACAGCTAGAAAAAAATTATGAGTAATCTGAGGTGGAAACCAAGAATGGTTTCCTGATTTTCATATTCAAACAAACCCATTTTGTCCATAAACAATGATTTTTTTAGAATTCCGAAAGGGTGGCAGGTTACCTTTAAAGCTGGCGACCGCTTCTGTTCAGGGAAAATTATCGATTTAATCTCTATGATAAGCAATGACCTCATTGGAGTCAAGAGAAAAATCAGAGTGCTTTGAACTTTATTAAGCCTTCAAGCTTATCGAGACCTTGAAGCAGCCAGGAAGGAGCATGACCTACGCCATGACAAGGCACTGCATGCTCCCATAGCCGTAATTCGTCCCTTAGGAACAGATCGGGGCACCTGAAAGTTGTGGAGGATACAAGGGGGACAAGGGGGCTCAAGCCCGCCCCCCCCATTATATCCGGAGGCTGCTCCGAGGCAACGGCGGGGGAGGCTCGTGCCCCCTAGCTCCCTTCCGAATGGTAATCTGGATTTGCCACTGGCTGAAAGCTATGTATAGGAAGGGCTGAATAAGATGGACGCATCAGCAATGCCCGAAGGCAGTCATGACCCAGCATCAGGGGGAGGGCAATCCGACCTTGGCCCCTCAAAAGCAGAATCGAGGGGGTCAAGCCCTGCTTTGCCGAGGTTGTGCCTGCCAAGCACCCCCAGCAAACTAGTGTTACATAATCGTTAGTTTGGGGAGGACGTGTTCGTATGTAAAGAAAAACATGTTTACGCGTTTTTGTCCGTTTGTAAGGTACATACATCCATGCCTCTTTAAACGTGAAAGAGAGTCCTTCTGAAGAGGAAGAGGGATGAAGGCTTTCTTCGCTTTTCGAGCACGATTTTTTCTTCAAAACAATGTGGTAAGTGCACAACTGTTTTTTTTCATGGCGCGCCTGAGATATTTGGGGGTGCCCTCGATTGAAGATTGTTTTGGCGCAGCTGATGCGAAAAATTAAACTCCCTGCGACAGTTTAATCCTGCCAGCCGCCACTGCCCTTTGTTTTTTCGTTTTTTTTAGCTCGTCGATATCAGTTTGGTCCATCAAACCCACCGGGTACACTGTACATGTGTCTCAACATAGCTTCAACTATTTCAAACTTACGCCATGGATAACTTACACCATGCAGCCCACGTAATCGGGTACCTGTGGGAATTCACCTACACAAGAGGGCGTTCTAAAATTTGCAAGATGTTTTGAAGATGCTTAGCACAAACAAACAAGTACCAAGACACCATTTGGGTCATGCATGTGTCTCATCTGTTAAGTGAGTGCGTGCTAAATGAGTACCTAAACATATTTAGGCGACGTTTGCCTCAAAACGGAAAGTACGTAGGTATTACTCCCAATTTAGGGTGCCAAAACATCACATGGCGTTTATCTAAAGGTGCCATGAACCCCAGACAGCACCTGCGGCAGAAAACATCGGTACAGTTTTCTTAGCAGAGCAGTTACCCTAAGTGAAACGAGCCACATAAACCTCTAGATTCGCACTCGCGTTTGTTGGGCCCCACCTTCAGCAATCCCTCCAACTCACCCACTGTCCGTCATGTCCTCGGATTGGACCCAGACCAGCGCCCTTCCAGACAGGTAGTGCCAGCGCCCACCATGCCGGGGGCGCCCCCAGTGCACCACTGACGCCGCCCCGGCGACGGCGCGCGCCGTCGCCGGCGACGAGACCACAGCGACGCACCTCAATCAATAGCGGAGCCGCCGGCGCCACCGCGCCCTCCCGCCGGCAACAGGGGGGCGTGTACTTCTGCCGGGGCCACGCAGTTATACAGTCGGTATTTGGAATACAACTGGTTTGAGTGGTATATTGTGGGCTTTTTGAGGTCATCTGAATACCCGCTTTTGGGGCTGGTTTTGTATTTGGTAACATCAGGACGGTTTGAAGGACATTCGGTGGCGCAGAGGTAGCGCAGTGGACTTCCATGTCGCTGACCCGAGTTCAAATCCCCGGCAGGGATACTAAATTAGAATCTCCTGATCTCTAACATACCCTTGCGACAGGGTGAGAGTTGCCGTCACCATGTGGCCTCAGGGGCTGGTGCGTCGTAAAGCTCCAAGGTTACAGGAGGACGGTTTGGAAGTCCCAATGGGTGTCTGTCTACGAGGACGGACTAATGAAATATATGTATGTATAGCTTCTGTATATGCATTGCATACTAACCGCCGTTTACGAGATTTGAGGCGCCCATAATTCACGTAAGTAAGACAGGACCAGACACATTTCAGTTCAAGTGCCGAGCACAAATTTTGTTGCTAAGCTTTGGCGAAGAACAGCTTATGCTATTCTTGAGTACCGAAACAAAAAGTACAGCATCTTACCTTCTTTGTAGTCCTTTAAACACATGCATTGAAATATGTCACTCAAAGAAGTGTCTATTAATAGGCAACCCAAGATACCTCCGCCCGGGCTTATTTTGTAGGAAATCTATTGGTACCGTACACAGTGATCGTCTCGGGACAGTGTGACGGTACGAAAGTACGGGTTCAATGTCATTGGCTTGTAGCTACAAACCCTGAACAGCTTCATTATAACCCCCTATAGCTGAAGAGTATTTTATATTATGCTTTTTCTATCATGCATGCACTATATCTTCCAAAACTGAAGGCTCCACATTTTAGTGCTGAGAGCGTTTTTAGAAGTGAGTTAAAAGGAAGAGCCAGAGTAAGAAAATATATGAAGGGGTGGTTCTACACTTCTCGGAACAGCACTGCTGCAGAAAAGATGAGAGCTCTTCCCCGCGCTGCTCAAAATCGGCATCACGAGTGCTTAAGAAGATAGCATGGAGTACACTTAAACGGAACATGACGCCTCTTTGCGATATGAACTCAGCTCTCAGTCACGTAGAGCGCACCGAAAAAGTCCGGTTTTTATATTTTGTTTCTCTGTGGGCTCACTTTTTACGGAGCAACATCTCGCCACGAGAGCGCCACTACTACTTGAAGCACTGCTCCCAAGTCTGTCCTTCCTGTCCCCCTCAACAAGCCTGGCGGCTGTTCCTCCAGTTGTTCAGTGGTATCTGGAGCCGCCGCGGGGCTGGTGCAGCCAGATTCGGCCCCCAACACACCCCAATTCTCTACAAATGGTGAACTAGAAAGCGTCAAAATGTATGGGGTCAGAGGAAAAAACGCAGGGAAAAGTGAGCCCAAAATCCTCCAGCACAGACTCCTCCATCTCGGAAAAGCAAACAACAAACAGAAACAAGACATTCCACAAGTCCATTAATTGTTGGCGTATATCGTCATTCTATCTGCCAAGGTTATACTGCATCCAGTTGCATCACGCCAAGGTTAACTCTCAGCCTGTTTGGATGGATTTAAGAGATCAGATCAACTTATTCAGAGGCTCTGCCGGAACTTGAACTTGGAACCTGTTGCTCAGAAGATATGGATATCCACTGAGCCACTCGTATCAAGAAGCTGCGAACATAACGTGTTGGGCGATGATCTATTCCACAGGCGCCACAGCTCGGACGTTTCGGAGCGGCCGAACCAGCGGCTCCGCAGTCGCTTATTGGAAAACCTAGCGCTTGAGAGAGAAAACTGTCTGGCCAACTGCGTGTTGAAAACTGCAGGCGTAACGCACGGCTAAACCGTGCTTCACAGCAAACCATTCCAAACGAAACCCGCGGCAAAGCGCCAACGTGGTTGCTAAGTTAAACCAGTTAGCCACTCCAAGTTGTACGTGCGTGATGCTGAAGGGAGCACCGAGCCTCTGTGCGGAAAAACGGCATGGTAAAGGACTGCGTTGACCGGTGGTCTTCAAAACGATTCAGTCATTCCAGATCGTCGTTGGTTACCGACGACGTGCTCCGCGAAGTTTACGAGAGCTGACATTGCTATTGATACTGGCTTAATGTTAAGATATCGACTCTCGGTATCGTGCACTTTTAAACAATTAGTCGTTCCTCCAAGGGGCAGATCCAGAGGAGGAGTGCGATTTGGCCTTAGCCGTCAAAGGTGCCAAATTTTACCTATTTTGAGGCGGTTGTGGTCCATTTTATTAAAAAAACACAGTTCAAAACAATTTGACTGGATTTCCAACCCCCCTAAAGTTTGGTCTAGACCCGTCCCTGCTTAACCACACGTGATCCGAGTGATTGGAAAATGGTGGAGCGACGTGCCTGCGGGTCGTGGCCAAACTAGTACTACATTTCAGAGAAGGTATCAAGTTTAGTGGGCCGTGTAAAAACGTTTTGCTTGCACGGTGGTACAAATTAACCGGAAAATAAATAACGAAATGAATAAATACATCCGGGAACAGACCGGGAAATGGTGAAAATGGAAAGTATAACGTAGCTCATTAGTAGGACAAACAGAAAAAACAAACTGATGCTTAAAAGAAATTATAAATTGTCTGCCTAAGTATAACGTAGCTCGTTAGTGGGACAAACAGTAAAAACAAACTGGTGCTTAGAACAAATTATCAATTGTCTCCCTTCCACTGTGCAGAATCCGTTGTCTCCAAACCAAAAGTACACAGCCCATTGCAAGATTGAAGCGTCAAATTTAGCCTCAAAAGCCATTCTCACGGGCCGACTGACTGTCGCAGTTACAGTGCAAGGCGAATGCGACAGCGACCGGTGACGTGCGAAGGATAACAACAATGGGCATTACGGCCTTCTGCCTCCGCGGGTGGGCCAGGGAAGAACATCGGATGAAGCTGGCGACGCCCACCACTTCAGCTGGCTTCTTTAAATTCGTGGGGTTTATCTAAATCACGGGAAAACAGACCGTTGTTCTAGTTGGTATTCGATCTTTTCGTATCCACAAAAACTGGACCAACTAGTTTATAATACGTTAAATTTGAGCCATAACACATAATAAAACACATAATAGATAGAAAAATCGTGTTATCTTCCTTCGTTATTTGAACACAAGCATACTGTAGCTCTGTACAAATATGTTCCCTTGACCGCCCTCAATTTAGAAAATGAGCCCGTCCTGGCGCCCAGAAACTAAGCCACAAGAAGACTTTAAATAAAGCTTCGGCTGGTTCACGTCAATGATTGTATCAAAATCGATGTCCTCCATAATACAAGCATCGGTGAATCTGCAGCCAGAAGGTTTAGGGTCATGGACAATGGGAGCGTGACGCTTCTAGCTGCTCGTCTATTTCATTCAGGTCGCGGCCATCCGTCGATGGATACTCGATCAGGCTCGCACTGCCCCCAGTCTGTAACCATGGACCGACCACCTGCTGAACTTGTACTTGAATTACCAACTGACCAGGCACTTTACTGCACTTGGACTGAGCACTGACCGGGTAATTTATTTTAGATTTAACACACACACACACTGGAGGGGGCTCTGGAGGGGGCCCTTCCCGACCTATTTTTCCTAGGTGGCCGGAGAAGCGCTCGTAGCCCAAATGACCTTGAATGACCTTGACCCCAAAATTTGGGGAAATTTTTCCCGTGGCCTTTTCTCTATGACCCTGATCCGCCTTAAGCGTACTCTCGACGTTTTCTCGCATTATTTCGGCATTTCTCAATAGGTCCCAAGCAGGCCAAGATTTGAATTTATGACCTCGTTTGGCCCGTTTGACCATATTGACCTAGGTCATTAAAAACTTGCTATGATGTAGATCAACATAGCCACCACCGACTCTCCAACCAGCGTCTTTCAACATTTCTTAGTTTCCGAGATCTCAGGGGGCCTACGAGGGCCCCCTTCCAGTGCGCGTTAGTGCCAGACCCCTCTTCAGTGCGGGTGTTAACCTGCTGAACCATCTCCCGTGTTTTAAACGTAGCAGAAATCAAAACTACGCAAAATGTTCAGGAATTATCCGTTTTGATATAGAGGCTCCAAACCTGGAACCTAATCATCGCTTAGATAAAATGTATCAGATTGAAACTTATCAGTTACACAAAGTGAGTTTTTGCCAATCTCTTTTTACAATGGGTGAGTTGAACGCGCAGGCGACAGGTGCGGACGACCTGAACTGGTCGTATCTTCGAGCGAGCAATAAAACTAAAATAATACCAAATATTCTATCACTCAAAATCCCAAGATGTGACATGACCTCTCACCTTGCAAGACAAACACAAATGTTTCTATTTTTGCTCGAAGCTGGCGACGAAATCGTAACAGCTGTTCGATGCTCCAATAATATCGTATAAAAACTGGTAGAACAAATGACTTCACACTGTTATCTATATTTGACTCGATTCATTACTTGTACCTCACTGTGATTCACTATGTGCTGTTCTTGACCGACTTTAGATACATAATTATATTTAATAATGGTCAGTAAATTTAAAATATTTTAACTATATAATTATATGATTATTCATAATTATGCATATTCTAACCACTTATGATTCAAACAGTCATCTGACAATGAGAGATTGGGCGTAAGAATATTCAATTTTATCACGTGATGTCCATACCAATAGAAAGTCGTCCCCTTACCTTCAGACAGTCCTAGGTCGAATGGTCAGGGCTGTGAAGCACATCAATTCCAGGGCAGATGCTCCTAACTGGTTGGACGCATCTCCAGAAGTAGAAGCCCCAGTGACAAACGACACCATCACCACCAATACTGTAACACCCCGTCCGTCTCCAGGCCTTGGCAACCGATGCGCCGCCTCCATAACTCTTCCCCCGGCAGCAGAGGCAGCAGAGGCGGGCTGGTAACCTTTGGCAACCCTCCAACCACGCCTCCACGCAGCAGATGAGCGGAACGCATGATAAGGGAACGTAGGGAGCAGCATGTTGTGATGAATGGTGAAGAGGAGGGCTCATGGAAAAGTAGCACATGACAGTGTGCTGGTATTTACTGCGAGGGACGTTTATATGGCCAATGGGAGCGATTTAAGCCGTCGTGATCGTAACCATGGGAATCCGTTTTCAGAATGTTTGCAAAGATTTCCTCACATTCTTTACACGTCAGAGTGAAATTTATTTTCCCTTTGTCCGCGATTTTTCATTTAAAAGCACGTTCAGTGAAAGTGTATCAAGAGAACGACGATACCTCGATATTCACAACGCTTTGGGAGCTATAGAAACAGCGCCGCCAGCGGAAAGATTTAGAACTATAGATTCGTATTTCTGCCGTGGTAAAAGAAAGCTGCCGTGACGAAGTGACGGAGGAGGATTTTCGCTTCACGGGTTAAACAACCAAGCTTCTTGTATTAAGGACGTGGTAATTGGAGATGGCAGGCGGTGTTCTTGAAATCTATCAGCCAATCGGTTGATCGGCATAACAAACAGCTTCTTTTATCACTTTTGTGGACATTTTGTCACCTCCTCAGACGCTCTCGGCCCAACAGCCCTGGGCCTTATTTTCACTTGCAAAGCATGCTCGAGCTTACGAAAAGACGGTGTTGCAATTGCCGATACAACCAGTCCCTGAAGGAACCCTCAAGATAAACGCTATTCCAATGCCCCTGCCCTGCATTACAATAATAAATTAGAGGTGAAGCTTTCATTGCCATTTTTGGCAACAAAACTAGGCATAATATGAGCTTCAAAGAACAGATATAAAAGATGAAGTGATAGGAATTAATTTAAAGCCATTTATCACAATTCGTAAATCAAAGGAACCGATTTGAAACTAAGAAAGTAAAAAGTAGACTCAAACACATTTACCGAAATTCTCCGCTGTGTCTTTCATCAAAGGAAAAAACCAAAACACGTGTGCACGTTTTCGGCACATGGGCCATTTTTCAGTCGGTACTCCGTGCGTCCATGTATGTACCTACCTAACTTCAACACAATATGAAAGAGGACCATGATAAACATATCTCGAGAAAACGTAAGGAGTGCCTCACAATAATCTCGCCCTGGATATCTCGGCCACCCCCGCCAAGGACAATACTATCTCGAGCGCCGCCCCATCTCTGACCGTGAATGTTCTCCCACACAGTCGCGACCACAGCCCGGAGGAGAACGGTCGGATACCAATGATCCAATTCAACAATCAGATAACCCGGTGAAACAATCACTTTACGGCGGTTCTTGTCAAGGACGACCTGGGAACCTCAGCATTTACAGGCCTACTGTCTAACTTTGCTGGTCGCTCCCAGACAACAGACAAGCCAATGGCTGAAAAATATAAGGAGGGTGGTTCGGTGGCGAATACAAGGGGGCTTGGTGACTCCAGTCCCCCCTCTCAATGTCAGAGTGCGTATAGTAAATGTATGTACAGCCGGAGACTATTCCGAGCCAATGGCGAGGAGGCTCCAGCTCCCTAGCCCCACCACCCAAATGAAGTCCTAGTTCTGCCACTGGGGTGATTGTTAGCTCGCAGACAGAACACTCTCTCATTTTACAACCACACCCCTGCGGATTTGGACTCATTAGGTCTTGTTCAAATTTCAGAGCAAGCTCTGAACTTGGCTCTGAATAAAGCTGAAATGGAGAGCTACCTCATCAAAAGTGGGTACACGCGCCCCTCGTTCCATCACTTTCGACATCCATGCCCTCGCATAGAATGAAAACTCGTACACCATTTCACTCACCTGGCATCAAAACGTTTAACAAAAGAAGAAACAAGGATGTCGGTTGAACAAACTCAGTAGTAAAATCCACGCATAGTCGCAGTTATGACAAAATACTTACGTGTTCCCACATGAAATGGCGTTCAAAACAACAGTAACCAACACATTGACATATATACTGACCCCATTTGCTCGAACCCAGTCTTCCCTGATAGGCACGTATCAAGCGTTAACTCCCCCTCTTCTTTCCGCTCTGACTCCGAAGTCAGTCGGACCGCCTGGGGCAGTGGCGGATCTAGCCGGTCGGTTTGGGAGGGGCAAACCAAAGTCGAAAAAAAAAAAGTCACGCAGTGAGCGATCGCGCTACAATATGACTTTCCGGTATAATTTTGGGCATTTGAGGCCAAAAAAATTCGCGGGATAAAAAATATGGGCTCAAGATACTTTTTCTTATCCAAAGCCCCATATTTCCACTGAACTCAACTGGTTCTGTTTGAAGTTGAAGGTTGAAGCACCAAAATTTTGCTTATAAACTAAAAAGGAGTCGGGACAAAAAGGAGGGCGATCGCTTTAGGGGGGGCAAAAACATAGTTTTGCCCCAAGCTTTTCCGTTTGGGGAAATGTCTTTTGCCCCCCCCCCTGGATCCGCCACTGGCCTGGGGGCATGTTGGAAGGGTGTGTCACTGAAGAAGAATGGAACGGAACGGCCAAGGAGAAGAGTGACCAGGAATGGAGAGCCGGACATCGTATATCTTAACTATTCTATGAAGTGAGATGGAACTTGAAAGTGTGTTTTTGTTCCATATTGCAGTTGTAATTATTGGGGTCCTGCCCCAATAATCCTGTGCCAGCTGTCCCAATAAGCGGCGCGCGGCACGTTTGACCCAACCCCTCAGTCCGAAGTTATTAATGGATACCTGAATGTTTGTGTGTGTTTCGCGTAAACAGTTTCTCATGTGTCAATGATAAACAGTGGGGGATCCGGGGGGCAAAGAAGGCATTGGGATCGGGGGGGGCAAGGAAAGTATTTGTCCCCCTCCATCGGGGCAAAAATATGTTTTGCCCCCCAACCCACCCGCTCCAGCTGCCGACCTTCCCTTTGCCCCGACTCCTTTTTAGTTTATAAGCAAGGTTTTGGTGCTGCAACTCTCAACCTTAAACAGAACCAGTGAACTTCAGTGTAACGATTGGGCCTTGGATAGTAAAAAGAAGCATTTTGTGGCCACATTTCTGTCGCTCGAATTCCGGCGATAGTATTTCTAGCATTGCTATAGAAACATTTCGGGGTGTGTTTCTTGTTCTTGCTTCGGCAGAATTTATGATAAAATTGAAAAGATAAAAACCACGAAGTGTTACCGGCACAGTTCCAAAAAGCCGGCCTGGCTGGGATTTGAACCGCCGACCGCGCGGTACTCACCCCTTGCGACGCAGGCGGAGCACAGGCCCGGGGTCGGACTCGTCGGTGGGGGTGTCCGGCGGCACGGCGGCCTCCTCTCTGTCTGTCAGCCGCTCCGGGGTAGAGGCGGAGAGAGGCGTCGGAGGGGGCCTGCCACGGGGAAGACAACATCAGTATGGCCCTCAGTCACATCAAAACCATACCCACTGAAATTGAAGCTCGTGCCTGGATTTATTGTGAACTTCGTGATTTTATCATTAGTTTGCTCGAAACGAAACAGTTTTTGAGAGATTTTAGCGTCTCATGTCCCAAAAGTGTAGTACTCAGGGTAGTACGGCATTGTGCTATCGACCGGAGACAGCGAGCTTGAATCGATATCTTGCCACGCACACCGCTCTAGCTAATGAGTCTATGAATATTCCGCTCCCCCAGGTCACCTACCTGGAGTGTTCATTGCTTCTCGTATAGTTACATGCGTAGATTCAAAATATGTTATCCACGAAATCCTTGTTTTGCGCTTATTTTCCAATTTGGAATTTTCCATAACGCTTTTAGTGTGTTAGTAAGGATCTGCGGCACGTGTTTCTACTTTTCGCAAAGTCAGATTTGATATATTTTGCTAGAGCTTTCTACGGACATTGTGATTTCCAATTTCTTCAACTTTGAACGGGTTGAAATTCTGGATAATCGATTGGTAAAGAGCGCACAGCCCCACACTTCCGGTCAGTAGTTGGAACCCAGCCAGGTCTCATCCGGAACAAAATTGTATCGTTCTAGTACTTCTCTGCATTTTTATTTTGTGTTGCATTAATTCATTGCGTATGTAATAATGTATCTTGTCCCGCCACTGTCTTATCTAGAGTGGCTTGAGCTCTCATTAGGTATGCACACCTGTTGCTCATTAAACCATAATAAACAAAAGCGTCTGGCAGTCAACCTGTCAAAGCTACCTAGAAACATAAGTGGTTTTCCTCAGTCCACGAAATATGCTGTTAATCGGTATTTTGGTAGCAGCTGACGTCAAAAAGTTTTCGTGAAAGTGGTGACGACTATAAAAATTGACGCAAACAGAGGATTTCCCGGATAATAGCATCAATCTACGCCAGACTGTCATTGTCTGAGAGAGGAAGTGGGTGCACTTGCCCTCCCCTATCGACCCTCGGCGCCTCCTAGAATGGTCACGGCGCCCTCCGAAAGGCCAATGACGCCCACCGAATAGGGTTTTCCTCCCTAAAGCCCTCCGACCCTATGCCCCCGATCGGAAATCCCTGGATCCGCCTATGGTATCACACACAGGCCTCACTGCGCGAACTGGGGCCAATATCGATTTAATATGGCATACGAAGTTGTCATCCACGTGTCATGCCATTATTTATGAGCAGCTAGTTTGCTTTTCAAGCCGAGCTATAAGAGGTTAGAAAAGCCCTGATCTTGTCAAAATGTGCGAGTAAGCCCTTACATATAGCAGGGCATCAGAAACCTGTATCCAATGTGCTCATCCGATTTTTGGTGATTGCCAACACTCATAGCACTTCTTTCATAACGTTGCACTGACCGTTTCTGGGGAATTCCCCTTATCGCGAGGTAAAAATTTGTCTCCATTGGGGAAACATCTGACCTCTGGCCTAACAACCATTTGTAAAGCAAGGATGTCTGATAGGGTAGAGGTGCGTGTGGGCTATTTGGACAAAGAAGGCCCCATTTTGTGGCGTAGGACAGAGGGGGGGCGCATCACGGGGGCTGCTATTCGGATCCTTTCTTACGGGGAGGGCAAAAGTAAAACTTCAGGGGGCGCCGAGGACGTTTCAGAGGGAGCAGTGGCACGGTAAAGGCGTCGCATGCTCAATCAAGGGCACGATTCCTCCTCATAAGCCCCCTGGGTCCGCCTATGCTTGCCACACGATAAACGCCTGCAGGCAGGTGTGCTGATATCGCTTACACCGCCGCGGCCGGCCGGCGCCGAGCCCACTGGCAGGTTTGCAACACAAATCAACACGGACGCCCGGCCCCTGGCTTTCGCTGTGACCCCGATGTTACAAGAACCCAGGGAGGCCTGCCGAGGGGAAGCCCCAAGCGGAGATAGAGCATCGTGTTTTGTTTGCTTGTTTGCTTGCTTTTGTCGTCTATGTCGTGGGTGGGTTTTCAGAGTTATAACAGGGGCTCTTGTCACTTTCCATGAGAGCCTCGTATCCCTGATCAGAAAGAGGGCCTTAAAAATATTGGAATCCTGCACACTGAGGGAGGCCCGATATTGATTTGTGCAGTACTTACATACAATGGAAGCCTATCTTTTTCTGCCGTTTGATATCATCCTCTGTTTGTAAAGGGGCCTGTCAAAGATGTCAGGGGCCTTTAATATAAATGAAGTACGGAAGTACCTCCTTATTGGTGACGCTGAGGCCTCTTCGTGCCAGTACTTCGTCCGAAGGGACCTAGCTGACCTGCTCAGCGCTGAAACCTTCTAGTATGGGAACGGGTACTTATTTTTCATAGTGTAAGGCATCCTCTTCTATCTAGTGGTGCCTCACTTATCGGTTAGGATGCCTGTTACCTATGCAAGGGCCCGGAGGCATATAAACGACAGCTACCAGTGACGCCCTTGCCCAAATTGAGCCCCCTGCCCAACACTTCAGCCGTCGCACGGTGTCCTAGGCCTATTCTAAAGGCCCAGCCTTGAAATATTGAGCAAGTTAGCTCTTGTGGTTGGCCTAAGAGTATCATCCTCTACACCTAGGAGCCTTATGTCGTAGTCGAGGAGCCTCTTATGCAGGTAAGTGAACTCACATATAACTGAGGCACGCTACAATGACGCTGGGAGCCCTTCTCTGCTATAAGTCTTGCCTCCACATGGCACTGACTTCAATGACCGGCAGCTCCTCGACCAGTTCGGGGGTCCTGGTGTTGACATATTGGGTATGTTCCAGCGCTTCCTGTAATCTTCTCTTAGCAATCTCCTCCAATCTCCTCCCAAATGAGAGGTAGTTTTTTTCGGAGGAGGGTAGATGAGGTTCAATTCTGGCGCAGGAATTGAGATTTGCCACTTTTTTCGTGTATTATTCACGTTGAAATACAATACATTTGCACGGAGAGGCCTTAATAAAATTGTGAAAATTCATTAGCTTCGATTGCCCGTCACATTGGCACCGATCAGACGTAAACAACAGATATATTCTTCAAACTCCCCCAGTCTGTTCCTGAGGACACCTACTTTTGCACCTCGTCCGGACTCCTCTAAGCTCCTCTCGCCTTTTTCGAGGAGCCACTGGAACAGACCCATTGACAAGAAAATCTCCTATGAATGGCCTCAGAGCATCATCTACTGCTAGAAGGTCCTCCTTTGCCAACCAAGGCCCACTCACGCATGTTAGAAACCTATACTATAAAGAGAGTACCTCTCAATGGCGAGCGGGAGGGGTGCCTCTGCACTTATTGGGGCACCCTCGTGCGGTTCACGTGATCGGATGGGGTCTCCTTAACCAGCCCACGGAGTTCTTTTGCGGCCAGGAGGCCCTCCTGTTGGCCTCGCTCATGATACTCCTGGGACCATCACCGAGTTTCCAGCATCGAAAAGGACTTCCTGTGCGGAGCAGAGGACCTTCTAAAATAGCATATGGGCCAGGCCCCGATAGATTAATAGCCACACGGACATGGCCCTCATAGCCCCCATGACACCGTAGTGACAACGCCCCTGGGCTGTAAAGCTCGATTTTCAGTGGATCGTTGCATCGTTTTTTCACTCGACATAAATATCAGCAGCGGATGACGAAGAAAAACGGCGTCTAATCGGTACACAGTCGCTAATGTTTCTTTTTCGGCGCACTGCATGCCATGAGTGATAAGTGTATATCATAATCCCGGGATTTGGGTGTGATGAGGTGATGGCGTTTTCTTTATAACAGCTACTTGTCAGATCGGCTTAACTAGTTTCGATAGTGACTTGTAATCTTTGATCCCGCTCGTTGTCCCAAGCAAAAGTACGACCTAACATAAGGCAGGGGTAGATCTGTCGAATTTCTACCTAACAGAACCTGAAATCCGGGGATTCGAAGTAAGTTTGAAGATGACGTCACTTTTGGCAGTCCACAAAGCTTGTCAAAGCGCAGTGATGCTAGTAGAGTTACTATGGCAATAAACCTCCCGCAGCGGGGCCCGCCCAGTCCCAAACAATGATTCGTACACGCGTATTTTACAGCCACCAGCTGGGGTTCAACAATAAACCAGCGTGAGATGGCGCACGAGAAATTTCACAATGTCTATACAAATTTAGCCGATATTGGGGTTAATAGAGCACAACCAACTCTAAAGAAGGACAAAACAGTTCGGCAAACAAGAAGTAGTTAAGGTATTGTTTTAAAACAAACATTAGTCGTCCTCTTGTAATATAGAAAAGCAATAAGGCAGTACAAGGTAGCAACGCTGTTCCGTATGATCAAAGCCGGCAGTAGGAAGCCGCTAATGCATTGGCAAGATGGTCGTATACTTACAAATGCGGCACACATTTTGACCTGGTATTATTAATGTCACGGATGCACCGGAAGTGTAAGATGCACGTGCGCTACTGCGTTTTTCATTCGTGTCGTAATTAAACGCCTCCCTCAGTCGCACGCCACGGGGAGTGTTTGCGGGACGGTGTTAGTCGAGTTGGCGGATTGCGGTGGAAAAGGTTCTTTGGTTAGTGTATAGCCTATTTAGGCATATTCTAGAACAATCTTTTTCAGTGTCAGTGCATTATGACATTGGGAGCAGGCAGTCGCTAAAATGGTGTGGACTTGGAAAGGATTGGACTGCAAGGTAAGCAGCTGCATTGGAATGCCAAGTGTCCAATTACCTACCTGTTACGGAACTTCTTCTATTGCATACAAATTGAAATGGCTTTATGGGTGTAGCCAGGGATTCTCAGGCATATGGAACCAGTGGCGGATCTGGCCAGTAGGTTTGGGGAGGGCAGCCAAAGTCGAAAAGCAAAAAATAGCCCGGTAAAAGATTTGACCACAATATTCTTGCTTTTGCTATTCAAGGACCATTCACTCAAAAGCGATTTTCCATATAGAGAGGACCTAGGTCCAATGTTTACACTGAACGTTTGACTGGTTCTGTTTGAAGTTGAATGGTTCAGTTGAAGCACCAAAACCTTGCTTATTGACTAAAAGGGGCAGGAGCCGGGGAAAATGTCTAAAAGTCGATAGTTTTGGGGGAATATTGGCTCTTCACTGAGCTTTTTCGTTTGGGGTATCAACAGCCTTTTTCACCCCCTCCCCTGATTCGGCCACTGTATGGAACCTGCTTTGAGTTCTGGTGACCTCAGTATTGACCTAACCAAAAGGAGTTCGCATAATGGTTATTGGTCTCGCCAAGAGCTTTGAACGCAAACAAAGAATACATCTGCACACCGGTTTTCCGATGACCGTGTCCTAACCGCCTCGCGTCTCATTTTCGGCCCAAGCTCCCAAGGCCCTAGTGTGGTTGGTCGGTGAGTATATGATGACAACATCCAAGCTGTGAGTGCGACACTGAGAGAGCACACAGTATGTGTGAATGACGTGGAGGTGTTAGTGATGGATGGACCAATTCAAGCCCTCCTTATGGGGATCATATGCCAGTTCGTCTTCAGCCTGGAATATAAAGGGGCCAAAGCAACAAGCCGCTTCTTCCCGGCGAAACAATGTTTCGCCCACCCTGGACGTGTATCAAAAACTAATTGGACAACCTGGCCTCCATTTAAGAATAGAGTAGCTAAGACCCTGAAACCCTGAACCTTGCGATTCCAGAAGCAATAGGCAAACCCCCACTCTCCCGCTTTTGGACTCGCAAACAGCCCAAAGTCGAGTTTCTTTTCACCACACGCAAAGACAACCTCACCACAGAGGAGATCTCCCAGAAATTCTTAGAGTTCCAGTCTAACAACACTGGCAAAGCCTTCATTTTGACCGACGGCTCTAAAATAGGCGAAAAAGTAGGCCTCGGCATCTGGGGGCAAAATATTTGCCTCCAAAAACGACTTCGGACAACTGCTCAATCTTTACTGCCGAGGCTGTCGCCATTCTAGATACACTAGTCCAGATTAGAACCCTAAATATTAATTCAGCCGTCATCTGTTCAGACTCTAAATCTGTCTTGCAAGCTATCAATAACGTAGTCAACCCCAGCCATCACGTAATAGCAGACATCCAGAAGGGTATCGACGATATCCCAGATGTCTCCTTTCTTTGGATCCCAGGCCACTGCAAAATTCTCGGAAATGAAAAAGCCGACGAACAGGCCAAGAAGTCTCTTGAACTCAGAGAGGTCGCACCTCTCAAATGGTCCGGAGACGATAGCAAAGCTCTCCTCCAGAACCATATCCGGAAGTACATCCAAAATGACTGGACCACGACCACTAACCACAGCGCCCATTTATTCCATATCAAGCCTAACATCGGCTACTGGCCCAGCTCCAACCAAAACAGTCGTCGGCGTGAGGTCATCCTGACCAGACTCAGAAGCGGACACACCAAATTAAAAGCCTATGGGCGTGTAGGTACCTGTGGTACCTGCTCTGCCATGGAAAATCCCTACCATATCCTCATCGACTGTCCCCAGCACGACGCCCATAGGCAGCCCATGCTAGATTATTGCCGCATCAGAAACATCCCAGTAAACCTTTCCACTCTTCTCGGCAATGATCACCCTGAGCTGCTGGACAAGCTCCTTACATTCCTGAAGGCTTCTAGGCTCGAGAGCTTTATCTGAACGTCTATGGTGGCAGGTATGGAAAATACCTGCATCCGAATAGCACCCCTCATATTAGAAATAACAATTACACTAGAAACGTCCCTCTGACAAATTTAAACAATAGGTGCTTCAAACTAGGTTTTAACTGTCTGGTCCTAAGGTATGGTAGACTCAGAATAACTCCCACCATAGGAAAAAAAAACAAAAACAAAACAAAACAAAACCAAAAAAGTTCAACTAACCAACTAATCCTACCTAACCATCCGTTCATATTTGCTAACCAACTAACCCTAACTTAAGGACTACTAACTATACTAACCACATCTAAGACTAACAACTAACCAACTCACACCCCTCCCTAACACTCTATCTGTTCTATTACCCTTCTCTCTTCCTCTATGCGGCGGCTACCCAGACAGAGAGGGTGCTGTAACCTCACCTCTTGGTTGCAGGATAAAGACCCGCGGCATCACGTCATGGTGCTTGCGGGTATTTCTAATAACCCAAAATTATTCTTTTTCAATGAAGGAACTCGAGTAACGTAAGCAAACGGTTATCCGATAACAAGGAACAAAATTCAAAAAACTAATCTTTACGCTGGCAAGACTCTTCACGTACCCTTTTAAATCCTACCTGTGCCCCAGGCTCGGCATCTCTGCCGTAGCAATCCCCTTCCCTCGCAAGTGTTGCTACACTTCGCGACCCATTCCTTTGAAATAAGACTCGTCCCTTTGTTCTGCGACATTAAAGTAAACACCCCTCCCGGAAAATTCTCCCCCACACTTTAGAGGCGGGCAAAGGTGCTTTGCACAGAACGCCTTATAAAAGCCCTTAACTAACTAAGCCGCTTCTTGGCCTTCAATGTCCTCGCTGTAAAGGACGTAAACGTCCTCTGCAATCATCAAAGAACTTCGGGATGCGGGGGTGATGGCAGATCGCTGAGCAGCAGTGACCCAGATGACTGAGCTGGAGAGGTTCAGATGAATGCCCTGGAGAGGCTGGAGTGACTCAGATGGCCAAGATGATTGCGGTATGATGTTCGTGTTTTTTTCCATTCGTGAAAATATTTTGCAACTACTACGATCCGTGACAGTCATGTGTTTCATTTCTCTTAATAAAAGAAAAACAACAAAGGAAACATGGTTTAATGCAGTTACCTCGGATGTGATCAATGTTTTTCAGCAGGAACGAAGAGGAATTTTAATGGGGTTCAAATAGAAATTAATGATACACTTCCAACTTTTTGAAGACCTAGCCACTAGTTTATAATTCACCCATACTGAAGCTGAAAAAATCTTACTTTCCTAATTCAGACACTAGAGTAAGGCCGACTGAAGACTTTGTCTAGACCTGGTCTCTGCATTCGAAGCATGGTAATCACCTAGTTACGATAGGATAGTGACTGATTAACTCCAACTAAACCATGGTCAAAGCCTTGTTCTTGTGGTAAGTTACTAGAGTAAGAAATGCTAGCACATTTGTAGACCTTGGCAAAGACTTCGTCTAGACTTGGTTATTGCATTTTAATCATTGTAGGCACTTCGGTGGGATACGATGGTCGATGATTAATACCAACTCAGCCCTGGTCAAAGCCTTGTTCTCGTGCTAACTTTTGGGCCCGCAATTTTAGTTTTTGGAGTAAAAAACTGGTAAATGCTTGCTAATGATGCAGACATTTAGAACACAAACTTTAGGGTTCTGAAGCCCTCGTTACGAGGTTGTAACTTAGTGAAAATTTCTCTCAGTGCGGCTGTGAAGAGAGACCAAATTTGAGAACGATGTTTAGCTGCATCTTCCGCTATTATATCGTTTCCAAAATGCGGAACACTACCACATTTTCCAGCCAATGATTCTGCACGCTTTCACCCCATTCGATAAACAGGCAAAAGTTACTAGTGCCGGACCTTGTTCATTTATATGCAACATGAAACGTATTAGCTTCTCTAAGAGACACCTCCCCCGCCGTGTGCGGCATTGGGTTCAGAGCGGCAAAGCTGAGAGTTGTGCATGGTCAACATTAATCATTCTAATGAATTGAAACCCTGTTGAGACAACAAGTTGCAAAATTGTAAACAAACGTGAATAGCAGTTGCGATGTCATCGTGGTCTAGTTTAGGCTCGAGCAGCCCACGTCACTATTCGTACAGTTACGCGTTCACCGCTGTAACTTCACAAAGATGCCTCAGTGCGTGCAAGCGCTTCGCGGTGGGATGACAGAAGATCTCATCATGGCATATTTGTCTGCAAGCGGTAGGCGTTGGGATGACAGAAGACCTGATCATGACATATTTTTCCGCGAGTGTTCCCCGTTGAGAGATGAGAGCAGTCATGGCGACATACTTCTTTCTCCTGGCATCACGCTCTTTACTTGTGTTAACTGAATGTGCCACATGCCAGGGGTTAGTCTCCTGGTTCTGTGACGCGGAGTTTAGCAGGTCATCACTGGCAGGGAGCCCGGGTACATCCGGGTCATTTCCCACCAAAACCGAGTCATTGGCAGCACAACAGTGGGTTTCCACAAGCAATTAATAACATGCACAGCGTGTCCAGCCTGCCCGCTGTGGCTGTGAAACATTCATAAGCGTCTAGTTCGTCTGTCATCAGCTGCATTGCTATAGGGGTTTGAGCCGTCACAATATATTTTGATCTCAGAATGAGAGAAGTTATCCTAAACAATTTACGGAATGCATCTTAATGGCTACATTGGTTTTGATTTTATCGAATTTTATTGTATTTTTGTACAAAAGAGGTCATTCCACTTCACAATCGCGAAAGATGCTTAATGAGCTAATGAGCTAGCCAAAGCGTACCGGAAGACGGCACAAGATTTGTGCGTGATGGCTTGCAATTAAACATACGAGTGAGCACCACTTCTGTAAAGAACAATGAAGCGCTGGAGGGTGAAAGCGATGATTGTTAGTGACTCTCTCGATGCCTTAATCGATGAAAGTTATCCCTGGGAAACAGGGGCCAGCTTAGCAAATACACTTGTGGGAAGAGCGCAATAGTTTCCACAACATTCAGGTCAAAACGTTATACTTTTCGGAAAGTGTAGGTTTTTGATCACACTTATTTAAAGATTGTTGATAAGCGATCATGTACGAAGCCATCATCATTGGCTCCCAGGGGTTCTTTCTATCCAGTTTTTTATACTCGGTGCTCAACACGACTGGAGACATTATGTTCAAGGTATCAAAGCCTACACAAATGGAACTACCCATAGCAAGTTTGTTAACGTATAAGAAAGCGACCAGCGCTTCTGAAAAGCATAAAACACGCAACCAACGCATCTAGGCATCGTTTAGCAGCTTACTTAAGTGCGTCAAAGCAGACAACTGACCTGGAAATTCTGGGATTGGCATCTGAAGTCTTCATTCTGGTGAGCGCAAGAGGACGATAACGTGGGCTTGCTTCACGGCAAGCTCAGTATCTGACCCGACCTGACCCGACCCGAAGTTTACCGCTCTTAACACAGCACTCTCAACTGGGAGAGAGGTGGGAGCGGGAAACACAACTGGTACAGAGCTGTCGCGAATCCTCTACTGTTCTTGAACACGTTTTACGGCAAGCGCAGGATCCAAGATATCCGGGTTCAAAGTCCAGGTGACGTGCAACAGAACTAGAACACCTGCTAACTGGAAAACCACTCGGGTCACCACACCGCACTGTTTTGTAAATGTCAGCTGTGACACAGCAGTCGCTTCCACTACTCTTCTTTCAGTCTAGGACTGGGCCGACTTTGAAGCGTTCGTCACTATTGTCTCCTTCATTCCTGGCGCGCCTCTTCAAGCGTCGCTGCTGTGTTGAGCTTGAACTGTCACCGGACATAACATCACCACTGTCATTCCATCCGTCACGATGACAGCTACGCCTCCACTCTTCAGTCAGCGCCACACTCCAGAACTGTGCCGGGCCGATGGAAGAGCACCTGTGACCCTAACCACGCCGGTGTGCTGCCTCAGACGCCGCCGCGGTGAGACTCCCAGGTCGCCGCGCGGAGCGTCGTCCGCGCCGCGACACCGCGCGCCGGTCAGTGCTGCTCCGCATACCCTGACACCGCCAGACGCCCGGCTGGCAAGGTCGCCTGGTCACTGCTCCGCCACCAGACAGACCCGCGCGCCGCCTCCGGCCCTCTTACGCCTGCGGCGGTCTCTGTAACGCTGGCGGTACTGACGCTCCCGCGGCCGGCGGACCCAGTTCAACGGCGGGGGCGGGTAGGTCCGCCTCGTAAACACGAATCAGCGGGATGATGTTTTAGATTGAATGCGGCCTGGCTGCAGTTTCTGCATGTGTCTTATGACCTTCCTGGAGCTTGATCTACAAGGCGGTTATAGTTGCAAGCCTTGCGCATAACGCTTCTGGCGCCCTTGCCACGCTTGGCTTCACCTGGTTAGTTGCCATGGTTCCGCATCACCAAACGGCACGCGCATAGCGACATCACAACTAAACTCGAACCGCTCAATCAATGCTAACGATGATTTGTTCTGGCTCTTAGCTGATAAAAGCAACTCGGATGTTGCTCCACACAATTGGATGCCTGGCAACGCCCGGACAACGCCACGGAACGTTGCAAACGGCAGCCCCGTTCGCTGCTGTGGGAAGTGGCGGATGCGGGAAATTGGGAGCAGCCACTTCCGGGATATCACGTCTCAGGTCTGATTTCACTTAAGTGATTTTTGTTAAGTATCTACTTCATTTCAAGCTCATTGATGTTTTGCTTGGAATTCGTGTGTTTTGCGTTAAAAGGCTCACCTGTGCAAACGAGGCTTCTGATTTAAATTAAAGCCGATGGTAAATTTTCACCTACATTAATCCCGTGCAAAATTGTTTCTCCTGGTACTGGGCGTGAATCGGAGGCCACGTCACCCAGGCCGCCGAGTTTCCCCGCACCCCCCCTCCGCTCCCCACACGCGCCTCTGGTAGTCACCGTTCGCGCGGCGGGAAACTGTCATGCGCGCGCTAGAGGTGTTCAAGGTCAGTGTATTATCCCCAGCATCCATCCGTACCCATGGTAGGCTCAATAATCTTTTTTCTAGTGCTACCGCTGTCAGGAAGCCTCTAGTCGATTTTCCCGTCGAAAGAGCACGGTGCACCAGACTGTGGCGACTACAAACACCCACTTTCCTTTCCTTCGATCTAAGGCGCCCGTCCACCATTCTTGCCTGCTCGGAACCATTACTATATAGAAGCAGCAACAAAGGTACTGCAGGGTACGGCACTGGTAACAGCCCGCTCCAGGCTATGCAGCGAGGCGTTTAGTGTGTGGCCCGGGGGCGTAATAGCGTTAGGCTTGACAGAGGAGCGATATACATACACACATGTTAGGGACAGCTGTGACGTAGGCGCCAGGTGGTTTGTGTAGTATCAGCTACGATGGAGCGCACCGCCTACACGACACAAAAATATGTGCTCCAGAGAAACGCCTTCATGGAAGTCTCAGAGGAATATTTACAACCACAGAATTCACTAGTCCTATCCCAAAAATGATAGGTTGACTACAGACATCGTTTCGTATTTGAGAAGCGTGCGCCGTCGTTTGACAGGTGACAGATCGAAGGTTCAGTCTTGACTGTGTCAACCTAAGTAACATTTCTACTACAACTGAGTGTTTGATAGCTAACGACGGAGGAAACAATATTTACGACACACTAACTGGAAAAGGTCATATGGCGTCACCAACTTTCACTCTGTTGGAAGGGTATAGTGGGGATCAGGAATTTATTATTATACAATCCCTCCCCGGGTTTGAATCAGGGTCAGCGCTACGTTCAAAGTAAGTTTTGTGAAGAAGAGACATAGTCGGCTTCCCGTACAGTGGGAACGTTGCCACTCACAGCCTTGTCATGGCTTGACTGTTCTCTTAAGGGTTTGTTGTTTATCCACTGCTGAAAGGAGCCTTTGGTCATGAGAAATGCAGTTGTTTGCTTGCTCAGAAGTCCGCAAAGTTCTGAGTGAAGGCCACATTTTCCAGCAACGTTACATGCAAATGGCCGACACTGAAATAATAAGGAGGCGAATCGCAATACTATTGAGCATTATAGAGCCTTCTGAGCAAGCATTCGGTTGCGCAGCACTGCGTTGGAGGGCCATGTATTTCGGGGAAGGGCACACATTGAAACATTCGAACGATGTCATACACGCAATATATTTTCTCCTTGAGCTCGCGTAGCATGATCTATTTCTCTTCACACAGTGACGGGTCCAGGATTTTGGTAGGGGAGGGGGTAAGTACCACCGGGGACTTATTTTGTGAATTCTGTGGTGTGACATCCTGACGTGATTTTTTTAGCTTTGTAATGGGTGGGTGCTTCGGAAATTTTACTGGAAACGAGAATAGCAGATTCGGCCGAGCGGCACCGTTTGCTGGCGAGGGGCGGCTGAGTGGTGGAATGGAAGTCTGCGGCTGGTGGTGAAGGGCGGTCAACAGGGCAATACGCAGTCTGTCCCTGTTGTTGACTACAGAGGAAACGTCTGTCCATTGTCAAAAAAGTACCCGTGCTTTTCACTTTAGTCACCTCCCAAAGGTAGTTCAAGGGTCTGTGCGGCATAGTTCTTGCATTTCCAGGGCATTCAGGACGTCCTTAAGTTCCACAAGGGGTATATATACGGGCTTCAGGGGGATGCATATCCTCCCCCCACCTCTGGGTCTGTCCCTGCCTCCATAGTAAAGGGAATGTGGCACCTTAGGCGAATTCCGGAATTTAGTGTAATTAGTGACATTTTAGCCGAAAATTATGGAAATGTCCATGATTTTTTCTGAAAAATGTACAATACGCTCAATACCTTGACATTTAAAATGTTCCTCTATGGTAAGAAATAAACATCTGCCTGTGCATGACGTCATGATCTGGAAGCACTACTACCATATTCAATATGCTTCAATAGGCTGACTACTCAACGTGACATCAGCATGGCGTCACGCCAACAGCTGACAACTGTAGCCGGCTGCTTGGGCATATTTTGGGTACATTTCAGGTAGGTTTTTAGCTATTCTCTACGGAAATTTTGAGTTCCAAGACAAACGACATGTTGAGTGCTGGGTTTTCCGGCATGCTTTACAACTTGGTTATCCCAGTTAAATCACGTTATAAAGGAGCCACATTCCCTTTAACGGACGAGTAATATGTGTAGAAAGTACACAACAGTTAGTGAGGCTGTCTGCACCAAGCAACCGAGCTGTGATTGCTACCATAACTGAAAGGTTTCACATCCATTTTTACGGCCAGCTTTCCTGTCGAGTGCGGAAAACTGAGCTTTTCCGTTACGTTGGTGCACGACTGTCAAAGGTACGAAAGTACCGTACCATGCACTGCCATGCCTATTTCATGAGTGATTCTCATGAATTTCCAAAGATAAGTTACCCATGCAAGGTTCAGGCGCCGTGGTGTCATGACACGATGGCCTTGTACTGCGCTGACAGCTCTGCCACGCTGACGTATGGGGGACAGTTATAACCAATGGCGTCGCAAACGCACGGTGCTCCCCTCCCCCTCCTCCTTCACAGAAACTGAGAGCCTCCGCTCCACTTTGGGCTGATAATGTATTTTCCTCGAGAAAAACGTTGTGTTTTCCTGTCTGGTGACAACACGTGGTGAGAGCAGGCTGCACCCCTCCCCCTCTGACAATGCCCTTGATTATAACTGGTCCGACCTATGCAAAGTAATGCCAACAGCTCTTGACAGCTTGCATTATTTATAGCGGGATGTTTGCAATAACAGCAGCGTTGCAATGAGGTTATTTTGCGTAAATGATGAGTGTGTGGAGTAGGGAGTGCATGCAAATTTATTGGGCCAATGTATTGTTGTGCGTATGTTTAATGGTCTATGCTGACGAAAGCCCCAGAAGATCTACATTCTTCGTGGAAGGATTTCAATGCAAGACGTATGCATTCATGTTATTAGAATGCTCTCATTGCATCCAGTCCTAGCGCATTCCCAGTCATGTTGATTCCCATTATATGGTGATATATTATATCCCATTCCCAGCATATGGTGACCGTAGTGTAGTGTAGTGTAGATAGTTGTGTAGTTATACACTGTATTCAATTACATGTGAACCGTTATGGCCCCGCCGCCCTGTGTATGGTTTAAAGATAGCAGGACTGCAGATGGTCGTGTGAGCTCTGTCATTCTCATATTACAGCTGGTGAGCTAACATTCTGGTAAAACACTGCCTACGGAGAATTCTTAGACCTATATTTTGTAATACAACCGTTGGGAGTATTTCCATGACTTGTTCTAATTGGTAAAATGTTTTGTTCCGTACCATTAACTCTGATATGAATTTCTCTCCGGCGCTTCGCTGGCCAAACAAAGTTCAAGCGTACTCACTTTCGAAGCACTGAGCCTTGGAAGGATATCCCTTCTTTTGATGCCAGTGCGAAACTGTTATACCACATTCCACAAAATTCCACCAATCTATAAATGTAGACAATACAGACTGCAGTTGTTCAAAGTGTCACGTTCAGGAGAACACACTGTTGGAAATGGAGTTTATCTGCCACATCACCACCGGCACTTACTTCGTCAGCGGGGGCGGCGTCACCATGATGCTGAGAGTGGACTGGGCGAGGGCGCCGGCCACAGCCGCGCTAGGGGGCGCCCCTGTCGAGAAGCGGCGCCGCTGTGCTGCAGAGGGGGGCCTCAGCAGTCCGGAAAACGGGCCGGGCGAGGGGGACGAATCCGATTGTACGCCCAGCTCGCCGCCTGCCGGGGGTCATAGGTCAAGGGTGGGTGTGCGGTACACAGGGGTCAGATCGTGAGCCTGTGCCCCAATTCACCAGACAGCAGCAATATCGTTCGACTCCAGGGTCAATCCCTCTTCCGTATCAATCATCGGGTCGTGTGTGAAGCTTCATGCTCAAAATCGGCATGACAGACGCGAGCAGTCATGACAGGAGACGCCCATCAATGTATCGTTGAACATATTCGATCCCGTTAGCCCGGGAGAGACAGAAGCAGGATGCCAGTCTCCAAGATAGTGTGCAAATCGGCAGCAGGACCGGGCGATACAGTGGTGGACTCGATTATCCGGGTGGTCACCGGGCATATCGTGAACCTGTCCGATCGTTGCAAATACGTGCACGTGTACATACACACCTGGTGAACTTATCAACCTGTTAGGTAAGTCAGTAGGTATTACGTACATCTCCGGTTCTAGTGGTCCCTGATCAGATTTTTCACCAGCAGGCGTTTGCAGTTCACTTCGTAGTCGAACATGCTTTTCCAAAGAATGGGAGCATATGTTTAGGACTTATTTCCACATAAGTTTTGTCCAGGATTCGTAATCTAATAAGCTCTATGGATGTTCTAGCAATCTGCATGGCTGCCTATTCATGATTTTCAAACGTTCCGCTAGGCTGGAGCAGAAGGCAAGGGAGATTTTGAAGGATAGTTACGCATCAGTTGCATTTGTTACAAATTATGGTTTACAGAACTTTTGAACATTGTGATAAAAAAGTGAATTACTATCAGCCTTATCTTCATCTTAAATAAACATCTGGAAGAAGTGTTTATGTGTTTCATCCAGAGCAGGTGGTCATGATGTTCATTCAGTTCCCTATTGAATAAAAGAAAACACTATTTCGTAATATTTGTTTAGTTTTTTTCTGTAAGATACCTAAGCATTAGGCTGATATTCTTTTTTCACACTATTTTTAATTTTCTTCTCATTTGCTTTCTCTTGAAGCTGAAGTCATCGGGATTGAAGAGCTCAAAAAAGAACAGAAGCAGGACAACATTGGAACTTCCCAATATTGTGGTTAAATTCTATGGGGAAGGGGGCTAATGCATCAATTGCACAGATATAGAGAAATCCTAGACCCAGAGAATCCTAGATTAGCCTTGTGCTTAATTTCAGAACAGATAGTAGTGCTAAGCTGTTGTAATTTCACCGTCCACTGTACACGGTAAACGCCTCGCAGCCTTGCTTTGAGACGCTTCTGTAATCTGCATATATCCACATCACGGGCACTGCCATGCTGTGAATTTTTGTCAGCTATTGACGGGGGACAAAAGAGGAAAAAACACACTCATAGCGCTACAAGTAACACATCTCATGCGACAGCCGAATCGGCACTTTTTATTTAGCGGGTGCTTTGTTATCTTACTTTGCATATCAAGTTTGGAGGGCTATAATAGTCTTGAGCGAAGGACAGGAATGGTTTTTGCCGAACAGGTTACTGGTCTGCAGCTCTTTGATACTAGGAGAGCACTGATCCCCAGTGCAGAAAAATCCGAAGGGGCTGATGACCAAAGGGTCTGGGGACCACTGGGAGGGACTGGAAATCAAAATTGGTCCTCAGTTCGTCAGAAAAAATGCTATGTTTCTATATGCTTAATTTTCTTAGATGAATTAGTCTCCAGATCTTTTTCAAAAGCGCGATAGAGAATAGTTTGCGCATCAAAGCAGGTCGGTGGGATGCAGTTGCTGGCGTCGTTGGCCGCGGCAGAGTAGGGAGAAATGGCGCGTGGCGGAGCGATTCAGGGTAGCTCGTCCATAAAACTGGGCCACCTCGCCATCAAGCAGGCAAGCAGAGCGTGAAGGGGATGCTGCCAGCTCGCTCAGCTGCTATTTCGCAATGGAGTGAATATGTTGTGACACATTTAGCTCACGGGAGGCACAGGTAGATCCAGGATTTCCAATGGGGGAGGGGGTTCATGGTCAGAGGTGGCATCCTGACCAAGAGGTGACACTTTTGGGCGGAAAACCTGTCAGGTGGGTGTCATGTCCTATCGCGAGGGCGCTGATATTTGCTTCCGGGGGAGCGACACTTCGGCGACACCATCCGCCTTTCAGAGGGCGCAGGAACCATTTCAGGGTATGCCGATGGTCGACCTGGGGAGGCAGGTGCCCCCCCCTTCCCCTGGGTCCGCCTATGCGAGGTTTGTTCACTGCTGCAGCAGGACCCGATCCGACCCAGTGAGCTGGATATTTTACAACTTAACACGCGCATTGACGTGGGTCTGAGCTACCTTTGCATCGACGGGGGGCGGGTACCCGCCCCCTAAGATCTCGAGAACCACGGTAGGTAGCGAAAAACGGTAAACGGAATTGGGCTGCCAGTCCACTTCTCCATCGAAAACATTCGTACTATTTTTTTGTCCGGTCACATTTAAGGTCACGAGAAGTCAAAACATGCCGTCATAGAGATAACATGTAAATTCAGTTTTTCGGCCATTAAATCTGAACAAGTAAAGATAGAGCAAAACAACTTGAACTATATGAATCCTCTCAGCAAGCCGAGTCTAATGATATATAATTTGACCTTGCTAGGTCAAATCAAGGATTTGACCTGACCTGAGGTCAGGCCAGGGTCAAATTATATAAAATGCATATCATTAGAACCGCAAAGCCCAGGAGAGTCTAATGCAGCTAAAATAAATGATTTTCTGCTATCACCGAAAAACCCGAGGGGGCGGGGCGGGTACCCGGCCCCCGTCAATGCGCGTGTTAAGCTATCGACAGCTGATGGTAACCATTCCGAAATAGAGCCGACTCAGTTACTCATTTAAATTATAGCCGCGTACAAAAACTGTGCAGAAAAAAACCAGTAAATATAGCCGTCAGCAACTGATCTCTCGAATGAGTTACTGACTGCCATCGACACACGCCATCGATCGCTGTTTTTGCAGTCGAATCAAATTAACGGGTCTGTTCACTGTTATTGGTGCAGTGTTATTGGTGCGGCCAGGAACATATCAGAATGTGATTGATTACTCTAGCTAGGATGTCGGACAAAACCTTCAAAATAAATGTGTTATCTTTTCTGCCTGTAAGTACCCAGAAAGTTATTTTCTTTCAAATGCAGCATCGTAAGTTCACATTGGCTTTCGCTGCAGATGACCGGAGTCTGATCGGGCTGTGAACTATATTAAACCGTCTCTCTCTCTCAAGTGTGATAGAACCCGTCCGATGTACACATCTGCGTTATTGCCCAAGATCCGCTCGGAAGGAACCGGTGAGAAGAATCGACGCAGTCATCGCTTGAGCTGGCCACTGCTATTCGTCTGAGATTAAACATGCTGAACAGTGAGGGGGCTGTCATAGTGTGAACATAGGGTGCTTAGTTCTCTTATACAAATGTACTCATACTTGACACTAGTTCAAAAAAGCAATGTAGATAAAATGCAATATTAGATTCAGAAAGCTCACATTTAGACGATCTTGCTTTGTAAATTCAATCCATAAAAATTGAGAGCTATGCCTGTTTAACGGTATCTTGAAATATACAAGCAGAAGCGGATCTTAACTAAAGGTTTGGGTTGGGTGAGGGAAACCCCGGGTAGAAGCGTGAAAGACAAAGTGTTTTGTATAAATATTTGTCCAAACTAGTCAAAATAATGTGCATAATCTGGTCACTTTTGGAGGACGGGGTATGGTCTGATGGATTTCCTCTTGATCTATGTATACTAAAAACACATGAATAATCTAGAGCGAAGAAGTGCTTTGCCAAGTCAGACAGATGCCACAAGATTTTAGCATGATAAAAAACACATTCATCAATAGGGTTAATGACCATGACTATTACATGCACAACATGGATGCAATACTCACATTGTAATTAGGTTGATCGCCAAACAAATTTTATTGCTAAAAATGTATGCTTATGTCTGTTCATAATAAAGTCTTCGGCAAACATTACCAGGAGCGTATAGTTCGACCAAAAGGTAGAGGAGGACTAGGGCTGTCAGAGAAACAGAGAAACCTCAGCTTCCCGTTTGCAGAAAATCACTCTTTCCTAAAATTTTATACTTATACTGCTTGTCACCTTCTGCACCCCTGCTCTCGAAGAGACATTGAAAACGCTTCCCAGCTTGGCTGGAATCGGAACATCTGACGAAATGCGGGGAAAGTGTCAACCACTGCCCCCTCCCTCTTCCCTCTATTTCAACACGCATGACCATTACCATGAAGGAGTCCCACGTCGGAGAAGGCGCGGCGAGATCTGCGACGTCTGAAGAGGTCCTCCATGCTCGTCCTGCCGTGAAGGCGCATGTCCTTGCTGCAGGTTATCCAGGTGTTGAAGTTCTTGGGACGACTTGAAGAATGGCGAAATCCAAAGCCGGGAGGCCTCAGCTCGGAGACAATCAGATGGCGTCAGACGGTCGGTTTTGTTCGAGTTGGAGATTTCCCAGCAGAAAATGGACTTCGGATGATCGTTGCGATACAAGTTTAAATGTTCAAGCAGCTATCCAAGCCACGGGATGTTTCATGTTTTTTCCCTTTTGCTCCTTTTCTCTAAGTGCAGTTAGAGTTTTGAGGGCGTAATATTTGTAAGCTAGCAGGGTTATTCTAACAGCACTGTCCTGATTTTCTGTACTACTTTGTCTACACTCTGACCGACATTTGGAAATCAGCAAATAATCCCAGGTTACTGGTTTTCCCTGCACTCAGCACTTGTTTAGTTCCAACAACACAGCAACAACACCGCCTCATTCACTGATGCATCTTCTACTACGCCTCGTAAATCACCCTTCTCACTCAGCAAAAACGTAACGCAGGCCAGGAGCGAGGGTAGCCGACGGGTAGGGAGCGTGACATTGGCGGTGGCCGCATCGAGAAACTGAGCACATGTTTTCCACGATGGCGCGGAGCTGCGCCGCTAAAAATACAGCGTCTTGGCTGCCGTCAATGTGTCTTGGGGCCAGGGGGCGGGATTTGGAGGTCTGCCCCCGAGGGATCTGTTCCATCGACCGAATCATCAAACCATTTGTCCAACTACGCGTGCGATTTAATTTTGATTAAGGTAAACTGGAACCAAATACTGTTTCCTGTCTACCTTTGTCGATATTTTCTATTGTGAATATGTCCATCATCTGGTTATGAAATTTGTTAGTTTTATGGAAAAGTTAAAGTAGAAAGCATATATGAAAAATAATTATCATTATCAGGGACAGTTAAATTGTTAAGCTATTTTAAGAAGCTTGTAATTTTAAATGAGAACGGAGCCGGCGCACCCATAGGGGAGAACGGTACCTTTATAATATGATTTTACTTGTACATTTTGGACTGACTGCTGAATAGCACTGCTCAAATTTTCCATTGGTCCCAAAGCCTCACTATCCACTGATAAATAAACGTTTTTAGAGCAGAATCAGCCCCCACCTCCACCACTCTCAGCGTCTCACCGACATCAGTGCCCGCCTCTATCACGCTGAGCGTCTCATCGTCATCAGTGCCCAGTTCTACCACACTCAGCCAATCATCTTCATTAGTACCCACCTCCATCACACTCAGTGTCTCATCGTCATCCGTCCCCCGCCTCTACCATGCTCAGTGTCTCAACGACATCAGCACTCACCTCTGCCACCAGTGAGTGATCTAGCTGGTAAGTTTAGGGGTAAGCCAAAGCCGATAAGCAAAAAAGCGTCACCGGGTCAACAAGATGCGTGTTTTGTTATTCAAGGCCCAATTTTTACACAGAAGTTGATTGGTTCTGTTTGAAGTTGAGGCTGAAGCACCAAAACCTTGCTTATAAACTGAAAAGAAGTCGGGGGAAAAAGGTCAACAGCTTTTGGTAAGGGAGGTACGGTGACTTTCCCCGATCAGGGGCACCACCACTGAATTTTTACAGGAGGGACGGACCCGGGCTAGTGCTGACCGGGGGGAGCCTAATTTTTAGCATATTCTGTACCTGACAGCATTAATGACGATGGACCAAAAATTTTTGGAGGGACGTCCCCCCTGGTTTGCCAACAGGGGGACGCGTCCCCCGTCCCCTCCCCGCTTTCGGCGGCCATGGCCCCGAGCTTTTCCGTTTGGGGTGTGGTAAATGTTGCTTTCCCCTCCCCCTCGATCCGCCTCTGCTCACCACGCTCAGCATCTCACCAACGCGATATAATGGAATGGGGACGGCGGGGACCGCCACGTCGGGAAAGCTATTTTGCTCTACAAGTGCAGATATTTATGCAAAGTGGTCCAATTTGCATGTTTAATTTTCTATTCAATCCAAGAATCGGGTCTGGTCAATGAATATATGCTAATTCCAGAGGTCAGAAAAGACCCGATCTTGGCAACACAGTGAAGAAACATCGGTCATTGACGCGGTGTTACGGTGTTGTTGGAACTAAACAAGTGCTGAGAGCGAGGGGAAAACCAGCAGCCTGGGGTTGTTGTTTTTATTTTCAGGGGTCAGTGTCAGTACAGATGGTTCATCTGCAGAAACAGGACATTGCTGCCAAATCAACCCTGATTGGTCCTAGCATAGATAACAGTGGGTATATTCTTATCTATGGGACTAGCCTAAGGTGAGTATGTCTACCAGCAGGAAATATATTGGGCTGCAGTACATAGAGCAGATATATATGCATCATACTTATATATGTATCATACATATGCTGTCCTTTCTCTTCTGGTGGTCCAATATCGTCCTTCTGTGTACAGCTAGATATATACGCGCGTTTTCTGTCTGATCTCCCTCCGTACTGCATTCGGGTTTTTACAAAGTTCGAATTCGAGCTAAAAGTCACACGCAATGCTTCTATCTCCACGGGGCTGGAAAGCCCCGCTCTGGGGCAGTTTCTGCCGCCAGCTGGCACCTTTACCGCAGCGATGACATTCCCGCCAAATATCGGGCGCCGAGACACGCGCCAAATCGCAGGCAGCTGGCGCGTTTGACCCGGCTCCCTCGCTGCCCGTCTCACCTGTTACTTCAGGTAGTGTTGCTTGAAGGATGGCAGCGCTGTGATGGTTTGTTTGACTGGTTGATCACAGCTGTGGAGGGTATTTAAACCTTCCGCGAACGTGTGACGTTCGCGGTACATCCCGCCATTTTAAATGCTTTCGCTACATATACAAACACCTGAGTCATCGCTTGATGTGGCCTATTGAAGAATGCTTCTCAAGCCAACAGCTACTGATTCGATGTCTAAACAAGTTTAACCGCACAATTATTAACCAATAGGCTGAGGAAGGTGGTAAACATTCTAACGAATTCAATACATGCTAAGTTCCTTTTGATATTATGAGCTTTAAAGTAAGGTATCAATGTCTCTTTGGATGATATTGTGTATCATGTTATTGTGTGAGGAGTTGTGAAAGGTTCCAAAGTTTGAAAACTTAACGCTTGCCCCGGTGGCGGGTACGAATATCAAGGTCACCAGAGGTCAAAATAGGTCAAAATCGCTAATATGAGGTGTACTAAGAAAACCTCATATATCTCAGAAACTATGATAGCTAGAAACATTTTTCTAACGCCATTCGAAAGCTCTTGAGATGCGCTTTCATTGCAGTGGTATTCATTTTCGTGTCAGGTCAAAGCCTAGGGAGCTACAGGTCACTAGATATTAGGCATATTCTTGGGAATGCCCATAGCCACCCATGCATAAGGGCGTCTACTTTTTCACTAATAGCTTCCAAACCAAACAAGATACAGCCATAGTTTATGCACCATTGCAATCCTCTTGTCAATACAAATCGAATGATATATGATATTGCTATGCCAGGTCAAATTTAAGAATTTGACCTGACCCAGGTCAACGGTCTGACCCAACTTGACCTGGTATAGTCATGATGTATATCATTTGACTTCCAGTGACTATACAAACACTTTGGTGACAAAATAAAAGCTCTATCTTATTTTATTCAAAATTTATAGAGAAAAACACTAAAAAATGTTTATTTGACCTAAGGTGATCTTTTAAAGGTTACAAGTCAAAAATTTTGGCATCAGCTCCAGAAATGGGCTAAGAGCAAGTCGCAACCGATGTTTGAAGTTGATTCCATCCATACTTACTGAGAAAAGCTCATTTCGTGATTTTCCCCATGTATTGACAATGGGGAGGTCATGCTCTGCACATGACCTTAGGTCACCAATATAAAAAATCCCGGAACAAATGTTGTAGCCCCTGGTGGGCCCAATATGTGGTATGAGTTTCAACTTGATCGATTAACCCTTCTTTTAGTTATGCGTTCCTAAGTATTTTTGAGGTGAGGTCACTTCACCTGGCCTGGTGATCTGACCTGATATGACCTTGAGCCAAAATTTTCAGGAAAGATGTAAAAATGATGAAGGAACAGCTAGACCAAGTTAGGCGGCGCTGCGCGCCGCTGTTTTTTGGTCACTTCGGAAAAACCCGAGGGGGGTCTAAAAAGACCCCCACCCGGGCGAAGGTTAACACGCACAGCTTCAAAGAAAAATATTTGTATTGTATTTTTTATTTGTTATTCATTTCATTGTTCACCAAATTCTTGGTAAACTCCTGACCACCCCTCCTCTTCACAGGTGGAAGTATGCTTTCCACGTAAGCAGCAATTGCTTATAGTTTGTTCTCCTTTGCATTCTCTTGTTCGCCAGCTCCCATGCGTACCCCTTACAGGTGCGAGTATGGTGTTCATGTTCAACTCAACTTAGGCCCCGTCTTACCGTTCATGCTACATGGTAAGTAAAACAGTGAGTGGGTAAAAAAACAAGCCTGCAAATCAAACCGGCTCGCATGGACAACACTGCGTTTGAAACGCGCATTGGTGCAAAAGCGCACCTCCTTGTTTTCACGTGTGGCTGAAAAAGCGTGCAGGACTAAAAGCTGTTTGGCACTGATGTTTGAGAAATAAGTGAACGCGTAAATTAATTCACTGATTTTATTTTTAAACCGGAAAACATTTGCTCCACATTTAGGCACTATGACCATAATCATGTTGCATGATTGGGCATAAGCGTCGCCACCGGCAAAAAAATGGGCGGCCAGTCTAATTTCAAACTGACGCTGACAAAAAAACTTTCCACGTTAGGACCAAATACTGTTCGGATTTGGGCGCCTCGTTGCCTTCTGCAGCGGCTGGTTATAATAATGTCCGGTTTTCCCCATTTTGACTGAGATAAGGAAATTTTTGGCCAAAAAGTGGGGGGAGGGCCAGGCCCCCTGGCTCTCCCCCGGTGGCGATGCCCCTGTGATTGCAAACAGTGTGCTGTAGAGCCACGTCATGCCCATCACATAGCGAGTGAAGACTAAATGAAACTGCTAGGGTTGAAAGACACACTACCTTTTAGGGTTATGTGACGTCATCAGCTCGCCCCGCATGAATAGGAATACCCGATTCAGGGACGCACCAGGAATCGAACCAGGGAAACCTGCCTCGTGAATGAGTGTCCAGCACCAATGAGCGATTAACTTTTAAGTGTTTATTTTGTGTTCTATCTCAAGTCGATTGAGAACCAAGAGCATGCATGAGGTTCACGTTGAAGTGATGACTACGATATCCAGGGCCCTTCAGAGAGGCGAAATAAAATCACATCTTGTTTATTGTTTATTGTTTATTAGGGCTCATGAGCAGCAGGAATCATCCCAATAAAAGGTCAAGTCAATCTTTACCTACAACTAAGAATCATTAGAGCTCGTGCTGCGGGAAATATGATCATGATATAATATGATATACCTTTTCATAAAGCTATCAAGGCAAGATAAAACATTCCCTTAAAGGAATACAAAATCGTATCGATATTGATCAACGTTTGTCACAGTGTCATTCGACGGCCACCCTAAGGGTTTTTTGGAATAACAGAAAAATGACGAGTTGCAGCACCGCAGTTAAGAGCTATATCTCTGCACCATCATTTTCCCACCATACCTGAAATTTTTATCCCGGGTCACTCAAGGTCAGGTCACCAGGTAAGATCAACCAAGGTCACTTCACTTCAAATTTGAGCTCTATAAGAGCTACATTTTTTAATTGATCAATTTGAAACTTCCTACACTTCATGATTCCTCCAGGGTCTACACGATGTATATTCGGGATTTTTTATTTTGTGACATGAAGTCAGGTCACGAGGAGAACTCCTCATTGAAAAAGCATGGGGAAAAGTTGTTTTATGATCTAAAAGTCACAAAAATGATTGCAAATGCTCAGTATGCTCAAAAAACGTTCCTGGACACCCTTTCACGGATCCCAGGGGCCATATTTGCCCTTTGACCTCTTCAAGGTCTTCCAAGGTCAACAGGACTCAAAAACAGTATTTTGACAATAAATTTTGACCTAAATAAGCTAGAGCGCTGAATTAAACCCTATCATGTATGTCTTGTCACTGGCTTTCATTTGATATACGGCAAGATCACTTTCTGACCTTTCGTGGCCTCAGGTCATATTAGGTCACGAGGTGACCTTTGGAAGTCAAAAAACTCGCCGAAGGTCATCATATTCCACATAGGGAAAAAAGCTCTGCCAATTTCCTATCAAATGTAATTTACAAAATCTCAATAGCTCTAATTTCATAAGAGTTATGACCAGTTTGCTTAATCATTGCATATTTGAGTGAAAATAGCCTATCGTGACCTAACTTTACCTCTGGAGGTCAAACCATTGACCTGAGCGCTTAAACATGTAAAATAATTTCTTACTGAATTCACACGAACTTTCTATTGCACTTTGCAGATTTGCGCTAACCCCCATATTTTCGGAGTTAGAGGGGGCCATCGATGGCCCTGGTGGGGCGAAGGTGGCGCCGGACCCCCGGTGGGGTGCGGGTTAATCGAAACCTGGTGCCAGAGTTAGCCTTTCATAAGGGTCAGGCTTAGGTCACTGCCCCAGTTCAAGGTTTTATTTGTATTGTTATGGCCATTGACTTCGGTGCTTTCAGCCATTTGGCTTCATGCAATAGGGCTTATGTTACACGCGCATTGACGGGGGGGCGGGTACCCGCCCCCTCGGATTTTTCGGAGACAGCAGAAAAACGGCGGCGCGCAGCGCCGCCGTACTTGGTATACCTTTTCCCTCATCATTTTTGCAGCTTCTGTGAAAATTTTAAGGATAGGTCATCTCAGGTCAGGTCACCAGTACAGGTCAAGTGACCCGACCTCAAAAAAAGTTTAAGATAGCATAAGTCGGAGCAGGGTGAACTTATCCAATTGAAACTTATATCACATAATGGGCTCACTGAGTTCTCTAACGTATGTTCCGGTATTTTTGATATCGATGACCTTGTTACCTAGAAGTGCTCTTAGGTATGGCTGTGAATGATGGTTTTCAAGTTGGTAGGACCTCTAATCGTATTTCGACGAAGAAACGTTGTTTCCTTAATTGTCGATTTATTTGCACCTGGCGTTGTGAACAGGTGATGCAACTTAGCCAAAGTTCCAACACTCTCTTGTCTGTACTTGACCTTACAAGTCCTTCATCACTCTACTGACATGCTATCTTCTGCAGCACTGTGGGCGTCTGCCTCACTATGAGCTGAGCTCATCAGTCCGTACTCACATCTGCTGATCTGTGGCTGTCCTTGCACACACACACTGGTCTGTAGTACTCTACATAGTACTGCCTAGTACTACGGTGCAACACTGCAACTCTGCAACTGTCTGCTACACACTCTCTATCTATCTCTCATCTATCTATCTCTTGTTCTATCTCATGAGGGACGCTAGCTCAGCGCTCCTTATATACGCCGAGTCGGCAGGCTTGGTTACATACGTCGACCAATTACAACACAATACGTCATAGGCGACAGAGTATGGTTCGATGCACTGGTCTGGAGGCTGATGAAATGCTGATGCAATCCAAGGCCAGACAGTGGCGTGACACCAGCGTCAGATCTCGTGAGCCAATGAGCGTTCGATACGTCATAGGGCGTTGGCTGGGGTGCATCGTACGATGGACCCGTGGTCATGAACCGACAGGCTACTGCGCAGTATCTGGCAGAGCTCTTTGTCTGAGTGCGACTGCACTTATAATGGGAGGGGGACGAGAAATGAAGATGCATACTAGAGGACCATTAATTATCGCGTCATTTAGTAATTAAAGTGAAGTAGTTAATAAATTTTCGTTACATCACAGCGCGAGGTCCTTTGAATGAAATTTTGGATTGTCTTCTAAAATTTTCGTTCACCAGATCTGATTCTGTTTACAGGCATCTCAATATCTGAAACATGATCACTTCAAGCGAGCAACACCAAACACATTACCTCAAAACATCCATACGGGTTAACAAAACTAAACACACGAACAAACATTTGCACACTTAAAACTTATTGTAACTTAACCTAATACATTTGCAAAACAACTAAACAACCTAATCATGGCCTTACTAACCATTTGTCACGTCATCTGATCGTATATGACATCTTGTCAAACTACCATTATCCAATGGTGAATCCATTTCATCCAATATCTGATGATCCACATATGTCAAAGTACTCATTTCACTCTCAAGTGAAGAATCCGATTAATAACATCATTACATACTACTTCAACAACATGGCTGCCATATTTTCCATCTTGTCGCTGAACATCTTAAATATCTCTATTTTCTGTTCAGTACTCAGAGAGCAACCTAACATTGTCTCTGTTACATCGCACTTGCTGCGTTTATTCACACTATCCTTAGCAGCATTTCTGCACTGTACAGTATCAACCTCTAAAGTATCTACATTTGTACTCTCAATGTCTGATATCTCTGAATCAGACGAGTCATCTGCAGCGATGACTTTATTTGGGGGATAATCATCTTCAGAATCTTCTGATTCTACGTCGCGGTCTCGCTTGACCGGCACATATGCAGTTGCATCTGGATTGAGATCCGAATCCAATGGTTCACAAACTCTTTTTGCATCCGGTATTGGAGATTCTAAACTACATTTTGGCTCTCTTTCTCTCTCTTCTCGAATCTGTTTGGCTAATTTCGCCAAAGGAATATCATCCTCCTCGTCTGAGGTAGGGTTATGCATTCGTTTCGCCAACCTTGAAAGCGGAATATCATCCTCATCTTCAGAGGGCAAATCAGGTTTTGCTTGGCCAGAACTAGAATTGAATTGAGTGTCAGATAGCGCGGGTTCCGAAAATCTAACTGGCACAGGCGTTACATCCATATCATCATCATAAGATAATTTTGAACTGCGAGGGGGCTGAATTCTGATTGGGATCTGAGACTTTGATTTCTCTTCATGCTTCTGGTTAATATGGGTTGGTTCGTTCGAAATGTTACACCACGGTGTATTGGGGTCAGCACGTCTGAGATTTTGAGCGTTCACAGTTTTAGTACCACCTTCCAGCTGGTGTTTGATGACAAAAGTGACATCACTAAGCGCCTTTACTACACGATAGTATGGCTTCCAATGTGAGGTTAATTTTGTTGTGGAGCCAGGGGCTGTGGATGGATCACGAAAGTATACCATGTCGCCTACTTTGAATTTTACTGACTGTGCTTTTCGATCATAGTACAATTTACTCTTTTCATGTCCGAGGGATAAGTTATGCCGAACTTCGTGATATGCACGACTAAGATTTTCCAGCATGGTGGGGACATAGTCCTCGCCTTGGTATCTATACTTGGGTGACAACAGTGTGTCCATGGGCAAAACAGGGTCACGTCCATGCAAAACGTAGAAGGGGCTGTGTTTTGTTGTTTCGTTTTTGGCAGAACGATACGCCGAAAGAATTGAAGGAAGCTTTGTGTCCCAGTCGCGTTGGTTTTTACTCACTAACTTTGCCAACATATCATTTTGAACGCGATGGTACCTTTCACAACGTCCATTGGACTGAGGGTGATACACAGAAGTTCGAATGTGCTTGATGTTAAAGAATGCCGAAATTTGGTCAATCACTACGTTACAGAATTCTGTTCCATTGTCCGAAACGATGACACGGGGACACGCGTGTCGAGGGATGATGTGTTCAATGAGTATTTGAGCGACTGTTCCCGCACTTTTTGAATCAGTGGCGAATGACTCGGGCCAACCAGAAAAAAGATCAACTATGTTAATGATAAACCGATTTCCATTGTAACTCTGAGGGAACGGACCACAAGTATCGATCGCTATCATTTCGAATGGATATTTCGGGATCTGCATGTCCTGAAGGGGTGGTCGTTGCTTTTTGAGTTTCCGCATGTTACATGCTACACAAATTTTCAGATGATTCACTACGTCACGATACATACCAGACCAGTAATAACGAGATCGAAGTTTGTCATACGTTTTGTCGATTCCTAGATGACCTCCGAAATAACCAGAATGAGTTTCTTCAACTAACGGCTTCTGCAGAAATTTAGGGATGCACAGTTGAAGACCGGGATGAGGGGTACATTTCGAAGTATCTGTAATACGATACAGTATACTATCCAGCACTACATAGCGTTTTGCAACATCACTATGATTTGGATCAGTTGGGTCTTTCAGCATTTTTATTATCTTCTGAATCTCTTCGTCCTCGCTCTGGAGGGTTTCTAAATCAGGATGCTTTGCGAGAAATTCCTGGAATTTCTCCTTTGGGTCTGAACTTTCATCAGAAGGGCACGGTTCTACCGTTGAATCCAACTCAACACGGGGTGCATGGTCAGAGTCTATGATATTGACATCCATGGGTTCATCTCTCTGAGGTTCCAATCTAGAGAGGCTATCGGCCACGGTATTCTGTCTACCGGTGACATATTGGATGTCGCAACCGTATTCATCGAGAATAATGGACCAGCGTTGAATGCGGGGGTTTCTCATTTCAGCAGTGAACAAATGTTTCAATGGTTTGTGATCTGTCATAATGGTAAATTTCGATCCTAGAAGATAGGGGCAGAGTTTTTGTACGGCATATACGATGGCGTATCCTTCCTTCTCTATGACAGGCCAATTGAGCTGAGATTTGTTGAGCTGATGTGATAAATATTGTATCACACGTTCACCTTGGTCAGTTTCCTGAACGAGGGCAGCTCCAATTGAATGGTTTGACGCATCAGTGTACAATTTGTACGGTTTTCCGGTATCTGGATAGGCCAAAATGGGGGCATCTGTCAGAACTACTCTCAAGGTGTCAAATGATTCCTGACATTCGTCGGTCCAGTGGAAACGTGCGTTTTTCTTTGTCAGTTCCGTCAGAGGCTTCGAAATTTTCGCAAAGTTTGGGATGAACCTACGATAATAGGAGCACATACCAATGAATGATCGTACACCTTTCACTGTTGTGGGTGCTTTGAGATCTCGAATGACTTCTACCTTAGACTTATCTGGCTGAATGCCACTTGCTGAAACTACATGACCAAGATATTTCACTTCCTGTTTGAGGAAATCACATTTCGACATTTTCAGCTTGAGGCCTGCCTTACGCAGCCTGTTGAACACGTCCTCGATGTGTTCTAGATGCTCTTCAAACGTTTTTGAGAATATGATGACATCATCGATATACGCGATGGCATATTTGTGTTGTATGCCTTGCAAAACTTTGTTCATGAGTTCCGAAAATAGTGCAGGAGCATTTGTCAATCCAAAAGGAAGAACATTCCAAGAATAAAGTCCCAAAAAACATGTAAAGGCAGTTTTGTCAATTGAGTCTTGATCTGCCATGGCAATTTGCCAATAACCACTTTTCAGGTCTAAAGAGGTGAAGTACTGTGATCCTTCAAGCGATGCTAAGATATCGTCAATACGCGGCAGTGGGTAACTATTTTTGACGGTGATCTGGTTAAGTTTTCGGTAGTCTACGCAGTAGCGCTTTCCACCATCCTTTTTGTCTACAATGACTATGGGACTTGCCCAGGGGCTCTGGCTTGGCTGAATGACTCCTGCTTTTAGCAGTTCATTAATGTGATCTTCCACCATTTGCCTTTGGCTAAATGGCAGACGGTAAGGTCGCTGTTTGATCGGAGCATTGTCTCCTGTGTCGATTTTCATGGTAACCAGATCGGTACGGCCTAAATCAGTCTCGCTTTTAGCAAAAAGGTCCGAATTGCGTTCAATCAGTTGTTCAATTTGATTTTTCTGATGTTCCGGGACATGAGACAGATCCGCTTTTTGAATTTTCATGGCAGGGTCCAGTTCTACTTTTGAGGTTACGTTAATCTGTGCACTTGGTTCTGATGGTTCACTTGATTCACTCTGCTCAACAGCGTTGATTTCAGATGCATCTAGCACCTCAGCAAGTCCTATGACTTGTCTGGACGGCAGCGTGTGATCACGTGTTGTGGTATTCACAATCACAGCTGGCAAGTGACCTTTTTCATTAGGTCTACTCACTGAGTTGAGTAGTATGAGTCCAGGTTCGTCACAGAAGTAGGGAGTGTTACTCAATGGTTGTATGGCACAGTCCTGATCAATCAGCTGCACACGGTTCACGTACGCTGGAACTTCCACGTACGACTGTGCTGGGATGGTTGTCTTTTCCGGTAGCCTTACCAATGAGGTGACTGACTGACAGTTTAGATGTTGGGGCCTCAACGGAATCAGATTGTTGTGAATGTTCATTGTCTTCTTGCCGAAATCTAACTTGACTCCGAATTCACTAAGGAAGTCATTGCCTAAGATGCAAGCATGCTTTAGACCTTTGACGATTTGAAATTTGAACTTGCGACAGAATTTTGAAACTTCAACTGGTAGGGTCGCTGTGCCAAAGTTTTTGAGCTTGTGCCCAGTGACAGATTCAAGAGGGGCACAATTTTTGGAGAAGTCCGAAACGTGTTTGGATGAGATTTTATCAAAGAATTCCTGCGACACGATCGAAATATCAGCACCTGTGTCTACAAGAGTGTACGCTTTACGATTTCCAAGGTAGATCCAACACATTGGGGTGTCACGTTTAATGAAAATTCTGGCGATGTTATCCCTAGGACCATTGGGATCTGGGTTTTCCGTCTGTTCGGTCCCGACAACAGATGGACCACTTAGTTTTCCGGCTGCTGAGGGCCAGGAAATGAGGCTTGCTTTGCTCTACATACTCTCTGGGTATGTCCGGCCTTCTCACAAAATGCACAAATTGGGCGACCATCATGGGTCCATTGATACCTGCGGGGCGGCTCATTTGATGCTACACCAGGCGGAGCAGTTTGTTGGCTCTGAAACTGAGTCCTATGGGGCTGATTTTGCGGTCGCCTTTGCCATTGGTTGGGCTGAGGCTGACGTTGAAACTGGCGATGGTTTGGTGGGGGCGCCTGAAAATGGCGTTGATTTTGAGGTGGTCCCTGGTATGGACGTCGAGGTGGAGGTTGACTGTGACTTTGAGGGGGACTGGGAGGTCCAGCTCTTTGATTTTTGCCTACTGTTTTAGCTAACTTGTCGATTTTTGAGCCGACATCCGAGAGACACTTCTCTAGCTTATCGATCCTATCAGCTTGGGCGTCATTGCGAACTACATCTATGTCCATTGGTTCCTCTACATCCAGTTTACCTCTACAGAGCTCAAAGGTTCGGTCTGTTTGTTGCTCATCACTCGCGAATTTGACAGCGTCCTGCAGTGAAGTGAACTTCTTTCTGATCAATGCTCGCACAAGTCGGTCATCATTTACACCCTTCTGAAAGATTTCCACCAACGTTCTCTGAGAATCGGCACTATTGGGATTGTCGAAAACTTCACTGGCAACGTCCTGGAGACGTTCGGCAAAATTTTGCATGAGTTCGCCTTTCTTTTGCCTAACTTTTTGTAGCTTTTCACGGGCGCAGTATGGATCTTTCAGATCGCTATATCTGTCCCTCAACTCTTTTCTTAGTTCTAGCCATCTGAGATTTGGATTTTCAGTGAGCAGTCTGCAGGCGAATTTTCCTGCGGGTCCACTTAGTGTTCGGGTTGCCAAAATTACCATCCGCTTGTCATCGGCGGTGCAGGCGATTGAATCCATATCCCTAGCCCAGTCATGAAATTTGTTGGAGCTCTCTCCCGAAAATGATCTTACATGTTGCGTTAGACCTTGAACTCGGATCTCCATCGAAATGTCTCGCATAGTATCAATCAAAGTGTGTTCAACAGCAGTGGCCATATTGTTTAACAATTGCCAACACAAGTACAATCAGCTAACGAAAATTCAACAGTTTTTAAGGAGAGGGCAAGGAAGCACCTTACTTGTGAGTTTGAAGCGCTGGTTGCTGTATGAAGCACAGGTGGCGATGAACAGCTGTGTTGAGAAATTTTTTGAGACGTTGAAAAATTTCTAGTAGCGTTGAAAAATAACTTGAAGCGTTGAAAAACTGCTGGAACCGTTGAAAAACTGCTCGAAGCGTTGAAAAACCACTGGAACCGTTGAAAAACTATTTTCTGAAGTGGAGGTAGACGACGTTTGAAGTGGAGAAGTCGGCTGATAACTCGAAGAATGGACGAACTAGTAGAGGTGTCGATGAATCTTGAAGAAAACTTGAAGTTCTAGATGGAGTTGTGATTGACTTAAGTTGGATGAAGATTTTTCAGAACCCGTGTAGAGCTCTAAAAACCAGATAGAAGTATTCCTGAGACTGTGCGGATTCCAAAAATATATAGTTTGTATATACTAAAGTTGGATTTTGGTGACACTTCTTTTTCTATGTAGACCTCTAGTAGCGGGCGGGTGGCGCAGTTCGACGGCTGGGGTGAGTCAGCGGCCTTGGGGACGGCTCGGGCGGCGGCGTTGTTCTATGAGTCACCACTGGGGCACGCGGCAGTGCAGGATGATTGCGTAATAGCGGCGGCGGAGTCGTATGGTCGGCTACTGGGAAAAAACGTTGATGGCGTTTGTAGGCGTTTTTGAACTTAGAGAGGAAATTTTTTCGTGCCAGGGGTGTTTGTAGAGGTGAATCTTGTGAATTAGACGGTAGTTGGGTCCCTATTGACAAGTTGAGTCTCTGGTGTCTTAGACTCAAAATAAAGTACTGACAGGAGTGTGGATGGTCGATGGTGGTTGGCTAAGTCCAACGGTGTTTTCTAAGTCTCGTGGCTTAGAGAAAAAAAAATTGAAGTTGGTCACGAAGATCCAAACTTGCAATTTTCGAAGTGTAACTTGATCCGATGTAATTCAATCCGGGTCACGAAGCGCCAAATCTTTTTGTTACCTAGAAGTGCTCTTAGGTATGGCTGTGAATGATGGTTTTCAAGTTGGTAGGACCTCTAATCGTATTTCGACGAAGAAACGTTGTTTCCTTAATTGTCGATTTATTTGCACCTGGCGTTGTGAACAGGTGATGCAACTTAGCCAAAGTTCCAACACTCTCTTGTCTGTACTTGACCTTACAAGTCCTTCATCACTCTACTGACATGCTATCTTCTGCAGCACTGTGGGCGTCTGCCTCACTATGAGCTGAGCTCATCAGTCCGTACTCACATCTGCTGATCTGTGGCTGTCCTTGCACACACACACTGGTCTGTAGTACTCTACATAGTACTGCCTAGTACTACGGTGCAACACTGCAACTCTGCAACTGTCTGCTACACACTCTCTATCTATCTCTCATCTATCTATCTCTTGTTCTATCTCATGAGGGACGCTAGCTCAGCGCTCCTTATATACGCCGAGTCGGCAGGCTTGGTTACATACGTCGACCAATTACAACACAATACGTCATAGGCGACAGAGTATGGTTCGATGCACTGGTCTGGAGGCTGATGAAATGCTGATGCAATCCAAGGCCAGACAGTGGCGTGACACCAGCGTCAGATCTCGTGAGCCAATGAGCGTTCGATACGTCATAGGGCGTTGGCTGGGGTGCATCGTACGATGGACCCGTGGTCATGAACCGACAGGCTACTGCGCAGTATCTGGCAGAGCTCTTTGTCTGAGTGCGACTGCACTTATAATGGGAGGGGGACGAGAAATGAAGATGCATACTAGAGGACCATTAATTATCGCGTCATTTAGTAATTAAAGTGAAGTAGTTAATAAATTTTCGTTACAGACCTAAGGTCAGGTACGAAGCATGACCTCTCCATTGGTAATACATGGGAAATATGGTTTTTACTGAATAACTCAGTAACAAATGGTGATAGAGCGTTTATTTTAGCTTCATTAGACTCGCCTTGGCTTTACGGTTCTAATGATATGCATTTTATATAATTTGACCCTGACCTGACCTCAGGTCAGGTCAAATTTTTGATTTGACCTAGCAAGGTCAAATCATATATCATTCGATTCGGCTTGCTGCGAGGATTCATATATTTCAAGTCGTTTTGCTCTATCTTTACTTGTTCAGATGTAATGGCCGAAAAACTTAATTCACATGTTATCCCTATGACGGCATGTGACGGCATGTTTTTGACCTCTGGTGACCTTAAATGTGACCTGACAAAAAAATGGTTCAAATATTTTCGATGGAGAATCGGATGGGCTACCCAAAGCCGTTTACCGTTTTTTGCTACCTACCGTGGTTCTCGAGATCTTAGGGGGCCGTGTACCCGCCCCCCTTCGTCAATCCGAAGGTGGCTCAGACCCCCGTCAATGCGCGTGTTATGGAAACTTCACCACGTGGTCTAATGCATCCATTCAAAACGCGCCTGTGGTATTCCCCCGGTAATGGTGGATGAAAGAGGAGGAAATGAACGAGGTTATAAATAATTTATTTGAAAATTGAAAAATTTCAAGGGCTTGGGAGCTTTCGTAAATACATGGAAGTTTGTGGTCGCGCTCTGTAAAAGCAGTCATTAAAGTGGATTTGCGTAGGACAAGGATCATGCATTCTGTTTTTGTTTGACATTTGTTTCCCTCACCTCCATTGCGACAATCGTCAGCATATCTACCGTGTGAAAGCGAAGATGTTTTACATGCACTATACAGATAGAATACAATAATAATTCCTTTGATAATGAATGCTCCAGTGTGAGCCTTTGACCAGAACATTTCGAAATACAATAGTTTTTCTGGCATGCAAAAACGACGTAAGGCAGTCTCTGTTTTTTTCGGACGTAGACGACAAGGTTATCACTGCAGCTGCGTGCTTCCTCAGGATAAATGACCGTGACCAAGCCGCCTGATGTGTCACAACTAGTCCTGAGCCCAGACAAACAGACGGGTTCTGGCAGTGCCTGTTCCCGCAGAGACGGGCCGGAACCGTGCACGACATGACAAGGTGACACATCACTGTAAACAGCTGCATTTCAAACACATTCATTCAGACAGCAGCCTTGACTTTGAGATTGATGAAGCTGCAGCTGCGGTATGGCTATTTATACCGCCTCAGGATCTGTCCAGCTGATTGCCACTTGTGAAAATACGTCAGTAGCGAACTCATGTATTCACTCACACGGTTTGTGAAAATTTGCCGGAAGCAAATATTGGTCTACACGTAAATAATTTTGAGGTAGCCTAGTGGGCTAGACTGTGCTCTCCGAAGTAGTATCCATTCTGGTGCTATTTTGAAATTGTACTCCCAGGTACTCACCTAGATATGTTTGACGATTGAACAGCGCTATGTTTGAGAACTTCCAAACCATCCACGTTACTCGAAGTCTCCTTTTTCAACCAGTCTCCTAATCACGGGGTAGAGTCCACTTCAGCCTCTGCAGCTTACGCTCCTCAAAACACAAATTGTCGAATATATATTTGTTAACACACGATACCGTCAGAAGCTACCCTAATGCTTGCTTGATCAAAACTGACCATCTGTAAGCGCAGCCTCGCGGTACTGCTTCTCTATGACATCACGGCTCTGGTCAGGGATCTGGCGGGGCTGTCCGGCGGCTCCGTGGAACTGGGGGTTCCCGCCGACCGGTATTTACACGGCCGCTGCGCAGAGAAGGAACAGCAATGCCGGCTAGGCTCAACACCCAGTGGCGCAGCCAGGGACAGGTCACGGGAGGGCGCGATTTGAAAACTCCTAAAGTCACTAGCGGATGAGGGGCGGCCCAAGAAGCTATGCAGCTTTAATTGCTCACAAAAAACATGAGTTTAACCCCTTCGAAGCCCTATTCTCACACCACCCTTATACCACCCTTCCTGGAGTAGCCAATACCTAAATTTGCGCACAAGACAAGTCGGTCAAAGAGCGAACATGGTTCAAACGGGGGGCACAACATATTCCCATCGCTTCCCCATGGCTACGCCGCTGCCCCTGCTCTGCGAGCCGTGCAGGCGCAGATGAGTCATGTATCCTGGCTGCAGCACAGCAGTGCGCCAGCTTCAGGAGTGGTGTCATGTCCTGCAGCATGGCTGGCTCTGGTGTTCTTGTACCTGGACTTTGCTGTGACCGACATGTGGCCAAGTTTATGCTTCTATCTGGTCATGTGTTGATTAACTATACTTTTAACACGCGCATTGACGGGGGCGGGTACCCGCCCCCCCTCGGGTTTTTCGGAGACAGTAGAAAAACGGCGGCGCGTAGCGCCGCCGTACTTGGTATACCTTTTCCCTCATCATTTTTACAACTTCTTTGAAAATTTTAAGGTTAGGTCATTTCAGGTCAGGTCACCAGTACAGGTCAAGTGACCCGACCTCAAAAAAAGTTTAAGATAGCATAAGTCGAAGCAGGGTGAACTTATCCGAGTGAAACTCATATCACATAATGGACCCACCGAGTTCTCTAAAATATGTTCCGGTATTTTTGATATCGATGACCTAAGGTCAGGTACGAGGCATGACCTCTCCATTGGAAATACATGGGAAAAATGGTTTTTACGGAATAACTCAGTAACGGAGGGTGATAGAGCATTTATTTTAGATTCATTAGACTCGCCTGGGCTTTGCGGTTCTAATGATATGCATTTTATATTTTTTGACCCTGACCTGACCTCAGGTCAGGTCAAATCCTTGATTTGACCTAGCAAGGTCAAATTATATATCATTCGATTCGGCTTGCTGCGAGGATTCATATAGTTTAAGTCGTTTTGCTCTATCTTTACTTGTTCAGATGTAATGGCCGAAAAACTGAATTTACATGTTATCCCTATGACGGGCATGTTTTGACCTCTCGTGACCTTAAATGTGACCTGACAAAAAAATGGTTCAAATGTTTTCGATGGAGAAGTGGATGGGTAGCCCAACCCCGTTTACCGTTTTTCGCTACCTACCGTGGTTCTCGAGATCTTAGGGGGCGGGTACCCGCCCCCCGTCAATGCGAAGGTGGCTCAGACCCCCGTCAATGCGCGTGTTAAAAGCCAAGCCTTGATTCCGTCACTGCTACATTTGATCCGCATGAACCGCTCCTGCATCCTGGTCGAGTCTTGACACCACTGCCCTGCGTTGTCTGATGGTCGGCGGCTTTCTTTCTTCTGAATCACCAGGAAAATTGCACGTAAAGCTGGCAGCTGAACATCAGGATAATTACATCATTATTTGTTTTGGGAAAGTTTCCAGTACAAAACCAGTTTCGAGCAAGAAGGTATCCATAAGTTACGCACAACACAGGTACCCTACATGCTTAGTCGGAATTTTTCGCAACTACAAGCTAAGTATGATGCATGCCTTACTTTCCCGCGTGGCACAAATTACATGGTGGTTGCCCGGCTAACTGTGCATATATCATAGAAAAATTGTAAGACCACTGGACGTACCCGATGAGCTGACCGGACATCCTTTTTTATCACGTGACCGGTAACGGGAAGTTTGAGAACGGACGGTTGGGAGGCATTGTGCTGGGTCAGTTGATGCAATGCCCATGTAGAGCTTCTTGACAGTCGGTTTGCTGGGACATATTAGGACAGTTAAGGCATGTGGACTCGACACCGAAAATGTCGCAGCGTCGGATCTATTCCTCACTGTGGGTCTAAGAGGCGACCACGTTCAGAGCGCGGTCGACACGGTGGTGCTGCGGCCTCACTGCCTACACAGCTGTGCAGGGCCATAGGGCCTCGTCTAACATATAAACTAGAAGGGACTCGTCCCACCTAGTTTGGCCAGATCCCACCCAGTTCTGTAAAAAAATCCCACCTAGTTAATACTGGCTTGGATGGAAGCTGTGTGTAATACAGCATCATTTAAGCTCAAAAACACTCTAGAAGATATGAACATCACATAAGACCTACTCACGGTCTGTATTTTGGAACATCATAAGCTGAGCTTAATCCGCGCCCACCGGGGCATCGATGGCCCCCTCTAAATCTGAAAATACGGGGGTTAGCGCAAATGTGCAAAGTGCATTAGAAAGCTCGTGTAAACTGAAAGATTCAATTTGCATGTTTAAGCGCTCAGGTCAATGGTTTGACCTCCAGAGGTCAAGTTCGGTCCCGATAGTCTATTTTCACCATGGGCAGGGCCAGGAGCTATTAAATCTGACCATTAGAGCCATGGAGATCTGGTAAACATATTTTGAGAGGAAAATGTCAGGGCTTTCTCCGCTTTTTTGAAATGTAATGACCTCCGGCCAGTGATTTTACCTCCAGAGGTCACCTCGTGATCTAATCGACCTAAGGTCACGAAAGACCAGAGTGACTTTGCCGTATATCAAATGAAAGCCAGTGACTAGACATACACGATGACGTTTGATTCACCGCCTTAGCTTGGTTAGGTCAAAAGGCATCGTCAACATAATGTTTTGCCCCTGTGACCTGTGATGACCCCAGATAGATCAAAGTGAAAATATCGATCCTGGAACCTGTGAAATCGTGTTCAAGGACGAATTTCTGAGCAATCTGATTATTTGCAACCATTTTTGTGACTTTTACCTCATAGGACAGCAGTTCCCATGTTTTTTTCTATCGGAGAGGTCACCTTGTAACCTGACCTCAGAACACTAAATAACAAATCCTGGATGTCGATCTTTTAAACCCTGAAAGGGTCATGAAGTGTAGAAGGTTTCAAATCGATCGGCTTGGAAATGTGGCTATGATAGAGCAGAAAAGTCGAAGTGAGGTGACCTTGGTTGACCTTGTCTGGTGACCTGACCTAGTATGACCCCTGGTAAAAATTCAGGGACGATGGGAAAATGATGGGGTGACAGGTTTCCACGTATCAACACTGGTACTGCGCCTCGTCGTTTTTCTGTTATTTTGAAAAAAACCTTAGGGGGCCATAGATGCCCCTCGGTGGGGCAAGGGTGAAGAATGCTCGCTTATGTCGGCCTACCCCAACGTGTGCGACGAAAACTCCGCGAATGCGCCGAATAATCACAAAGCCGGATACAGTTTGCAGCCAATAAATATGCTAGTCTCATCCAACTGAATACCATAAAAACTCTCACGTCACCTGTCAACCTGGGAGCCCGCCTATCATGCCTGAAGCGGGGTTGGGTGACGCCGGTGTCAATTTTTATTCGTAATGTTTTTTTATTGATTTCTAAGATTTATATTTTATATATTCCTGTGAAGAACGAAGAAAATATCTGTTCACATGGATGAAGGCTCGTTAATTTTTCCGAAAAGGTGGGTAAATATTTCGAGGTTTTTGTTGTTTTTGAATAACAATTTAATTTGGACAGGAGTATAGCAGGAATAAAATTAAACATGAGAGTTATTTTATAGAAGTATGAAAGGCGTCCCCAAAAATTTTTCCGGTGACGACGGACTCCCTGTGGGGGCTGTGGGAAGAGAAGCATGGAAAAGCATCCTGCAGGAACCAAATTTTCTTCAGTTTCACGAAACTGGTATTGTTTTTCAGCGCAAAAAGTTTCTACTTAACTATCGTGCCGCTGCCTCCTTTTACATATTGGTGCATTGCGTTACATACAGTGTATATGCGGTGGATACAGATTATGACAAACAAAAAGAACAGTTTTAGCGTGAAAAATTAGAATTGTTTTGCATCCGTCACGCAGCGATTGCACAGCGCAATGGTTTTTTTTTTTGCTTGCTGATTTAGTGTGTCTCTCAACTGAAGCATAGTTCTAGAATTTCTGCCTTTGGACCGGGTAGGGTTGATTGAGTTATACGAAAGTCCACCTAGTAAAAATTCCTTAGACAAGGCTACGGCCACGTTCAGAGCACGGTCGACACGGTGGTACTGCGGCCTCACTGCCTACACAGCTGTGCACGGCCACGTTCAGAGCGCGGTCGACACAGTGGTGCTGCGGCCTCACTGCCTACACAGCTGAGACGGCCACTGAGAGGGTGACCTGAGCGGGGCGGCCGTCCCTGTGCTATAAGGGACGTTAAACTTTGGCTTTTAAATAAACCCATCATTGTGGGAGTTGCTTATTCGGGTGGTGGGGTCGGGGTCTCCGTGACAAGTCCATCGATGACTTTAGTGAGACTCCGACTCTAACAGCCCAACTGGGAACAACTTGGACTAAATTTATGCTAAAAAAGTAACCTCGTTTTGCTCTTCCCTGGATCCACCTATGGCAGAGATGACAGATACATGTAGGTATGAACATACCTACGTGCGTAGGTATAAACATAAGTATGCTCAGTATACCACAGGGAATACGTGATTAAATGAGGCCCGAAATTTCTGACAGGAAATTATTTCTAAGGATATGTTCATTTCGGGAGGGGGATTGCTCTTTGGGGCCCCAGCTCCACGATGAGATGGGCACCTGGCGAGCACGATATGACACCAGTAGTTGAGATTCGCCCACTAGTTTCGCGGGGCCCGCAGCCCGACTGCGGTAAACCCATGTCGATACGACGGTCCTCCGCGGGCCTCTGGCGGCCCATTCTACGGTAGCTGCGCTGGCCCCAAAGTCAGAGCAACTCTGTGATTAGGGCCAGAGCGGAGTAGATCTGTCTTCCACAAAGGACACCGAGTTGTGCCCCGAATCAGTGAAGTTTCCTCGAATGAGAATGACATTCTGAGGCTGACAGGACGGAAGATGATTCTTAGAACGCTCATAGTGAGAAGGTTAAGCAGCAGATTGTGATACCATACTATATTGAAGGATTACTTACACCTCAATGAGCACCAGTCTGAGTTTAGAAGATGCTCGCTTTTCTGGCTCCCGACATTTTCCTCAACTTTGTTGGCAGGACCGGGTTTTTCTGGCCTGTAGCCTACCATTTAGAGCTCAAGAAGGTCAAACTCGATAAACCATGAACTTTTTGAATGCAATAGAGAGGGAAGGGTCTTGATTCGATTTTGTGAGCTGTGGGCTCTGCACTGGGATGGAGTGAAAGGATAACACGGCGAGCAGCCGCCGAGCTACACGGACGCCACCTTTATCCCTCCTTGTTTGACTTACAGCGTCATCTTTTCTAATTGACTCACCGCGGCATCTATCTTACTCGATCAGCTTTCGAACTAGCCTGGACGGTTCAATTGCGCCATCTAGGCCACGGAGGCCTAGTTACAACGCAAACCAGCAGCGAGGATTTCCGAACATCATTGGGGTTGACCAAATCACGGACAGATGCAGGGGCAAAAATGCAGGCACTTGCCCCTCCCTAGTTCCACCCTCGGTGCTCCCTGAAATGGTCCTGGTATTCCACTAGAAGTTTGATGGCACCCCGAAATATTGCTTCCCCACCCGTTTCCCCAGGATACGAGTATCAGAGCCACTGTGATAGGATTTGACACCTACCTGGTAGGATTTTCTGTCCAAGAGTGACACACCCCCTTGGTTCAGATGGCTCCCCGAGCATGTTCCACCCATCGGAAATCCTGGATCCTCCTATGACCCGAAATCGAAACAATGTAAAGAAGCATCACATAAAAGAGATAGCACGATATTGTGTCAGTTGTGTCTGTGTCTGCCCCGAGCCCCCATTCAGACCTTTTTAAATATATGAATCCTTGGCCTTTCATAGGGGTTTCCGGGCGGGGGTGTAGTCAGGACTTCACTTCAGGGGGAAGTAGCGGCACCGGAAGGAACCCTTGTGATAGCGTCAAAAGGGTTTCTCCGAACCCAAAAATGTCGGCGAGAAGAAAAAAGAGGTAGATGTGGCGACTGTCAAGATTAAACAAGTTCAATAGTTCAATTTTTTACATCAGTTCATACTAAAGGCACGCCTGAAATATCTTACCCGCTCCATGACAAGATATATGTGTGCCTATCACATTACTTTGAACGCTGAAAAGTGCTCCCTGGTCCGGACGGGGCCTTCAGACCGTGTGACCAGACCAGACAGACTGTTCAGACTTCAGACTTCAGACCCCGCCCTGTCCTAATCGGAGATCCTGGATCCGCCTATGAAATGTTTTATGTCCAATGTCACAGAGAACATAACTTATTAAGTGCCAGGGAGTGTCGCTGGTCCTTCAGCATGTGCATCTCACATTAGCAGTAGAAAAGAAAGACAAAACCTGCACCCTGCGTTGCCCTCTTCTCAAAATTGATCGTTTCAGAGTTTTCAAAGTTTGGAAGCCTTCGCACAAATGAATGCAAGTCTTTTGGAGGACGATTTAAAACAGTATGACTGTATTAAGAATATTTCCCTCAAAAGTTTATGATGACCGTTTTGGATTATGGACCGATCTGTAGACGTGTATACGTTTTGCACTAAACCCCCCACTATCACCACTGGCTATAGCCAGTATAGAATATATTCTAACGTCCGTGGTAATGAGAGATGTGGATTTGCTTTCCTTGGGTATGTCTGAGCACCCCGAATAAAACATTGAAATAGGGTCAATTTATTTTTTAGATATCTTTTTTTCGTTTGAATGATTTTGAATTGGTTTTGCGCTCTTCAGCTGACCCGAGAGAAGGTGACTTTATATTATGCTATTACGTTTTATAATGGTGGTTATTAACATTGTTTTGAATTTGAGCACCCCAATGATCTGCAAAATCGACGCCATAGGTGGTGATAGAGATGAGAGATACAAATTTCGAAAAAAAGCATACGCAGTGGGATAACTATGGATAGGGATGGGATATTTGAAGGAGAAGTGACGAGGACAAGGAGAAAGGTCCTTTTCTTCGGGGAGAATCGCCCAGGCATTGCGCTCAACCCGAGGAGTTCCCAAGGGAATGGCAATGGATGAAGGGAACTGGTTCAGTCGCGGGTGCATTTAAGCGATAGATAGCACAACACTAAAAGCCAGCGCTAATGATGATAAATGTTTCTCGTCGTTTGCTTGTCTCGCGAGCACCCGTTTTTCGTTGTTAATTTAGTCGGAGGATGCCGGCAAAAGTGGGCGGTCTTATTTCGCTTATGTCCTCTCTCAATCCTTATTTGCCTACCCCTCTATCAAATTTCTTCATATTGATGTACCATATTTATTTTCAGTATTCGCGTATCATCAGTTTGATTGTCTCGGAATACATAATCTCCGAGATGCAGCATCAGTTAAAAATGTTTAGAAATTATGTCCTGCCATTGCAAAACAAACAAGTTTCAAACCTCACCGACCATGTGAACACTGAGCGGTGTGATTGAAACTTGCATGCGTTTAAAATTGCAAATTTTGGAAGTGTGTGAGCACCCTTAAAAGTCAGAAAAACACTCCTAAACATCAGAAAGCATCCTAGGGTTTTTAAGCCATTTCTGCGTCAGACCCTCCAGTATGGCTCAAAGTAAACGGCTGGTACTGGTTAATTCTTAGGCCATTGGTCTATGCAAATAATTCCAGTTTTATGGACACCTTTGCGCTATTTCAGCACATCCCTCATCCCACTCAGCAAATCTTCATCGGTTGGTTGGGAAATAAGCCCTAAGCTTTGGCGCAATTCTACACCAGTGGAAACTTGCACATTCCGTTGCGTAGGTGTGACTATAGTCGTTACCGAAATGACTCGGCCAGAGCTGCAAAAAGTCGGGCTCTCGGGTCATAAAGTGCCCGACAGATTTTAGGGCACGGTTGGTCTTGCGACAGATCTTACAATCTGTGAGAAAAAAATCTTGAAAGGAAGCAGAAAATATTTTTTGTTCTAAAAAAACTCAACATTATAATTGTCACCTCTTTCACTCAACAAGTTTTTCATGAATTTGCACCTCTCCCATATCAAGCCATTGGGCGGCAAGAACCGATGGAAAATCGAGGGCTTATGCACAGAGGGTCTTTTCGAAGGACTTATGAATCGAGGAACCTTTGAATAGAGGGCCTTATGCACAGAGGGCCTTTTAAACGTCACCCAGAAAATCCTCTGCTGGAAAAATTCCTTCACCGGCCTGTCGGGCCCGATTTGTATGCCATAGCACGCGACAGCCTGGCCCGACAGGCCGCCGTAAAGGTAAAGGCGACAGGCAAAACAGTTTTTCCTTCGTTTCCTTCGTTTGGAAGTACGCTCAACGCTGCCGCAAGGGCGCTGTTTGAACAGCGCCCTTGCGGCAAAGCCAGTGTAAAAGGTATCTTTGGTTTGAAGAAAAGCAGCCCTGCGGTTTGGTGTGTTGCCTTGTGGAAGGTTGTGTTTTTGATTATTTTTCTCTTGCATTACTTTGGTATACATCTTGAGTAAACTGGTTGAGCCTGGATTTCATCGTCCATAGTTGAAGGGCTGATAAATGGCTCCGATTAAGCTGAAGCCCCTTCCACCGTCCCGTGTCAAGCTTAAATGTGGATTTGAGGGATGTGGGTATTTTGGCGAGAAACGTTTTTTAAGGAGCATCAGCGAATCAAGCATTCTGGGATGCCCTGCAAGTTCAGGAACAGTGGTTTTGGCCAAGGAGGTCGTTTTGAAGCATGGATCAAACAGCGGGCAGATCAGAACAGTGTGGGGAGGAAAAGAAGTAAGTGATGTGGTGTTCGTTGTAATTTCGGCAGCTTACATTTATTTCCACACAGTATGTTATGCTCACTGTTAATCAATAATTTTAAATGATATTAATAAGGGAAAAATGAATTTTACCAGCAGACTGGTCAAATTAGACTAAAACATTTGATTTTCCCTTCCATCTTCTTTTAAATCCAATGCCTGTTTGTCCAGAATTAACCACAAAAGTTGCATACCTTCATCAGTGGATTTGAAGATGCCAAAGAAACAAAACTCTTCACCTTTCCACATTAATTTGAGTTTTAAGTACCAAACTATTTCTCCTATTTCATTTTATTCACTTACCTAAATATGCCTATGATCTATGTCAAGGGGACAAAGATATAACAAAAACACAGCCTAGTGCAACCTTTACTCATTCCTTTTACTCTTAACTTCCTTGGAAACATGATATTTATTTGACATTTACTATCTAACTGACTTAAGGTGATTTATTAGCCTCATGAACTTCAGATCCTAAACCACGTACCCTCATGGAAATGAGCACGGCAATGCATGAAAAACTTTGAGATAGCCAACAGCTTCAAAATGTAGGATTTTTCATGTAAACATGCATTTAAAGTCATGGAAAGCTAATATTACATGTTTGTATTCAACTACAAGTAGCCATGATCCTTAAAAACACTTTCAAATATAAAAAGTGCCCCTCCAATCTTGTTTGTCTGGCCATCAGAGCAAAATCCATATATAAATTTTGGGGGTTCCTTCCAAATTACCCCTCCCACCTCCAAAAACTGAAATCATGAAAATCTGCAGAAGCTGGCATAAGTAACCGCATGGTATGGGAACCAGGTCAGCTTTCTTCCATTGCAAACTATATTTCTTAAGTATTCTGGGCTGGACTATGTAACATAATAACAAAATATCACTTATTCTCATTCTAGTGCAGCATTTTTGTCAATGGCGGCTGCAGAGGACTGAAAAAGGGGGCTGCTTTTCATGTTATTGTATATTTCCACCTGTGACCTAAATCATCTGAATTCAAGACTGAGTCTTATTCAAGACCCAGTCGAGCTGACTTTGACACACACTATTTGTATGCTGTACGTCCACAAATCTCAAATTACATCCAATAATAAATTTCCTTTACCAATGGTGACTCCAGAAAATGGGAATTGGTGGTTCGGTATTCAATTTGTTATAGGTTTCTGCCGATAACCTTAATTTCCTGAGCGTGTCTGATAATTGAAAACCCGAAGAACAGTCTCAGTTCTAGAGTTTTGAAAATTAATACACTTGTGCCATTCCACTTAGATTTTCCATAGGCGGCTTCAGAGCACGAAAAATAAGGATATCACACATATAAGGATCAGAGCACAAAAATAAGGATAATGATATCCATTGGTGCCAAACTTGAAGTTTTTTATGCTAATTTTAGTATTTTCTATTAAGAATGTGGAAAAAGAGTAGGAACATTTTACCAATTGAATGGGTTTTAGACAATTTTAATAGTCCTATCCTAACCACCCGACAGATTTGGAGGCTTTTTCGAAAGTGCCCGACAGATTTGAGATTTTTTGCAGCTCTGGACTCGGCCCGGGCATGTTTAGCTGCTGAACCTACCGGGGGTGCCGAATTAGCCGCCTCCATTACATTGCGCAGGATTCTCAAGGCTCTTCCATCGCGAGCTATAAAGGTAATGTGGTAGCAGCTTACTGGAGTTTGAATGGAGTAGCACTCCTTTTTTATACAAAAACAACAAGAGCATGCTTTTCAGCCTGATCTACGAAACTGACTTCTCAGTTCAGGTCCCGCAAAATCGTCTACTCCTAAACATACAGTGATACTTATAATACGTCATTTTTGGACAAGTTTCGAGACTGGTCCAACCTGAGCGGTTCAGAATCACTTTTTGCCTCTCACCAGATTCAAGGGGCTTTAAAAAAGACAGATTTCGACACACTCCCGACGTTTTTGGGTCTTTCAGTGTCGAAGTTATTATCGTGCCTTAGACCTTATGCTGTTTAATAGAGACATAGTTTGATAAGAAGGACTCGCAACTTCAGCAACTTAATGAAGTCAAAGAAACTGCTCGGTTTATTTTTATTCCAGAAGCCCATGGTAAAACTGTAGCAGATACAGACCCAAGATACAACCCCAAAATGGAGCCAAAAGGCCAAAGGGCTTACGTTAAGGACGTGGGCCAAAACGTAAAAACATGTTTGTGAGCATTCAAAGTGATGTAGATTACGGTCGTTCTGTTGTAGGCCGGGCCAGTCACAGCACAGCTGTGTAGGCAGTGAGGTTACACCACCACTGTGTCGACCGCGCTCTGAACGTGGCCGTGCACAGCTGTGTAGGCAGTGAGGCCGCAGCACCACTGTGTCGACCGCGCTCTGAACGTGGCCGCACACAGCTGTGTAGGCAGTGAGGTTACACCACCACTGTGTCGACCGCGCTCTGAACGTGGCCGCACACAGCTGTGTAGGCAGTGAGGTTACACCACCACTGTGTCGACCGCGCTCTGAACGTGGCCGTACACAGCTGTGTAGGCAGTGAGGCCGCAGCACCACTGTGTCGACTGCGCTCTGAACGTGGCCGTACACAGCTGTGTAGGCAGTGAGGTTACACCACCACTGTGTCGACCGCGCTCTGAACGTGGCCGTGCACAGCTGTGTAGGCAGTGAGGTGAGCACCACTGTGTCGACCGCGCTCTGAACGTGGCCGTACACAGCTGTGTAGGCAGTGAGGTCGCAGCACCACTGTGTCGACCGCGCTCTGAACGTGGCCGTACACAGCTGTGTAGGCAGTGAGGCCGCAGCACCACTGTGTCGACCGCGCTCTGAACGTGGCCGTGCACAGCTGTGTAGGCAGTGGGGTAGCATCACTGTGTCGACCGCGGTCTGAACGTGGCCGTACACAGCTGTGTAGGCAGTGAGGTCGCAGCACCACTGTGTCGACCGCGCTCTGAACGTGGTCGTACACAGCTGTGTAGGCAGTGAGGCCGCAGCACCACTGTGTCGATCGCGCTCTGAACGTGGCCGTGCACAGCTGTGTAGGCAGTGAGGCCGCAGCACCACTGTGTCGACCGCGCTCTGAACGTGGCCGTACACAGCTGTGTAGGCAGTGAGGTTACACCACCACTGTGTCGACTGCGCTCTGAACGTGGCCGTGCACAGCTGTGTAGGCAGTGAGGTTACACCACCACTGTGTCAACCGCGCTCTGAACGTGGCCGTGCACAGCTGTGTAGGCAGTGAGGTTACACCACCACTGTGTCGACCGCGCTCTGAACGTGGCCGTACACAGCTGTGTAGGCAGTGAGACCGCAGCACCGCTGTGTCGACTGCGCTCTGAACGTGGCCGTCCACAGCTGTGTAGGCAGTGAGGCCGCAGCACCACTGTGTCGACCGCGCTCTGAACGTGGCCGTGCACAGCTGTGTAGGCAGTGAGGCCGCAGTACCACCGTGTCGACCGTGCTCTGAACGTGGCTGTAGCCTTGTCTAAGGAATTTTTACTAGGTGGACTTTCGTATAACTCAATCAACCCTACCCGGTCCAAAGGCAGAAATTCTAGAACTATGCTTCAGTGGAGAGACACACTAAGTCAGCAAGCAAAACAAAAAAACATTGCGCTGTGCAATCGCTGCGTGACGGATGCAAAACAATTCTAATTTTTCACGCTAAAACTGTTCTTTTTGTTTGTCATAATCTGTATCCACCGCATATACACTGTATGTAACGCAATGCACCAATATGTAAATGGAGGCAGCGGCACGATAGTTAAGTAGAAACTTTTTGCGCTGAAAAACAATACCAGTTTCGTGAAACTGAAGAAAATTTGGTTCCTGCAGGATGCTTTTCCATGCTTCTCTTCCCACAGTCCCCACAGGGAGTCCGTCGTCACCGGAAAAATTTTTGGGGACGCCTTTCATACTTCTATAAAATAACTCTCATGTTTAATTTTATTCCTGCTATACTCCTGTCCAAATTAAATTGTTATTCAAAAACAACAAAAACTTCGAAATATTTACCCACCTTTTCGGAAAAATGAACGAGCCTTCATCCATGTGAACAGATATTTTCTTCGTTCTTTACAGAAATATATAAAACATAAATCTTAGCAATCAATAAAAAACAAACGCGGTGCTGTGCCTCTTCGTTTTTCTACTATCCCGGAAAAACCTTAGGGGGCCATCGATGGCCTCCCCGCTGGGGTGAGGGTTAATCAACTCAGGAGGCTCAGATCAGCTTAAAAAGCACTAGATTGGCTCAGGGGGCGCCAAACTAGCTCAGGAGGCACTAGATGAGCTCAGAGGGCATGATATGGGCTCAGGAGGCAAAATGTTGGCTCAGGAGGCACCAGATCGACTCAGGGGAAAACATATCTGCTCAGGGGAACCAGATTGATAAGCCCGGGAGCCCAGATCAGCTCCTAGCCCCCAGACCAAAGTAGGGGCATAGATCAGCTCAAAGAACACGAGAGCAGCTCAGGGTGCACCAGACCAGCTCAGGGGCACCAGATCATCTTAGGAGAAATCAATAACCAGCTCAGGGGGTACCTGATCAGCTCAAGAGGCACTAAAACAGCTAATAGGGCACCAGGCGAGCTCGGAGGTATCATAGTAACTCAGAGAGCATTAGCTAGGTTCAAGAGGCACAATTATTTGCTCAAGGGGCACTAGATTTACTCAACGGGCACCAGATCAGCTTAGAGGGCACACGATCAGCTCAAGTGTCCAAGACCAGCTCAGTGGGCACCAGATTAGCTCCGCCGGTACGATTATTGGCGACGATGAGGCATTAGCTGGTCACGTATTACGTACTCTCCCGGGTGCTTGGAAAGGCGTCAGAATGCCCTAGCTGACCAAAAAGGTACTAAATTGTAAAACAATAGTTTTAATCACAAAGTCTCCGGCCTTAGGCCTGAGACTTCCAGACGCGGGTAACGCCGTGGGCAAGAGCCTTGGGCAAGTACGCAGGTAAGTTACGGGTAAGTACGGAGGTAAAGTTAGCCGGAGACTTTCAAGCTGTGGGCAAATAGCTTTTCAGCAAATTGTTGAATGAGTTGCCCGCGTCCACACCCATGTGTTAAGTCGTGGGCAAGCAAACTCATTCGCCAATATAGGCTATATAAAAACAATGCCGGCTACAATAATTTGGTTTCAGGCCTCTCTCCTTTTCCCACTCTCCCTTCCATCCCCTTTCCTTCTCCCCCTCTCTCTCTCTCTCACTCTCTCTCTCTCTCTCTCTCTCTCTCTCTTCGCTAAATTCGCAGCTCCTATGCTCTCGGCTTTTGTATATAGGGTAATAAGTCAGCTTTTGTAACGGCGTTTGTATCGACTATTGTTCAGAGTCAGAATTTCACAGCAATAATTCAAAAGCACTACCGCTATCGACAGCCTGTTAAAGGGAATGTGATACCTTGATCGAATCCCGGATTTAGTGTAATTATGGTTATTTCCGCCGAAAATGATGTAAATGTTCATGATTTTTCTGAAAAATGTACAATAAGCTCAATATTTTGCTAATCAAAATGCTCCTCTAGTTCCAAGACAAATTATACGTTCAGTAACGGGTTTTCCTGTATGAGTTAAAACTTTGCTATCTCAGGTAAAATCACATAATTAAGGTGCCACATTCCCTTATTCCCTTTAAGCGGACCCTTCACCAAAAATTAGGAGCTGCACGATCGATTTTACACGAGCGAAAAATTAATCTGAGATGCACGAGGCAAATGACTGCTGAAGAAGATCAGAAACAGTAATATTTGATCAACACACTCATGTGATCTGGGTGGGCCAACTGTTCACATGCTACTCAAGAGTCAGTTGATAGGAAGCGGTGGGCTGCGACTGATTGAGAACATCAGCGTGTGTAAGCATAAGGAGATGGACAAGCGGAAGCGGGGAAAAAATTTCAGGAGCAGAGACAAGTTCATTCTTATCGAGGCCCTGAAGCAAGACATTCATGTTATTGAAGATAAAAAGCATGATAGCCGTATAACCCAGAGAAGAAAGCAAGCATGGGAAGCTGTTGTAAGGAAATACAACGCTGTAGCGGAGGATAAGCGGGACGAAAAACAGCTGTCCCAGTTTTGGCGGGATGTCAAAAAGAGTGCCAAAAAAGATCACTCGAGATTTAAGCGAGAGAAAATGAAGACTGGAGGGGGCCACCGGCAGAACCCGTCGAAGAAATAACGCAAGAGGTTCAAAATTTGCTACCACAGGTGATCCAGTCAATAACAGGCGTGCAAGATGAAGACGAAGAAATGGAAGCGGTTGGGACAGGTAAGATTTGAATGTCTGGCAGGATGATTCATTCACGGGTTTTCGTCTTGTTCTGCTAATGGTGCTTGTCCTAAGTCTCGCTGCATCGTTTAGGTGTAAGGGGGGCAGAGGCGGGCCCAGTGTCTTTTTGAGGTTTGTTTATATGTGTCTAGCTGACTTTCTATTTTAATACAAAAATATTTGGTTTTTCCGATTACTTCTTTTGCAGGGTCAACAACTGGATCCTGCAGCGAACTGCAGGATGATCAAACCGGAGGATCTATGTCGTTTCAAGATACAAGTACAACGTCGGAGTCACCGGACGTACCGTTTGAAAAGGTCGGAAAGCAAGCTTCAAAATCTCGTCTATCCAGGCCACCCGGGTTTGGAAGTGCCGTTCGAGATGTTTCAAGTTATGCCGAGGAATTTCATAGCGCCAGATTAGAGATGCAAAAGGAGCATCACAAGATGAAAATGGAGCTACTGGCACATGAGAAGTTCATTAAAGAGAAAGAGCATGAATATCAAACAGAAGAGCACAACATCAAAATGGAGATACTGACGGGCATCAGAGCCAAGCTTGGCATCGGTGATACCGTGCAAGCTGGCGAGTTTTCGGTTTCCGAGGCTCTGAGATTTCTGTAGGCACGTGTTAGACGCTGAAGGAAAATATGTCGCGAATAGTTTAAGCGGTGTTCGCAAGCTCCAGTTGTTTGAAATGTTAACTTATATCTCTATCGGGACTCAAGTTCACACCCACTATGACCGTGTAATCTAGCATTCATTCCTGGAGAGGCGATTGGAAAACTGTTGTGAATAGTTGGGAACTCAGAGGAGCTCTCTCGGCAGTGTTGCTCATTTTCTTAAGCAGTTAATGAGAGGGGTTATTGTTTGGTCATAAAAACGTGAAAAAAAAATGTTTTAAAAGCTAATTTGTTTTTTAGGCCTTCTTTGTGAACGCTAGAAGTGCCTATCGGAGTAATAAGTAATCAAGATAATTTTTCAAAAAAAACGAAAAAATCTGGCATTATTATACCACTGACTTTATTCACGTAATCCACCAGAACTAATCGATTGTACTCGATACACCAGCAGTATCATGCAGGATAGTAAGCATGCTTCCATTCACTGCTCATCAAAGTGATTCTGAATGATAGCCCTGCGGTTCAGGCCCCTCCTGTCTTGCCCTTGCAATGCTTCCAGATCTCGCTGTTCGGCTCCAACGCCCTGGTTCTGCACTTCACCATCCACGTCATCACCAATATCGACTTCTCCCGCAGTGAGGCCCATGTTGTACACGACCAGGGCTGCTACGATCGTGTTACAGCAACGTCGAGGACTGAACCTTAGCTGCCTGCTCAGGCACGGAAATTTCATTTTTGCATGCCCGAAGGATCGCTCGATTATGTTTCCCGTCTTCCGGTGTGCGACATTATACTGGCGCTCCGCACGAGTAGTCGGGTAGAGAAGTGGCGTTAGAAGGATGTCCGAGTTTGAGTAGCCACTGTCTCCCAAAATTACTCCGGCGTCCCGATCCCTTGCATGCCGTTGCTCCAGTTTCACGCGGAGACTGCAGTTATCCCAAACGCGAGCATCATGTGTTGATCCGGGCCACCTGGCCACAACGCTGGTAAATTTGTGATTGGCGTCACATGCAGCTTGCACATTTATATACTTTATATTTATATTCGACATAAAGCATCTCCACTATCTATGTGGCTATTCTACGCCGGTCGTAATGAAGATGAGGGAAATGTAAATGACAAACTTAACAAAAACATTAATTGACGTGAATCCTTTCCTGTTCCGGAAGAGCTCCAGGGAACCGACCGACTTCAAAGAAATCTTCTTTTGTCGTCCTAATTTCATCCTGAGTCTCCGGAAACTTTATATACCGGTGCCGTAAGCTTGCGATGGCATTTATGACTTTGTGCACCTTTCTTCCAGCCGTAGTCCTAGCCACCCCCACGACATCTCCCATCACTCTGTGGAAGCTCCCAGTGGCCATGAAACGGAGAGCAATCAACAGCTGCAGCGACGGAGACAAAGCGTTGTTCTTCTCACTTCCTTCTTCAATTTGGTCCCGCACTTGCCACAGAAGCTCCATAACAGACTGCTTACTGAGACGAAAGCGTTCCAAAAACTCAAAATCGTTGTAAAACCTCAGCGGGTCTGTCCTTTGCCGTAAAACATACGGACGCCTAACTGCTCCAGCAGCTTGTCCATCCTCCCCTCTAGCATCTTCAAGCAGGTCAAGATAGTCCTCCATCTCCATAGTCCTTCATGAACCTGAGCCACCCAACCCGATTAGTTTGCTCAGAAACAAGAGATGAAGTTGATACAAAGTCCCCGTTTCTATGCTAAGTAAAGGTATGTTTCTATGTTAGTTTCCAATATATACGGTTTCCATGGTTACCGTGGCCTTGGTTGGTACCTTGGTTACCTTTCCTTGTCTTTTATGTGAATTACAAATTTATTAACCCTTTTTGAGTTTGGGAAGCATTTTTACCTACCAAAAATGTGAGAATGCATGACACTAACTAAATTGACGGACTTAGCTCAAATGGTAACGATAAAATCAAACGGTAAATAATTTCCGCCGTATTTTCCCAAGGCTTTGGATATGCTGGGTATTTATGTTCATTGGATATCTGGCAACCATTCACGCGGGTAGATTTATCCAACAGCTTTGCACGTGGGTAGTTACCCGTGTGTAACTTTGTTTGGAAGTCTCCGATCTGGAGCTCTGGGCAAGTTGTGGGCAACTACCTACGTGTAAGAGCTGTGGGTGGGTATTTTTACCCAGGAGTGGAAGTCTCCGGCCTAAATGATCTAATTGCATCTAGGTTCGACGACCGAGGGCAATCAATTTTGAGCCGCACAGCCCAAACGGGGTACACCGCCTAGCGATCAAAGATTTTGTTTGTTTTGTTCTCAAACATTGGCAGGGGAATAGAAGAACACTTTCAAGGTTGATGAGGTCACCATCCATCAACTGTTGCAAAAAGAATATTGACATTCTGAAAAACATAACTGGTTATGGAGGAACCTCTTGCAATTGAGCTTTTAGTGCCTTCCCAGCTATGTTTTTGTTTTGTTTTGTTGAGTTGGTGGTTGTAGATAAAGTCCTAATAAGTCACAAATAATACCAAGTCAGACATATGCTCAGGTGGAGCAAAGCAAGGTGGCGGGGATGAGGTGCCTTAGTGTACAGCACCCTTGTCTTCTAAGCCACTGATCCCGGGTTCAAGTCCTGGCGGAGCCTCTAAATAAGTTGATCTGATCCCCAAAATCCCTTCCAACAGGGTGAGAGTGGGCGACGCCGTATGACCCTGACATTTGGTGTGTCGTTAAACCCCAAAAATTATTAAAGCAAGGTGGCGATGAAAAGGCTTTACATACAAAAACACATGATTTGAATATAGAGATAAACTCAATTGATTCATATTTATTAAGTACACCTATTTGGAAGTTATAAAATATGTCAACACTGCAAGCAGGTCATAATAGTCAATGTGTCAAATTTCGCAATTAGAAATTCACATACTGTTGTCTTCAATCATTTGTGAATATGCGTGGATTATAGAATGAAGAATAAATAAATAATGAATCACATTATAGAAAAAAGAGAGTTCATAGTGTATTAGGGATGCTGGGTGAGAAGTTCATATGAGGGCTTGTGGTTCGTGAGTCAATCTCACTTCTTCACTTTGTTGAGAGATTTATGAGGCGTGTGCATACTGGGGGAGGAGATTTGTGGCCTTCATCTGACCTGGAAGGCTCATTGTATGTCTATGTGTATATGAGGAAGGGGACGGGAGGGGGAGGGGGGTAAACAATGGATTGGGGATGCCGAGCGATGCATTTGAGGGAAGGGTTGTGACTAGTGATCCCATCCATCTTCTTATAGTAGGATCTAGGGTTTCCAATTGGGGTGATGGGGGCATCCGGATCAGCGGGCGCCAATTTTGGTCGGCAAAACCTATCAAGTTGGTGCCAAATCCTACCGCAGGGTGCTGATACTCGCATCCCGGGAACGACCTTTTAGGGAGAGATCCGATATTTCAAAGGGGCGTCGAAGATCAATTGGATGGGGGCATGTGCTCTTCCCCCGGATCCGCCTATTCCTTGCGAGATTGGCATTCTCTATTTTCTGCCGCTCCCAATTTAGGCAAAGGGTATGACCCCTGCTCTGTCAGACTTCTGGAAGTCCGTTTTCCTGTCACAGGGAGGGGCGGAAATTTCGCCCCTTCCTGGGATATATGGTACAATGCAAAAATTCATCAGAGATGAAAGAAAGAAAGGGAAATAGTGGGGTAAGATTCATTTTGCAAATGTCTGGGAACCATGAACCAGTATATGTGTTTCTCAACTTTTGATACTTTGCATCTTGCCTGACCTGTTTCTGCCAACGCCAAACCCGAGTGAACGTAAGTCTTGTCTCTCTGATCCGTCTTTGGGTGAATTTTTGTCTATTCGGTCTTGAAACCGAATGTATACCGACGATGCTAGTACTATTCATTGGGCTGCGAAAAAACTGCACCTGCGTGAAACCCTTAATTACAGTGCCGAAGCACGCTTATGACATCACCCGGTTATAAAATAAAGGATTGAAAGCAGCGGCGGATCCAGGACTTCATTTCGGAGGGGGCTGGGGCCTTTGCCTCAGATCAGCCTCCGCTTATGTATTAACTATAGGCACTCGTAAATTCCGGGGGAGGGGGCTTGAGCCATCGTAGCTCCCTTATATCTGCCACTGGCTAAGATCATGCTCCTGTCTCGAAGGGCACTCACACTGACAAGGTCTCGTCGAAAGTGCCATACTTTGCACACTAGGCATGTTGTCTGCAAAATCTATTGGATATGCCAAAAGCTGTGCCAAAAAATGAGAAATTCAGTCTCCCAGTTCTTTTTCACTTTTTGCCAATTAAAACCAGTTGGTGGCAGACACTCCTTTTTCGAGCAAATATTCCAACCCTGGGGTTAGTTCCAGCGCCTCTTTACAAAAAAGATGAGAGTAGCTTAGAGTAAGTCGGAGCAGGCGCAAAAACCGGTGTCCGCTGAAACAATTTGGGATGAGATATCAGCTGATTACGCCTGATCAGCGCCAATATGGCGGCCGTGGCAGAGCAAAGAAACTAATCAAATTTGATTAAGGCCTCTGATGCTCATCTAATGTAGTTCAGTCAAAGTGGTATGCAGAAAAACAACGGAATCAAAACCTTTAGCTGCCCAAATGTAGACGGCTATCACCAAAATGTAGACGGGGTCTCCTCATGGCCCCGTCGGTATGAGCCGCATGCTCAAACTGCTTCCGCTGTCTCGGTCGTCCAAAAGTAGTGATGCCGTTTCTGGTTTTATTTTATAACATCTTGTGACTTCAAATCTTCATAATTCTGCCCTGGGAAACATTTCAAATATTCAAACACTCGTTTGGCAAGAATCCAGCAAACCACAAGTAAATCATAAATCACAAACCAATATAAATCACATCTAAATTTAACACCTTTAGAATCAATCAGGTTTTACGCAAACACGTTTACAATGCCATATCAAATATCAAATAGTCGCAACAGAATTTCCGAATACACTTACGTTCACAGGAAGGCGTCACCCGCACACACACGTGCGCTCTCGCTCGATGCTGTAGCGGAAATGACCCGGGGTCAACGCTTGACCTGGCCGCCAGGCGGCAGTCGGGGCAGAGCCGGAAGGGGGAAGTTATGTGGGCAGTAATAAATGCTCACGGTGAAAATAAGTGCGGAGACTAATTAGTTGTATTAACATTTGACAAGAGAAGTTCACCACATAAGCCTAGAAATCAAATAAACCTATCTTTCAGAAAATCAGTTTCCAACCGGAAGACTTGAGCGACATCTGCTGTCTAGCCGGCGGAGGCTCACGATGACGTCACAGGATGCGGCACAGTGACGTCACCGATAACAATAGTGCTAGCGCACTTCGTCCAGCAACAGTAGACACAGGTCTACACCTCATCCGACCTCAAAACACAAACCACTTAAAATTAACTATCCGGTGAAAACATACATGTCATGTGATCAATGTCATCAGTCGGGTCAGTCCAGTGCTGTAGCATCAAATCAACCAAACAGGAATTGGTAAACCTTTCGTAACTTCAGCAAAAAAAGCTTACTTTAGAAAGAAAATCAACCTGAGCATCTAAGTAGCAAGCTGTGCTTAACTCGAGAAGATTCATCAACGACAGCTCATTCTGAACAAACTATCCATTTGACAGGAGTAAACTTGCCAGATTCCATAAGACAATCATTAATGTCTCAAAAGATAACAGCAAAGGCCTAACTTCGTAGCGAAAATCATCTTACCATTTCGGGCATCACAAAATTCCGTTGAGCCAGAATATAACATCCCAAATTACATGACAAAACAACTAAGCCACTAAGAGTGTCTGCCAGGGTGCTGTAAGCGACAGTTTGCATTAAGACTTGAAACGTTATAAAACGGTAAACGTAAGTGAACGTCACAAAGGTGCAATGAAATAATATAATAATTATCAGTGACTGCGATCAAACCAATTCACAATGCTTATAAAAGGGTTAAGTTGGTTTCATGAGAACGTTACGGCTTGAGCCCATTCAACACGTAATCACTTGCGAAAATGATTACCAGCTTCACCCCAACAGGACAATTGCAAAATGATCTGTACAAAAGGCTTTACAGCGGTAAATGATAGACCGAATAATAAGCACTGTCTGCTTGTAAGTGTGACTTACGGCAATATGTTGATCTCTGGAAAGTCAATCACCAGGACAAAATCCAGCAAAAGATTCAACTATATGCAGTCAGCTCACAACTTACTAGTTAAAGAATGGTCAACTTCCTCATGATCCTGGCCGGACTGTGCGTTGGAATGCAACATTAGGAAAGTGAATGCAAAATCCAGCTATCATTTCTGCATTCTGGAAAGTGATCATTGAAATCCAACAAACACTAATGGCTTCAGCAACATCCGCTACATCGAGTCTAGTAATCTTCCAAACTGAAACCTCAAGTCCGACATGATGAAACATTAACATCTTTTGATGATTATCACCTCTATCCCGTTATAAAAAGATAAATGCAATGGTTTGAGTGCATCTCAAATTCTAACGCAATAAACATTTCAAACCCTAACACAATTACGGTGCGGAATATTTCAAAGAAACGTGTCCGAAATACTTAGTACGGCCATTCTCCGTTAACAGTAAGGTAATGTGCTAACCAGAAAAATTTCGCACCAGGAAACGGCAAATATTTATAGCAATATATTTATAGCAACACCCAAGAGACAACTGGTCTCTTCACAGTAATTGCTCTCTTCCTCTTGTGAACGGCAGAATTAACACCCAGAGTGTAACTCAACATCTCTGAATCAATAATTAAGTCTGTCAGGGGTTTACGAAGACTGGCGAGCCATCTCACTTCATTCTCACAATCACTCGAAGTGTGTGCCAAACTAGACTCCAAATTCTCAAGAAATCTGACAAATGAACCCTGACCACCAAACTTGGGAAAGCTCAGTCCTGAAACTATAGAATTCATCTCTGCAAAAATTGTGAAGGACAAATTTTCAGTGAGCCTCAAGTTCTGATTTTAAGCCATGTTTTCTCAATTCCATGAGGAAAATTTGGGAATAGCACAGTAGGTCGTCTCAGTCATGTCAGTGATCAAAATGTCTCAAACAATCCAGCAGCAATGAAACAAGACAATGTACGCTGAATTAAACTCTGGAATTAACCATCTTGCTGCAAGAGGAACTTAACATTACGATTTAAGTCCGATATCTGCATGGTCCAAAATCTTTCCAAACTTGAAACAGTGATACTCTACTCTTGAAACACCACGGCACAATTCAAGGCACCGTCTCAGCGAGCGTGCCGGTCACCTCATAGCCGGAGGCGGTCACGTGACTCAGTCGCCGGAGCCCTGTCCGAGGCGGGTCTAGTGCGCTGGGCACCGGGAACCGCGCGCCGCAGAAAATCAGTCACTGCTGGCTGCGAGTGAAGCATGCCGGAACTAACCTTTGAAGACCAGCTTGAAAACGACGGATGAAGAACAGCGTGGCAGGTCCGTGTCCGCTGTCACCAAAATGTAGACGGCTATCACCAAAATGTAGACGGGGTCTCCTCATGGCCCCGTCGGTATGAGCCGCATGCTCAAACTGCTTCCGCTGTCTCGGTCGTCCAAAAGTAGTGATGCCGTTTCTGGTTTTATTTTATAACATCTCGTGACTTCAAATCTTCATAATTCTGCCCTGGGAAACATTTCAAATATTCAAACACTCGTTTGACAAGAACCCAGCAAACCACTAGTAAATCATAAATCACAAACCAATATAAATCACATCTAAATTTAACACCGTTAGAATCAATCAGGTTTTACGCAAACACGTTTACAATGCCATATCAAATATCAAATAGTCGCAACAGAATTTCCGAATACACTTACGTTCACAGGAAGGTGTCACCCGCACACACACGTGCGCTCTCGCTCGATGCTGTAGCGGAAATGACCCGGGGTCAACGCTTGACCTGGCCGCCAGGCGGCAGTCGGGGCAGAGCCGGAGGGGGAAGTTATGTGGGCAGTAATAAATGCTCACGGTGAAAATAAGTGCGGAGACTAATTAGTTGTATTAACATTTGACAAGAGAAGTTCACCACATAAGCCTAGAAATCAAATAAACCTATCTTTCAGAAAATCAGTTTCCAACAGGAAGACTTGAGCGACATCTGCTGTCTAGCCGGCGGAGGCTCACGATGACGTCACAGGATGCGGCAAAGTGACGTCACCGATAACAATAGTGCTAGCGCACTTCGTCCAGCAGCAGTAGACACAGGTCTACACAAAAACGTTGTTTCTCTCTGTAAAACAACTTATTTTAGTTTCTTAATTGAAATTCATGCGCCCCAATTGAGCCTCCTCTAACCTGCTCTGAAAAAAATCACCTTTCGTTTGAGAGGAGGTTGGATTAGATTTGAGATGAGTTTAGACGAGCTTTGAGGAAGTTTAAGGAGGCGCTGTACCGGGTGAGAGGAAGTTGGAGAAGCTTTGATGTTAGATCAGGTTTAAGGAGGCGCTGGAACAGGCCCCTGGTAAAACTACTTTCCACCAGTAGCAGACATCAACATAGGCAGGTGGGATAAGCATAGCAGTCTCTGGCCACAGCCTGTGGTGGCAGTGTTCAGAATCTGTAGTAAGCAGCCACATCAATGACTATGCCTACTGTGCAGGGTTGGCAAAATACCGGTAAAAACTAGGTTTATGCCAGTCAGTGGCATAAACTGGTAAATACCGGTATTTACCAGGAAAAGTGGCAAAACTGGCAAAAACCTTTAAACTGACAATGACAGACCAGAAAGACATTTAAAGGGAATGTGGCACCTTCACAACGTGATTTTAACTGAGATAGCCAAGTTGTAAAGCAAGTCGGATCACCCGGTACTCCATATTTCATTTGTCTTGGGACTCGATATTTCCGTAAAAAATGCTAAAACATACCTGACACCAGCCCGCCAACAGCCCGTCGCCCGGGCGGCCATTGTTGTGAGCTGTTGGTGTGACGACCTATGCTGACGTCACGATGAGCATCAGCCAATCAAAGCCCTTGAAGCGTTTCAAGCATGGTAGTGGCTGCCAGATTGTGACATCATCCACAGGCTGATATTTATTTATTTTTCTAGAGGAGTATTTTTAAATCAAAATATTGAGCTTATTGTACATTTTTTACAGAAATCATGAGTGGTTTCATTATTTTTGGCTTAACCTTCGCCCGGGTGGGGGTCTTTTAGACCCGCCCCCTCGGGTTTTTCCGAAGTGACCAAAAAACGGCGGCGCGCAGCGCCGCCAAACTTGGTCTAGCTGTTCCTTCATCATTTTTACATCTTTCCTGAAAATTTTGGCTCAAGGTCATATCAGGTCAGGTCACCAGGTCAGGTGAAGTGACCTCACCTCAAAAATACTTAGGACGGCATAATTAAAGAAGGGTTAATCGATCAAGATGAAACTCATACCACATCTTGGGCCCACCAGGAGCTACATCATTTGTTGCGGGATTTTTGATATTGGTGACCTAAGGTCATGTGCAGAGCATGACCTCCCCATTGACAATGCATGGGGAAAATCACGAAATGAGCTTTTCTCAGTAAGTATGGATGGAATCAACTTCAAACATCGGTTGCGACTTGCTCTTAGCCCATTTCTGAAGCTGATACCAAATTTTTGACTTGTGACCTTTAAAAGGTCACCTTAGGTCAAATAAGCATTTTTTGGTGTTTTTCTCTATAAATTTTGAATAAAATAAGATAGAGCTATTATTTTGTCACCAAAGTGTTCGTATAGTCACTGGAAGTCAAATGATATACATCATGACTATACCAGGTCAAGTTGGGTCAGACCGTTGACCTAGGTCAGGTCAAATTCTTAAATTTGACCTGGCATAGCAATATCATATATCATTCGATTTGTATTGACGAGAGGATTGCAATGGTGCATAAACCATGGCTGTATCTTGTTTGGTTTGGAAGCTATTAGCGAAAAAGTAAACGCCCTTATGCATGGGTGGCTATGGACATTCCCAAAAATATGCCCAATATTTAGTGACCTGTAGCTCCCTAGGCTTTGACCTGACACGAAAATGAATGCCACTGTAATGAAAGCGCATCTCAAGAGCTTTCGAATGGTGTTTGAAAAATGTTTCTAGCTATCATAGCTTCTGAGATATATGAGGTTTTCTTAGTACACCTTATATTAGCGATTTTGACCTATTTTGACCTCTGGTGACCTTGATATTGACCTGACAAGAAAAATGACCGAAGTATTTTCGATATCATTTTCGAAGAACTTTCGATTGCCGTTTTGCGCTTTTTTCTAGCTCTCTTAGTTTTTGAGATCGTGGGGGGTCTTTTTTAGCCCCCCACCATGGCGAAGGTGGCTCGTACCCGCCACCGGGGCAAGGGTTAAAGTACGCCTAATTTCACTAAATTCCAGGATTCGACCAAGGTGCCACATTCCCTTTAAAGGTCAAAGAGAGGGGGCGCGGTAGTGGAGTGGTCAGCGTAGCTGGCTTCCACGCAGCCGACCCGGGTTCAAGACCCGGCGGCTTCCCTGAACAAGGAGCAGGCTGGCTCCCGAGAAACCCTTCCAACAGGGAAAGAGTTGGCGACGCCATATGACCCTGGCAGTTGGTGCGTCGATAAGCCCCGAAAATTATTCTTAAAGGTCAAAGAACAGTTGTAAATGTGAAGCAAATAATGGCATTGGCATGGTCTCTGGTCAAGACTGGTGTGTAAGCAGGTATTTCATTCTAGGCATCTACTCAGGCAGGTACTCGATTCTAGGCATCATCTTCTAGGCATCTTATTATAGGCAAGTACTCAGGTTGTAGGCATCATGGTTCAGAATGCTATGAATAACCAGCTTACGCCCAAAACTCTGGAAAATGTCAAAAGTGATAAATCATAATCCGTAGGTACCAGACGAACGTCACTGAAAACGTGGAAAGGTGAGATTAGAAAATCAGCCTGGTTTCAAACATTGCCAAATCCTACCTTTCTTCTTCTGTACTGACGGGCACTCAGGTTCCAATGTCTGAATATGCGTCTGCTTTGAGCCTTTGATATATTTTTGTCCAGTATCATGAATGGAAGCTGATTATTCCTCTAATTTCTAAGTAAGCAGTTCGTCGATTTTGCTGACTGAGCAAACAGAACAGTGGCATTTCTGAATGGTACACTTTGAACCTTCCTCAAGTAGTTGGTGTTCAGAAACCGATAATTTAATGACGTTTGATATTCAAGTAAAGCTTGTGACTTCGTCTGTTGTAAAATTAAATTCTAAAGAAGTCAAGGATCTTTAATTGCTTGCTTAACCTTCGCCCGGGTGGGGGTTCTTTTTAGACCCCCCTCGGGTTTTTCCGAAGTGACCAAAAAAGCGGCGGCGCGCAGCGCCGCCAAACTTGGTCTAGCTGTTCCTTCATCATTTTTACATCTTTCCTGAAAATTTTGGCTCAAGGTCATTTCAGGTCAGGCCACCAGGCCAGGTGAAGTGACCTCACCTCAAAAAATACTTAGGACCGCATAACTAAAAGAAGGTTTAATCGATCAAGTTGAAACTCATACCACATATTGGGCCCACCAGGAGCTACAACATTTGTTGCGGGATTTTTGATATTGGTGTTATAAGGTCATGTGCAGAGCATGACCTCCCCATTGTCCATACATGAAGAAAGTCACGAAATGAGCTTTTCTCAGTAAGTATGGATGGAATCAACTTCAAACATCGGTTGCGACTTGCTCTTAGCCCATTTCTGGAGCTGATCCCAAAATTTTTGACTTGTGACCTTTAAACGGTCACCTTAGGTCAAATAAGCATTTTTTTTAGTTTTTCTCTATAAATTTTGAATAAAATAAGATAGAGCTTTTATTTTGTCACCAAAGTGTTTGTATAGTCACTGGAAGTCAAATGATAAACATCATGACTATACCAGGTCAAGTTGGGTCAGACCGTTGACCTGGGTCAGGTCAAATTCTTAAATTTGACCTGGCATAGCAATATCATATATCATTCGATTCGTATTGACGAGAGGATTGCAATGGTGTATAAACTATGGCTGTATCTTGTTTGGTTTGGAAGCTATTAGCGAAAAAGTAAACGCCCTTAAGCATGGGTGGCTATGGGCATTCCCAAGAATATGCCCAATATCTGGTGACCTGTAGCTCCCTAGGCTTTGACCTGACACGAAAATGAATGCCACTGTAATGAAAGCACATCTCAAGAGCTTTCGAATGGTGTTTGAAAAATGTTTCTAGCTATCATAGTTTCTGAGATATATGAGGTTTTCTTAGTACACCTCATATTAGCGATTTTGACCTATTTTGACCTCTGGTGACCTTGATATTGACCTGACAAGAAAAATGACCGAAGTATTTTCGATATCATTTTCGAAGAGCTTTCGATTGCCGTTTTGTGCTATTTTCTAGCTCTCTTAGTTTTTGAGATCGTGGGGGTCTTTTTAGCCCCCCACCAGGGCGAAGGTGGCTCGTACCCGCCACCGGGGCAAGGGTTAACGCGGCATGCCGATTGCTTTCGAGCTCCTATGCTGCTGATTATGCGAATCTGAGGAGATAATTAGGAATGTTTGCATATCATTGAGAATTCTCTGGTCAGAATTCCTTGCCAACTATACTGGATTGGGAAAAATTGGTTGACCCCCTACCACCAACCAAGTATTTTTATGTGCTTATCATATTTCATATTATGACATGGGGAGTCCAAAATAAAAATACAGACGAGGGCCATTAAATCATTTCCTAATCATTCGCCGGGTTAAGTTACGGGCAATGTGAGTAATTTCACTGTACTTTTCTCGCCCTAGTGGGAAGATGGTGTTTGAACACCTCCGGGTTTTTTCCAACGTTGCCGGAAAACAGCGGTGCGAGGCGCCGCCGTACCTGGCATCACTTATCTTTGACCAAATATGCAACTTCCCTGAAAATGATATTTGGGGTCATCTCAGGTCAGGTCACCAGGCCAGGTCGTGACCTCAACTCATAATTTTTTTTAAATTGCAAGTCAGGATCTATCGATCTGAAACTTATCACATTATAGACCCACCGGGGATAGAAAAAATATTCCGGGATTTTGTATACCGCAGATCAAAGGTCAAATACGTGTCATGCATATCCATTGGAAATGCATGTAGAAAACGCAAGTTAGTCGAAAAATGACTCTATTTCTGGAGATACCTACGGCTTAAAAGGACTTCTTTTATTGAAAAGGTAGTATCACTCGGTTTGCTGTAATAAGAGGAATGGAATGGCGCTCGAATATTGGCTCCAAGTTAACCCAGTCAGGCGCCATATTAATTCTCAAAACTTTCACTCGCTGGACTTATCATGACCTCAGTATTAACCTGAGCAAAACATGTTACTGACATAGCATCCTCATAACTTTTCGTGGCCTATTCAGCGCTTTTTTCGTTCTTTTTTTTTGCTCCTTCTTCGAGGAGCCGAGTTCGAGAGGGTATTCAACACGCGCAGTGACGGGGGCAGGTTCCCGCCCCCATGGGTTTGCGGAGATATAAGAAAAACGGCGGCGCGCAGCACTGCCATAGTTGGTATACCTTGTGTCTGATCATTTTTACAACTTATTTAAAATTTTAAAGTTAGGTCATCTCAGTTCAAGTCTCCAGTACAGGCCAGGTGACCTCACCTAAAAACATTTAGGATAGCATAAGTCAGAACCGAGAACAATGTAGACTTATCTGATTGAAAATCGTATCACATAATGGCCCCACCATATTCTTTAAAAATATTCCGGTATTTTCGATATTGATGACCTAAGGTCAGGTACGAGTCATGACCTTTCCATTGGAAATGCACGGGAAAATGTTTTAAACAGAATAACTTAGTAATAAATGGTGACATAGCTTGTTTTATCACGGCGTTAGGTTTGTATCATCCTTTCAGTTCAAATAATGTGCATGTAACCTAATTTGACCTTGACCTGACCTCAGGTCAGGTCAAATTCTAGATTTTCCCTGATCTGACGTAGCAAGGTGATATTACAAATCATTCGATTCGGCTTGCTGCGAGGATTCCAATAGCCTACATTTTTTGCTCTAACTTTACCAGCTCAGATGTAATGACTGAAAACCTTTATTTACTTGTTATCTCTATGGTGGCATGTTTGACCTCTAGTGACCTAGAATATGACCTGAAATAAGGTCGATTTGTTCTGTAGAGACTTGAATGTACTATCCAACGCCGTTTACTTTTTCGCTATCAAGCGTGGTTTTTGAGATCTTAGGAGGGCGGCGGGTACCCCTAGCAATGCGAAAGTGGCTCAGACCTCCGTCAATGCGCGTGTTAAACACCCCCCCCACCAGTGTGCCAGAAACTGGTTTTGCGACATGATGCCTAGTGTAAAATTCATACTGGGAAATATAGCCGCCGAGTGGAATTTTCAAGTAATATTTTGAGAGTCATGCAGAAAACAAAAAAACCTTTTACATCCCTTACCTATTTACAGTATAGGAATGCATTTTCCACGAAAATAGTTCTTAGTTCCATACTGTTGAAGAGTTCATAAAAACCAGGGCTATTGAACTCGGCTGAAAAAGCACCACTTGAAAAGTGAGTGGGGAAAAAAGGAAAAAATAACACAGAATTAAATGGATCATCCAACTTGTTCAGTTGCGGCTCCCCACCCAGCGCCCTGGGATTTGGAAGTGGGCGAAGGTGCATCTGAGGCACAATGGGGCGGTTGTTAATAATGATTGTAGGTAATTAAAACTCCTAACTGCGAAAGGAACGCTTAGAAATCAAATCACAAGATTCAATGTAAATACGTGCTTTCCGTAGCGTCTTCCTACAAATTGTCATGTTGCAGCTATCATTTTGCTTTCTTCATATGAGAGCCAGGTGATCAGGAGTTTCCTTCACGCGAACGGGAGACACCTTATTAAAAGGACACCTTATTAAGTGCTGCTGCTGCTGCTGCTGCCTAACCTAACCTAACCTAAACTAACCTAACCTAACCTAACCTAACCTAACCTAACATAACCTAACCTAACCCAACCTAACCCAACCCAACCCAACCTAACCCAACCTAACCCAACCTAACCTAACCTAACCTAACCTAACCTAACCTAACCTAACCTAACCTAACCTAACCTAACCTAACCTAACCTAACCTAACCTAACCTAACCTAACCTAACCTAACCTAACCTAACCTAACCTAACCTAACCTAACCTAACCTAACCTAACCTAACCTAACCTAACCTAACTTAACCTAACCTAACCTAACCTAACCTAACCTAACCTAACCTAACCTAACCTAACCTAACCTAACCTAACCCAACCTAGCCCAACCTAACCCAACCTAACCCAACCTAACCCAACCTAACCCAACCTAACCCAACCTAACCCAACCTAACCGAACCTAACCTAACCTAACCTAAACTAACCTAACCTAACCTAACCTAACCTAACCTAACTTAACCTAACTTAACCCTCGCCCCACCGGGGGGCCATCGATGGCCCCCTAAGGTTTTTCCGGGATAGCAGAAAAACGACGAGGCGCAGCACCGCGGTTGAGAGCCTCTACCTCTCACTGCATCATTTTCCCATCATCCCTGAAATTTTTACCCCGGGTCACCCAAGGTCAGGTCACCAGACGAGGTCAACCAAGGTCACCTCACTTCACCTTTAGAGCTCTGTAAGAGCTACATTTCAAAGTCGATCGATTTGAAACTTCCACCACTTCATGACCCCTCCAGGGTCTACAAGGTGAATATCCGGGATTTTTCGATTTCGTGCCCTGAGGTCAGGTCACGAGGCGACCTCTCCTATTGGAAAAGCATGGGTAAAAGCTATTTTATGATATAAAAGCCACAAAAATGGTTGCAAATACTCAGACTGCTCAGAACAACGTTTTTGGACACCCTTTCACGGATCCCAGAGGTCATATTTGCCCTTTGACTTTTCCAAGGTCATCCAAGGTCACCAGAGGTCAAAAACAGTATTTTGACCATAACTTTTGACCTAATTAAGCTAGAGCGGTGAAACAAACACCATCGTGCTTGTCTTGTCACTGGCTTTCATTTGATATACGGCAAGGTCACTTTTTGACCTTTCGTGACCTCAGGTCATATTAGGTCACGAGGTGACCTCTGGGGGTCAAACCACTGGTGGGAGGTCTTTACGTTCCACATAGCGGAAAAAGTACTGGCAATTTTCTATCAAATGTACTTTACCAGGCCTCAATAGCTCTAATGACATAAGAGTTATGCCCAGTTTGCTTAATCATTGCATATTTGAGTGAAAATAGCCGATCTTGACCTAATTTGACCTCTGGAGGTCAAACCATTGACCTGAGCACTAAAACATGCAAAGTAATTTCTTACTGAATTCACGCGAGCTTTCTATTGCACTTTGCAGATTTGCGCTAACGCCCATATTTTCGGAGTTAGAGGGGGCCATCGATGGCCTCCCCCGGTGGGGCGAAGGTGGCGCCGGACCCCCGGTGGAGCGCGGGTTAACCTAACCTAACCTAACCTAACCTAACCTAACCTAACCTAACCTAACCTAACCTAAACTAACCTAACCCAACCTAAACTTACCTAAACTAACCTAACCTAACCTAACCTAACCTAACCTAACCCAACCTAACCCAACCTAACCCAACCTAACCTAACCTAACCCAACCTAACCCAACCTAACCCAACCTAACCCAACCTAACCCAACCTAACCCAACCTAACCCAACCTAACCCAACCTAACCTAACCTAACCTAACTTAACCTAACCTAACCTAACCTAACCTAACTTAACCTAACCTAACCTAACCTAACCTAACCTAACCTAACCTAACCTAACCTAACCCAACCCAACCTAACCCAACCTAACCTAACCTAACCCAACCTAACCTAACCTAACCCAACCTAACCCAACCTAACCTAACCTAACCTAACCTAACCTAACCTAACATAACCTAACCTAACCTAACCTAACCTAACCTAACCTAACCCAACCTAACTTAACCTAACCTAACCTAACCTAACCTAAACTAACCTAACCTAACCTAACCTAACCTAACCAAACCTAACCTAACCTAACCTAACCTAACCTCAACCTAACCTAACCTAACCTAGCCTAACCTAGCCTAACCTTCTGCTGCTGCTGCTGCTGCTGCTGCTGCTACGCTACTTTCTTCACATAACTTGATTAATGAGATTAGACGATTTTTCTCGCTAGTGAATACCGGCCTGATCGAGCATGGGTAGCAGTATATCGCCACATGACTCTCTCAGACACAGGCCCACGTTAGCAAGATAAGGGATATTTACATTTTTTGACCCTTTATTAAAGATTCATAAACATCTAGACGGCATAAGGCATGCAAACACTTAGCAGTTTGGTATCTCTTGGAAAAGAGAGAAACTTGCAATAAGTACGCAAGACACTGATATTTTTGTAGCAGTCTAATCAACTACAGAATTTCGTGTTTTCCGTATTTTGTAGTAGTTGAATTGGACAATAAAAGTATAACAGTATATGTAAATATAAAGAAATCCGGATATAAAAAGCACTGGCGGTTGTATGTTCAGACACAGGTTTCTTGTCAGAATCATGTAGTAATTATAAAAAATTAGTCATAGTGTAGCCAGACCTCGAATTGAGCTTTACAAAAATGCTTCTTAGAATGTATTATTTAAAAAGAGGATGTCGTGGCAATGATCTTGAAACTTCTAACCTAATAGTAATGCCGACAACAGTGGCGTAGCCAAGGTGGGGTCCTTGGGGTCTGCGAACCCCCCCCTTGGGCTGACCTTATGCACTGTAAAAACTGAGCATTGGTCTTGGGGGCCCCCGTGAACTTGGTCTGAGGGGCCCCCCGAGCTCGGTCTCAGGGGGCCTCCGAGCTTGGTCTGAGGGGCCCCTGAGCTTAGTCTCAGGGGACCCCCAAACTTGGTCTCAGGGGCCCCTGAGCTTGGTCTCACGGGCCTTCGGAGCTTGGTCTCAGGGGCCCCCCGATCATCGGTATCGAGGGCTCCAGAGTACTGAACATTAATCTGGGGTGGGGGTGGCCCTGAGCTCGGTCTCAGGGGCCCCCGAGCTTGGTCTCAGGAGCCCCCCGAGCTTGGTCTCAAGGGATCTCCGAACTTGGTCCCAGGACCCCGAGCTTAATCTCACGAACCGTTCGAGCTTGGTCTCACGGACCTTCCGAGCTTGGTCTCAGGTGGCCCCTGATCATCGGTATTGATGGCTCCAGAGTACCGAACATTGATCTCGGGGGGGAGCTGACCTCGGTCTCAGAGGGCCCCCGAGCTTATTCTCGGCGGTCCCCGAGCCTTAGTCTCACTGGTCTTTCAATCTTGATCCCAGGCCCCCAAGCTTGGTGTCAGGGGCCCCCCGAGCGTAGTCTCAGGGGCCTTTTGATCTTGGTCTCAGGGGGCCCTCCGAATTTGGTGTCAGGAGGCTCCCGAGCTAAACTGGTCTCATGGGCTTTCCAAGTTTGGTCTCAGGGGCCCCGATCATCGGTATCGAGGGTTCCAGAGTACCAAACATTGATCTCGGGGGCCCCCGAGCTCGGTCTCAGGGCCCCCAAGCTTGGTCACATTGGCCCCCGAGCTTGGTCACATAGGCCCCCGAGCTTTAGTCTCACGGGCATTTCAATCTTGGTCTCAGGGGCCCCCGAGCTTGGTATCAGGGGCTCCTCGAGCTTGGTGTCAGGCCCCCAAGCTTGGTCTCAGGGGCCCGAGCGTGGTCTCAGGGGCCCCAAGCTTGGTATCAGGGGGCCTCCGAGCTTGGTCTCACAGGCCTTCCGAGCTTGGTCTCAGGGGTCCTGAGCTTGGTCTCACGAGCCTTTTGATCTTGGTCTCAGGGGCCCTCCGAGTTTGGTCTCAGGGGTCCCGAGCTTTTTCTCAGGGTGCCCTAGAGCTGGTCTCAGGGATCCCCGAGCACTGGTATCGATGGCTCTGGAGTACCGAACATTGATCCCAGGAAGTGGGGGGGGCAATATTGATTTGGGGGTGCCCCCGACTATCGATATCGAGGGACTTATGTGTGAGGCACGAGAATTGGCCTCATGGGACCCAGAGTTTGGCCTCAGGGGGTCCCAGGCTTAGGCTCAGGGCCCCCCGATTATTGGTATCGAGGGACTCTAGAGTACCGAGCATTAGTCTCGGGGGGGCTCCGAATGTTGATTTTGGGCCCCCCGAACATCGGTGTCGAGTTACTTCTGAGAAAAGCGCAAGCCTGGGCCTAAGGGTTCCCCCAAGCCTGATCTAAGTGGGACCCCGAGCTTGGTCTTAGGAGCCCCGCGCATCAGTATCCAGGGGCTCCGGAGTATTGGTATCGGGGGAAGCAATTATTTCAGGGGCCTCCAAATGCTGATCTCGGCGGGCCCCCGAATTTGTGGATACAGTGGCGTAGCCAAGGGGTCCTAGGAGTCCCAGGACCCCCCCTTGGGTCAATCTGAACTACTGCAAAGGATTCTCTGATCACGGGCCCCCAGAGTCAGTCTCAGAAGCCCCTGAAAATTCTTTCTCAGGGCGTCCCAAGTCGGCCTCAGGGTTCCGCCCTGAGAGTCGGTCTCAAGGCCCCCCGAAAGTAGATTTCAGGGGGCCCTTGAGAGTTGGTCTCAGGGGACCCCAAAAGTCGGTCTCAGGGGGTCCCGAGAGTCGGGCTCAGGGGGCCGAGCTAGTCCCAGGGGCCCCCAGAGAGTGGTTCTCAGGGCCCCGCGACAGTCTATTTCAGGGGGCTCCGTGAGAGTCAGTCTCAGAGAACCCCAAGAGTCGGTAAAGTGGACCCCGAGAGTCGGTCTCGGGGGACCCCCCTCCCGAGATTCTATCTCATGGGCCTCAAGAGTTGGTTTCAGGGGACACTAAAAATTGGTATCAGGGAGCCCCGAGAGTCAGTCTCAGGGGCTCCGAGCTAGTCCCAGGGGCCCCCAAAGTGTGGGTCTCAGGGCCCAACGAAAGTCTATTTCGGGGGGCCTCTTGAGAGCCAGTCTCAGAGAACCCCAAGAGTCGGTCAAGGGGACCCCGAGAGTCAGTCTTAGAGGAACCCCTGAGATTCGGTCTCAGAGGGCCCATAGTCTTACTGGAGTCTCTCTCAGGAGTCAATATTTACTTTCAGGTGGCCCCGAGAGTTAATCTGGGGGTCCGAGAGTTAGCCTCATTTGATCCGCAGAGTGCTGGTCTCAGGAGGCCCCCGAGGGGTAATCTTGGGAACCCTCGAGATTTAACCTCAGGCTGTGCCCCCTGAGTTTTTGCATAAGAGGCCTCGAGAGTCAATCTCAGGGAGCACCCAAAAGTTAGTCTCAGAGTGCCCCCCGGGAGTTAGTCTCAGGGACGTCCGAGAGCTAATTTTGGGGCTTTGAGAGTAATTCCCAGAGGTGCTCCCGAATTTTGGTGTCACAGACCCCGAGTTAGCCTTAGGCATCTGAGGGCTAATCTGGACTTCTGAGAGACAGTCTCAGGAGTGCCGTGCCAAAGACTCAGTCTCAGGGGTGCTTCCACACCTCCCGCCTCGAGTGTTAGTCTCAGGGGACGCCCCAGGGTTAGTCTCAGAGGGCCGTCGGAAGTCATTCCCAGTCCCCCCTCTCCACCCCAGAGACAGACTCAGGGAATCCCCAAGAACTAATCTGGATGGCCCCGAGAATCAGTCTCAGCCCCCCCCAGAGCAAATTTGGGGGCCCGATGATTAGTCCCAGAGGTGCTGCCGATAACTAATCTAAGGAGCCCCGAGAGATTCTCAAGGGCCCCCAATTTTGATCAAGAAGCACCGTGAATCAGTCTCCGAGACCCCCTGAGATCTAATCGGGAGAGGGGCCAGAAATTAACCTTGTGAGTGCCGCCAAGTGTTGGTCTTAGGCGGCCCCAGAGCTAGTCTCAGGTCCCCCAAGAACTGATCTCGGAAGCCCGAGTTATTTTCAGGGGACCTTTCAGTTCTAGTGTAAGGAAGGCCGGAGAGCTAATCTCAGAGATCCGACAATTAGTCTCACGAGGTCTACAGGAGTTAGTCTCAGGGGTCCCCTGAGGCTGCCCTCAGGTGTCCCCGAGAGCTAGTCTCAGCGAGCATTCCTCCCCTTCCTCCCCCCGGCTCAGAGTTATCCTCAGGCCCCATGAGAGTAAGTTCCAGGGGGTTCCAGTAGGTAGTCTCATGGTACCCCCAAAATTTTGGTTTTGGGGGACGTAAGTACTGATTTGCGGGAAAGGTGTTGTTTTCGGGGGTCCCCAGATACTGGTTTCGGCGCCATGTGAAGTGCTAGGCCCCTGGAGATCTCTGCTCGATCCAGAGGGCAGGGGAGGGGGCGGTGGGTGGCGGTCCTGGATGGCTTAACAATACAAGCAATACAAGCATAGCAATACAAGCCCTCTACAAAGACCCAAAGTCCAAGGAACAAAGTTCCCCAAAGTCCACCTATCAGAGATCCAAAGTCCAAGGAAGTACGCACCTCCCCAAGCCCCGGGATCTCCAACCAATGGCCAGGGAGGAGTAAGTGAGCGGTTTCATCAGTAGGACCGTCCACGGAATAGGTTTCATATAGCATCTGGAGCACACTCCTATATCCCTTTTATTGAGCGTCCTTTTTCCTTTCCATTTCTTTTAGATTTTAGAATACAATCCAGAGATATCACTTGAGATCCAAGGCTCAAAGAAGATTTTCGAAAATCATATGCCTCGGAAAAATGTATCTATGCCCATTGCGTACCAAAAAGACAAATTGAAACATGTTGATCAGGCACCATTGCCGAAGGAAAAGCAAAAATTAATCTAGTTTTAGCATCCATAATAGCAAATCGAACAGGGAATTTGGCACTTCAGCTGATTTTCAATCTATTAGCTTAATCCCAATAACTACCATCCTAATTATTCTAAAATAAACAACTTTCAAATATTTTCGTAGGAAGCCAGACAAACAAGGGCAATGACAGAAATTGATGAGCATAATCCCAAAAAATAGGTATAAAAGGTTGAAAATAACAATGACAGAGTGATCCAAGGCGATAGATAGCTCAGGCGCCTACTGTTTTGGCAATTTGCTCATTTACAACATAGCAAGGGTAAGAAAGAAACTGTGGTGAGTTTATCAGGATCTTTCCGCGGAATATACGTTATATGACGTCCGGAACACACTACCATATCCCTTGTATTATTATTCATTTTTTCCATTTCTTTGGAAATTTTCTGATTGAAGAGTTCATGAATTCGAAACCCGGAAAGAATTGGTAATCATTTCCTGTAGAAGACCATTTCTTCGTAATCAAAACGACTGACCTTCCTTAACTTCATGCCTGATTACCAGAGTGAGCTGAGGTAGAGTCATGTTTAACATCATGTACGCAGCAACATTTAATTTCCCGAAATATGCCACAAAGCCGTTATTATATCCACGCTGCCATATAGGTATGGGCCAGCCTTAGTATTTGTTGGCCCAAATTTACCAACACTGGGTCGGATCAAGAAAAATCAAACTATAAACAAAATATGAACAAACACTTAAAACAGCATAGCAAAATTCTCGTCGTGTAAATGTTATAATGTCAAAATATTATACGACAAATATAGAAGATGAGCCCAGCTACTAAGGGGCCCCCCGGCCTGGGGGCCCCCGAAGGTAGTCGGACCCCCCTTGGCCGAATCCTGGCTACGCCACTGGCCGAAAATACAGCAAAACTAGACCTCGCTGGAGTATCTCAATCCGTTATTTGTATATTTTTCTTATTATATATTTTATTATTTTACTTGACTGCAGCTAAAATGCTAGCGGCTAGCGATAATAACTTATTTAGCACTGGTACACGTGTTACTAGATCGGTGTAATGACTCCAAAATGTTCTATTTAACTCAGCCCGATGTTATATTACTATAAATGCCTCGCTCTAATTATGAATTGGAGACATATGTACAATAATATAATATAATATAATAATAGTATAAACACACACACATACACACACGTATATATACATATAAATAAATAAATAAATAAATAAATATATATATATATATATATATATATATACATATAAATATATATATATATATATATGTATATATATTATATATTTTATATCTTATATATATATATATATTTATATTTATATGTATATACGTGTGTGTATGGTTATACTATTGTTACTACATTATGTGATCTTATATATATATATATATATATATATATATATATTTATATTTATATGTATATATACGTGTGTGATGTGTGTGTGTTTATACTATTATTATATTATATTATATTATTGTACATATATCTCCATTACATAATTCGAGCGAGGCATTTATAGTAAGATAACATCGGGCTGAGTTAAATAGAACATTTTTGAGACATTACACCGATCTAGTAACACGTGTACCAGTGCTAAATAAGTTATTATCGTTAGCATTTTAGCTGCAGTCAAGCAAAAACAAAATAAAAACATAAATATACAAATAAGCGATTAAGATACATCAGCGATTTTTCTGCTTTTAACGAAAAGCTAGTGTTTGGCTATAATAGAAAAGTCTGTTACACAATTACTGGTCTGGTTTTGTTGCACTGTCGGCATTACTCTTAAGTTAGAGGTAGCAGGATCGTTGTCGTTACGACATCCTTCTTTAATAATTCACTTTAAAAGGCGTTTTTGTGAAGCTCAAATCGAGGTCTGGCTACACAATGACATAATTTTTTATATTAACTACATGATTCTGATGAAGGGCTGTGCCTGAATATACAATCTTCAGTGCTTTTTACAAATGCTTTCGAGGGGATAGGCCAGTGAACACCTTATCAATTTATCATTATACTCCTCGCCGCAGCACTCCAAAACCTATCACCGTTTGAAAAAGCTGACTGATTAAAACAAACAACCCCCCCCGATCGACAATCCTGGATCCGCCTATGACCGGCGGTAACGACGAATGGCGCTCCACCGACAGTAGCGAGGAGTGGCGCTTGGATGGTCCGAGGCACCGTCGGTAACGAAGAATGGTACTCGGAGGGTCCGAGGCACCGGCAGGGAGAGGGGGACTAATTGAGACCTTACCTCCAATGTCGAGTCTGGTTGACTGGCTCCACGGTTAGTAGAGACACTACTGGCCCTTCGTCCCCGCACCCCGACATCGTAGAGAGAGAAATGTACATGCACTGATTTTCGGGAGGAAGGCGCTTCTCCCGAAAATCTTGCACACCGGTCCGAAAATGGAATCTGCTGTCCCTGAGCTGGGAACGGCAGTCGTGAGCCCAGGCGGCACAAATTGGAGCGAAAGTGATAAGCCAGGGGGCGGTATTCAATAGCCGAGGCGGTAGCGATGAGTTGGAGGCGTCATGGAACAGGGTGACAGTGATAATTCGAGGATATTACTGGTGGGCCACTGTCAGCAGTGATGCAGAGGTCAGAAAGTATGCTAGCTGTCACAAACTCAATGCGACATATGCCTCCTCTGTCACACAGAGCTGGAAATAATAATTGCATACTTGAATACTATTTCCAATACGCTGAATGTCCTTTACCTGTCCCTTACTTTTTGCGACAAGGTTCTAGCACCAAACCATTACAGCATGCAAGTAGTAAACTAAGTTTTCATTTATAGATAATGTTTTGTTTTTGGAAGGAAAATTTCCAATTAGGGGTCATTTTTCCAGTATTGCGGTCATAACTATTATTGGCAACCCTGACTGCAGTTTCCCCCAATGACATGCATTTCCTTTTTTGAAGAAGTTTCCATTTTTGGAAGGAATGTTTCCAATTATGGTACTTTTCCACATGATTACATGTAGCAATTATCATGAAAATAGTCATTATTGGAAACATACCTATTAATGGGAGTGTACATGTACACACAATTGGGAACCCTAACCACAGCTTCCCCCCACTAAACTTCTATCTCACATATCAACAAAAGGGAAAAATGTCAATATCAACATAGTATTTGAATCTACCTAAAATGTGTTGGTAAAGTGGGCCTTAGGTAGCATTTTTATAAACACATCAAATGCTTAAAATTTGCATCCCACTCACGATCATCACCTGCCTGGTCATTCCTTTTTGCAGTAAAAACTCTGAGGCAACTAGCCTGCATAGATGTAAAATTATGTCTATTGCCCTAATAGGTACAGAGGTATTGGAATTCACATACCAAAGAAAGATCCAGTGTAGTCAAAATCCTGCTTTAACTCCATGCAGTTCAGGTCCTGTGCGTTGCTTACCACCACTGGTAGTAAGCACCACGCCCCCCAACCAGAGTTTTTCGAAGTCTATTTCTTTCTGAGATTTGCTGTGATTTTCTGAGATAAGAAGGGGTCTACTCGGCCCCCTCCAGTGCACGTTAGTTCCAGGCCCCTCTCCAGTGGGGTGTTAACACTTTGTGGAGGACTGCATTAGCACACATTTGCTATCTGTACAATATTGATATGATAATTTGATCATGAAAACTCACCTGAATCACTGTTGTTGCCAGCCTGTTGCTGGCGCCAACTCTCCCAACTTCCTCCAGCTCCAAATCTATCTAACCAATCTAGGGCACAAATAAACTAAGGCACAAGCAGGCTAAGGAATGAAAAACCAGGCTTGATATGGAAACTGCATCAGTCTTACAATAGCCTACAATCTTAGATTAGCCATGGGCAGCAATATTTATTCTAGCTAGTTTTAGCCTGCACTTATCTTAAATATACCCAATGAATATGCCCTCAAAATAAGTGGCTTCCCGCCTGTTTAAATTTTTGGCAGGCTCTACATCACATAAACATTTCGAACTTGTCTTGTCGCTGCTGCGCAGTTTAAGTAGAATGGCTGCCCGGCTATGTTTATTTTCTCACTCACTGAGTACTTTTATTAGTAGCTTTTAGGCGTACTTAATACTAAATTCGAAGAAATAGGGGCCAATAAATCGAAGAGACTCAAACTGTAAATATGATTTAACCTGAAAAAATGGACAGAGAAGTATTTAATAAAGTATCTGCGTTATCGTTAATGCCTTAAATATGCCCACAATCGTGAATTTCTCGAAAAAATTGACTGTCACATTTCCGGTATCTAGGCGACAACTTTCTGCAAACTACTAACAATCAGCCCCATTGGGCTGCATGTTAAAATCTGGCAACTGTGACAGCGGTTTGCGGGTTTTCTGCAGCGGGGTCCCTCGTTTTAGTAGAAACTGAACACAGTACCAATATTGTATTACTAATGGTACGCTGTGCAATTGAAGAACAGAGCTGCTAAGTTAAAATATTCCCTACACGCTTCATTCTCTATTTCGAAAATATGGGGTTTGATCTTGAGCCATACAGTCAGGATCGCTATTTTGTCACAATTATGCGCCTCAATTTTTGTAAATGTGTCACAAACTCCGGTAGCCGAGTTGGCAAGTTTCTGCACCTCTGCAGTGATGAGCCAGGTGCTGTTTGAATCAGGACGGCAGTGATAAGTCAGGGCTGGCATGAATTAGGGTGGCAGTGATAGGCAGGAGGCGGCAGTGATTAACCAAGGCGGCATAAATCAGGGTGCTAGTAGTGAACCGGGGGCGGCATGAATCAGGGCAGCAATGCTGAGCCGGGGGGGCGACGCACGTATTAGGGATAGTCATTATGATTGGGTGTGCTCGCTCACCCCAAAGAGATAGAACATTTTACCCCTGGCTGACACTAAAACAGTAAAAGCACGGAAGCAGCAGTCTACCATTTACTCGGTTTGGAGAATTCCTCCAATAGGCAAACAGACGATTAGACGATATTTGGCTGCTGTTTGCTTTCTGGAATGGTGTTACAGATTCCTGCTGACAAAACTGTGCTGACAGCAGGACTTAAGTTTGGCTGGTTTTGGAGGGCCATGGTCTCCTCGGCAGTGAAAAACCAGGGACCGCAGTGATCAGCAGGGAGGGGGAGAGAGCAGCGAGGATTCGAGGGAGGAAGTGTCTAACCAGAGCCGGCTCATAATATATGGGTTGATTAAAAAAACGGGGACTGTATTGATTAGCCAGGGGCGGCGTAAATCAGGGCAGTAGTGATTAATCAGGGCGGCAGTGATGAACCAGGGGAGACACTGATCAGCCAGTGGGCAGGAGTGATGAACCAGGGGCGGCAGTGATCAGCCGGGAGAAGGTCCACCATCATATTGGTGTTTTAGGGTGCACCGATATCTAGGGTCCTACGGCGCCCATAGCAGTAAATCAAATACGTAAATAGGACATTTCCGCACGAGCTTCCACAAGTCAGGTGGTAAAACAGGTCAGGTTGTGAATATTGTATCAGAAGATTATATAAAAGAAATTAATTAAATACATAAAATACAATATAAATACTGAAAAAATGACTTCAGCACTTTTACAAGACATACTAAGGTCACCGACTAGGTAAAATGAAAGTTGACGTGATGTAAAAACTGAAATACTAGAATGAATATATGACATTAAAACTAACGCGCCTCAGATATGACATGATGCTAGTGATATTCACAGAAGCATGCTCCCCCACAACGCTCACAGTCCAGATATCCCCAGGATGCTCACTGCCCCGGGAGACGGCAGTGACGAACCAGGGGTGACAGTGATTAGCCAAGGGCGGCAGCTATCAGTCAGGGGGCGGCAGTCATCCATCAGGGGGCGGCAGTGATCGGCTAGGGGGCAGTTATCAGTCAGGGGAAAGTTATCCGTCAGGGGGCGGCAGTGATCAGCCAGGGGGCGGCAATATCAGTTAGGTGGCGGCAGTTATCAGCCAGGGGCGGCAGTGCTTAGGCAAGGGCGGCAGTTATCAGCCAGGGGGTGGTATTTATCAGTCAGTGGGCGGCAGTTATCAGTCAGGGGGCGGCACTGATCAGCCAGGAGCGGCAGTGTTCAGCCAGGGGTCGCAGTTACCAGCTAGGGAGCGGCAGTATCAGTCAGGGGACGGCAGCGATCAGCCAGGGGGCGGCAGTAATCAACCAGGGGGTGGCAGTTATCAGTCAGGGGGCGGAAGCGATCAGCCAGGGGCGGCCGTGATAAGCTAGGGGCGGCATTTAGCAGTCAGGGGGCGGTACTTATCCGTCAGGGGCGGCAGTGATCAGGCAGGGTCGGCAGTTATCAGCCAGGGGCCGGCAGTTATCAGTCAGGGGGCGGCAGTTATAAGTCAGATGACGGCGGTAACCAGCCAGGGGGTGGAATTTAATGAACCACGTGCGACAGCGATTAGCCAAGGGGGCGACTGTGACGAACCATGGGCGGCAGGGATCAGCCGGGGGCGGCAGTGTGACCAGGGGCGGCAGTGACCAGCAATCTGATCAGTGATGAGCCAAAGGCAGCAGTAATCATCCGGGGGGGCGGCAGTGATTAACTGTTGGTGGCAGTGGCGGCACAAATCATGGCAGAAGTGATGAGATAGGGATGGCACTGTTCAGAGCAGCAGTGATAAGCCAGGGGCGGCACATGTATTGGGGGTGCTCAACACATGATTGGGGGTGCTCAAATTAGGATTGGGGGTGCTGAGGCACCCCAAAGAGATAGAAAATTACACCCCCGCTACCTAAAATGTGTTGGTAAAGTGGACCTTAGCTAGCATTTTTATAGACAGATCAACTGCTTAAAATTTTCCCTCATTACCTGATTATCACCTGCCTGGTCGTTCCCTTCTTGCAGTAAAAACTCTGGGGCAACTACCCTGCGTAGATGTAAAATTATGTCTATTGGCCTAATAGCTACAGAGGTATTGGAAGTCTTATACCAAAGAAAGATCCAGTGTAGTCAAAATCCTGTTTTAACTCCATGCAGTGCAGGTCCTGTGTGTTGCTTACTACCACTGGTAGTAAGCAACACACCCCCAACCAGCGTTTTTTTGAAGTTTCTTTCTGAGATTTTCTGTGATTTTCGGAGATGAGAAAGAGGTTTATTAGGCCCCCTCCAGTGCACGTTAGTGCCAGGCCCCTCTCCAGTGTGTGTTTTAACACTTTGTGGAGGACTGCATTGGCACACATTTGCTATCTGTACAATATTGACATGATAATTTGATCATGAAATCTCACCTGCATTACTGTTGTTGCCAGTCTGTAGCTGGCGCCAACTCTCCCAACTTCCTCCAGCTCCAGATCTACCTAACCAATCTTGATCTAGGGCCCAAATAAGGCAAGGCACAAGCAAGCTAAGGAATGAAAAACCAAGTTTGATATGTGAAAGTGCATCAGTCTCAAAGTAGCCCACATTCATCTTAGATTAGCCATGGGCAGCACTATTTATTCCAGATAGTTTTAGCCTGCACTTATCTCAGATATACCTCATAAATACGCCCTCAAAAGAAGTAGCTTCCCACCTGTTCAAAATGTTTTGGCAGGCTCTACATCACATAAACATTTCGAACTTGTCTTGTCGCTGTTGCTTAGTTTAAGTAGAATTGCTGCCCAGCTATGTTTATTTCTTTCACTCATTTAGTAATTTTCTTAGTAGCTTTTAGGCGTACTTAATACTAAATTCAAAGAAATAGGGACCACTAAATCGAACTTTAAATATTATTTAACCTGACAAAATGGACAGAGAAGTACTTGATAACGTATCTGCGTTATCTTTAATGCCTTAAATATGCCTAAAATCGTGTATTTCTCGAAAAAATTGACTGTCACATTTTGGGCATCTAGGCGGCAACTTTCTGGCAACTACTAACAATCGGCACCATTGGGCTGCATTGGGCTGCATGTTAAAATCTGGCAACTGTGACAGCGGTTTCCGGGTTTTCTGCAGCGGGGGTCACTCGTTTTAGTAGAAACTGAACACAGTACCAATATTGTATCACTAATGGTACGCTGTGCAATTGAAAAACAGAGCTGCTAAGTTAAAATATTCGCTACACGCTTCATTCTCTATTTCGAAGACATGTGGTTTGATTTTGAACCATACAGTCAGGATTGCTATTTTGTCACACTTATGCACCTCAATTTTCGTAAATGTGTCACAAACTCCAGTAGCCGAGTTGGCAAGTTTCTGCACCTCTGCGATTGGCTGATACTCACCGTGACGTCGGCATATGTTGTCACACCAATAACTGACAACTGTGGCCTGCTGCTTAGGTATATGATGGGTACATTTCAGGTAAGTCTTAGCTTTTACCTACTGAAACTTTGAGTTTCAAGACAAATGATATATTGAGCACCAGGTTTTCTGGCATGCTTTACAACTTGGCTATCTCAGTTAATATCACGTTATAAGCGTGCCACATTCCCTTTAACTGTCCGACTAGTTATAGACAGTGAGGACTAAGGGGCGGTTTATGAATGATATCACTCGCCGAGGGGGTGGGGGTTGGCAATGATGTACCATGACGTGGTCACAGTGGGGTGGGGGAAGGGATGCTGACCGAAAAGTGACGTGCCGTATGACACTGGTGGGTTTTGGCTGCGGGTGTTTTTTGTTGATGTTGTTTTACTCTTGAGGCTGGAGTCGTTGTTTGGATTGACGGGAAGGTGGAGCTACCTAGAATTAGGACTGAGGCCGAACGTAAACACAACGTTTGGCTTTGGCTCTGCTTTACACCAACGTTAGAGCAACAAGGAGAGAGATGACTTTAATTTTTTTTTTTTTTTTTTTTTTTTTTTTTTTTTTTTTTTTTTTTTTTTTTTTTTTTTTTTTTTTTTTTTTTTTTTTTTTTTTTTTTTTTTTTTTATTTTTTTTTTTTTTTTTTATTTTTTTTTTTTTTTTTTTTTTTTTTAATTTTTTTTATTTTATTTTTTTATTTTTTTTTTTAATTTTTTTTTTTTTTTTTTTTTTTTTTTTTTTTTTTTTTTTTTTTTTTTTATTAATTAAAAAATTATTGTTGTTATATTTTGTATTTTATATTTAATTATTTTTTTTTTTTTTTTTTTTTTTTTTTTTTTTTTTTTTTTTTTTTTTTTTTTTTTTTTTTTTCTCGTGTGGGTGGGGGGGGGGGTTGGGGGGGGGTTGGGTGGGTTGGGGGGGTTTGGGTTTTATTTTTATTTATAATTTTTGTTTTTGTGGTTTTGGTTTTTGGTTTTTTATTTTTTTTTTTTTTTTTTTTTTTTTTTTTTTTTTTTTTTTTTTTTTTTTTTTTTTTTTTTTTTTTTTTTTTTTTTTTTTTTTTTTTTTTTTTTTTTTTTTTTTTTTTTTTTTTTTTTTTTTTTTCCTTTTTTTTTTTTTTTTTTTTTTTTTTTTTTTTTTTTTTTTTTTTTTTTTTTATTATATATTTTATTTTTTTTTTTTTTTTTTTTTTTTTTCTTTTTTTTTTTTTTTTTTTTTTTTTTTTCCCCTTTCCTTTTTCTATTTATTTTTTTTTATTTTTTTTTTCTGTTTTTTGTTTTTTTGGAGTTTTGTATTTTTTTTTTTTTTTTCCGTTTGTTTTTTTATTTTTTTTGGAGGGGGTTTTTCCCCTCCGGAAATAGGGTAATAGAAGGGGCTCGCCCAAAAGCAACGCTATGACATTGGGGGTGCACCAAAAAGGACCATAACACGGGGAGGGGTCCGCCCAAAATGACACCACGATGTGGGGAGAGGGCGGGGCTGAAAATCGTCTCACAAAACTGGCGCCACTCATAAACAGCCCCTTATAGATAGCCCTGCCGCCCTTGGCCCTGCCGGAACAACCAGATCATATGCCAGAAAAGGGAAGTACACCGTGCTTTTCTTCGTTCTGGATGGTGGAAAACCAGAAATATTCATTTTTGACCCATGTCATTGTCGATGTTTTGGTGCATTTCCCTTTCTGGCGCCATACCGCGAAAACTGGGACTAAGAGGGTGCTCTTAATTAGTCCAATATGCTAACGTGGATTCTAGAAAACCATTGGGGGGGCGCTCAAAGCCGAAAACTGTCGATTAAGATAGCTTTAGGCCGTCACCGCGTGGGGAGTTCGATTAAGCCCCCTCGGTTTCGAAAAATTATTCTGAGTCAATTTAAATGAGACGCGCGTCGCTTTACATACCTCTAGGGTAATTGATTTAAAAGCTTATGACCACAAGTTAGCATCAAGTCCGGTCAGGTCAATAAGTTTTGAAGACATTACTAAATCCATGTAAGGCGAATCTGTTCTTGTAAAATGAGGCTGACAAACTCAGGGTGTAATTCGGCTTCTAGAAGAGCTGGATCAAGTCTCTAAAGATTATTCCAAACCTCTTAAAACTAAAAACCTGCACACTGTCATTTATTTTGAGGTCAGGTCAATCCCAAGGTCACCAGAGGTCACCGAAAGTCACAGTTTTCGAAAATGTTTGTATCTATAATTTTTTAACGAAACAAGATGCAGTCTTAAATTTTGTATCATAGTGATGGGCATGGCCCAAGATTCAATAATATGCAGCATGACCTTGTCCTTATTTTACCTTGATCTAAAGCCAAGGTCATCAAGCCGCAATTATTGAAATCCGTAGAATCCGTAAGTCAAGCCAAACACATTCATGTCTTTTTCTTTGTTCTAAGTCTAATCGTTCCCGAGTTATAATGGATTTTCTAAACAGGTCTAAATTTAACCGATTTTGGCCCACTGTGACAGCACGGGTCAACAGATATGGTTCAAACTCGGCTCCAGCGTAGAAGACGGTAAGGCGCTTTCAGCACCTTGTCATTTTTTTCCGTATCGCCTCCGGTCCCCGGGGTAGTAGGTGTCCTATCGGACCCTCAGCTGGTGGTGAATGGTCGAACCCAAACACACTAAAATCGTGGTATGGTATCAGTTTAACCCGCGCCCCGGTGGGCCTCAGAGCCACCTTCGCCCTAGCTCATACAAGTTCATGAAGAAACTACATCGGTCACTTCTTGGTTTGGGTCAATATTGAGGTCATGACGGTTCAAAGAGGATTGCATGCTAGAGTAGAGTCTTTGGGCTCTAGCGTCTGGCAGAGCTGAATTAGAATCATTTTCAGGCATCATTCGCTTAATCTTGCCACGGAAAATCGAATGATGTAACACCCCCAACGGGGCGATGGTTAAGTTTAATATATTAAGAATATGCTAGAAGTTATGCTAACCAATTACTTTCACTCAATGGTAAGCCACGAACGGCTGGGGCTAGCTGCTGTTTTTTTCTTCAAAGCAAAACAAGCAGCCGTGCGCTTGAAGAGGATGGAATCAGCGTGGCTTCTTTATGCTTTTTCCATGATTTTCAAGCATTTATGCTTTTATCCCCAAAAACATAATCCCTTTAAGCTTAAATCCCCATAAACACATTTTATTCTTTTTCATCTGTTTTTTTGTAGTGAAGTAGGCAATTCGTTTATGGATATTTCGGTTGCCACCCATGCGCAGGTCTGGTGGGCAGTGGAGATGGTAGTTCTTAACTGTCTGAACCAGGGCAGAATACGGTGCGGGTGCTCGGCCCGAGCCTGCGCGGGACCGGTGACTTTTAATACTGGGGGCTGTGGCGCGGCAGAGCTAACCCGGCAAAGTCACACCGTGTCCACTGCTACCAGCTGCCCGTGCCGCCCGAGCACTGTGGTTCTGCGGCGTCTCTACGTGAATGGGGAGGGTCTGACAGTTTCTGACGATTTCTCACTAAGGGGAGGGGTCAGCCTTCTTCTGACGATTTCTGACAGGGGAGGGCGTCAAAACACCCTCAGATTTGGCTGACATATGTGAACAGGCCCTAAGACTACTGCATTTTAATACCAGGTAAAGTAGGCCTTTGGAGTTCGGACGGTTATATCATGGGACGGCATTAACCAATAGAAACTCAACAAAAGAGGCGTTGCTTATCAATATCACACAGCAGATATGATTAATACAAATGTTTATAGATTTGTGCAGATGTTTGACAATGCCTGGTGCCACAGATCAAAGGTGTCCATGATGCAGCGCCTTTTGGTTATTTCAAATACTCTCTTCAATATGCTGGACTCATTGTGAACGAATTGTTTGGTGAATGATATAGCAATTTAGTTCAACCATTTTGTAAAATCCTTGCTTTGCTGTATCTTATGGCCTGCATCCCTGCCTTATTATGGGTCATCCATTAAGCTATCTGACAGGTATGTGTGTAGGTATGCATGTACATAAGCTGCTGGTTGTCCTTTATGTTTGGGCATTTCCCTTGCTTGATAAAATATTAACACGTACATTGACGGGGGCGGGTACCCGCCCCCTCGGGTTTTTCGGAGATAGTATACGCGCCGCCGCCAAGTACAGCGGCGCGTAGTGCCGCCGTACTTGGCATACCTTTTCCCTCATCATTTTTACAACTTCTGTGAAAATTTTAAGGTTAGGTCATCTCAGGTCAGGTCACCAGTACAGGTCAAGTGACCTGACCTCAAAAAAAGTTTAAGATAACATAATTCTGAGCAGGGTGAACTTATCCGATTGAAACTCATATCACATAATGGGCCCACCGAGTTCTCTAAAATGTGTTCCGGTATTTTTTATATCGGTGACCTAGGGTCAGGTACGAGGCATGACCTCCCCATCGGAAATACATGGGAAAATGGTTTTTACTGTATAACTCAGTAACGGATAGTGATAGAGCGTTTATTTTAGCTTTATTAGACTTGCCTTGGCTTTGCAGTTCTAATGATATGCATTTTATATAATTTGACCTTGACCTGACCTCAGGTCAGGCCAAATCATTGATTTAACCTAGCAAGGTCAAGCTATATATCATTCGATTCGGCTTACTGCGAGGATTCATACAGTTTAAGTAGTTTTGCTCTATCTTTATTTGTTCAGATGTAATGGCCGAAAAACTTAATTTACATGTTATACCTATTACGGTATGTTTTGACCTCTCGTGACCTAAAATGTGACCTGACAAAAAATGGTTCAAATATTTTCGATGGAGATGTAGATGGGCAGCCCAACTCCGTTTACCATTTTCCGCTACCTACCGTGGTTCTCGAGATCTTAGGGGGCGGGTACCCGGCCCCCCCTCGGTCAAAGCGAAGGTGGCTCAGACCCCCGTCAATGCGCGTGTTAAGCTTAGGTCAGATGCAGAATGTCACAGGCCATTTTTAACATGTTAACTGGGGGCCATTTGCCCCCCCCAGTCGGCCGCAATGCCCCCCCAGTGACCGGAAATTGCCCCCCCCAGTGAAATAGACAAAATATGACTTAAACTGCAATAAATGCAAACCCACCTAACGAACATAAGATAGCAGGGGTGTAATTTTCCCAAAATCTTTGGGGGTGCTCAGCCAGTGGGGGGCGGCACTCCATAGGGGCGGCGGCGTTGGGGGGGCGGCACCCCTTCATTGCACCAAATCTGTTATTCATCGTTGTTTTGCACCTTTTAAAGCACAGTGAACATTCAATTTTAATGTTGGGCAGGTATTCTACAGCTTTTTGCAAACGTGTTTGCTTTTTAGGTGACATCCCAAACCTGCATGCACGTCTTAAAATAATACAATCTGAGCTTTAAATCTTTCAACGATCAGGGGCGCAGCCAGAGCTTTGGTATGGGGGGTGGGATTGGGCACACCACCTTTGAGGGGCACCCCGGGAGAGAAAGGACACTTTTAACGTAACCTAAAAACCTGCTATATCTTAGTTAATATCAACTTTTGGGTACCTTTGCTCCAAGAAAAATGCAAATCGAGCATTGCCGGAGAGGGAAAACTGAACTAAAACCAGAAAAAGGAAATGTCACCGAAATTTCATGAAAATAGCCAGAATACGACTTTTGGGATAGATTTAAGGACAAATCAGCCAACTCATGCAAGTCTGTGATATCTGTCACTATGTGCAAGATAAGACATATTGGAGTCGAAAATTCATTTGTTATGCCCACTGGTTTTGTCGTGACGAGTGAGCCCTGGTTGCACGCGGATTATCCCTTGCCCAGGTACGAGCCACCTTCGCCCTGGTGGGGGGCTAAAGAAGACCCCCACGATCTCAAAAAATAAGAGAGCTAGAAAAAGCGCAAAACAGCAATCGAAAGCTCTTCAAAAATTATATCAAAAATACTTAGTCATTTTTCTCGTCAGGTCAATATCAAGGTCACCAGAGGTGAAACTAGGTCAAAATCGCTAATATGAGGTGTACTAAGAAAAACTCATATATCTCAGAAACTATGATAGCCAGAAAATTTTCTAACACTGTTCGAAAGCTCTTGAGTCGCTCTTTCATTAAAATGCCAATGATTTTCGGGTCAGGTCAAAGCCTAGGGAGCTGCAGGTCACTGAACATTGGGAACATTCTCGGGAATGTCCATAGCCACCCATGCATAAGGGCGTTTCCTCCCTTGTTTTGTTGAGTTGGTGGTTGTAGATAAAGTCCTAATAAGTCCCAAATAATACCAAGTCAGACATATGCTCAGGTGGAGCAAAGCAAGGTGGCGGGGATGAGGTGCCTTAGTGTACAGCACCCTTGTCTTCTAAGCCACTGATCCCGGGTTCAAGTCCTGGCGGAGCCTCTAAATAAGTTGATCTGATCCCCAAAATCCCTTCCAACAGGGTGAGAGTGGGCGACGCCGTATGACCCTGACATTTGGTGTGTCGTTAACACGCGCATTGACGGGGGGCGGGTACCCGCCCCCCCTCGGGTTTTTCGGAGATAGCAGAAAAACGGCGGCGCGTAGCGCCGCCGTACTTGGTATACCTTTTCCCTCATCGTTTTTACAACTTCTGTGAAAATTTTAAGGTTAGGTCATCTCAGGTCAGGTCACCATTACAGGTCAAGTGACCCGACCTCAAAAAAGTTTAAGATAGCATAAGTCGGAGCAGGGTGAACTTATCCGATTGAAACTCATATCACATAATGGCCCCACCGAGTTCTCTAAAATATGTTCCGGTATTTTTGATATCGATGACCTAAGGTCAGGTACGAGTCATGACCTCTCCATTGGAAATACATGGGAAAAATGGTTTTTACGGAATAACTCAGTAACGGATGGTGATAGAGCATTTATTTTAGCTGCATTAGACTCGCCTGGGCTTTGCGGTTCTAATGATATGCATTTTGTATAATTTGACCCTGACCTGACCTCAGGTCAGGTCAAATCCTTGATTTGACCTAGCAAGGTCAAATTATATATCATTCGATTCGGCTTGCTAAGAGGATTCATATAGTTCAAGTCGTTTTGCTCTATCTTTACTTGTTCAGATTTAATGGCCGAAAAACTGAATTTACATGTTATCCCTATGACGGGCATGTTTTGACCTCTCGTGACCTTAAATGTGACCTGATAAAAAAATGGTTCAAATGTTTTCGATGGAGAAGTGGATGGGCAGCCCAACGCCGTTTACCGTTTTTCGCTACCTACCGTGGTTCTCGAGATCTTAGGGGGGGCGGGTACCCGCCCCCCCCGTCAATGCGAAGGTGGCTCAGACCCCCGTCAATGCGCGTGTTAAACCCCAAAAATTATTAAAGCAAGGTGGCGATGAAAAGGCTTTACATACAAAAACACATGATTTGAATATAGAGATAAACTCATTTGATTCATATGTATTAAGTACACCTATTTGGAAGTTATAAAATATGTCAACACTGCAAGCAGGTTATAATAGTCAATGTGTCAAATTTCGCAATTAGAAATTCACATACTGTTGTCTTCAATCATTTGTGAATATGCGTGGATTATAAGATGAAGAATAAATAAATAATGAATCACATTATAGAAAAAAGAGAGTTCATAGTGTATTAGGGACGCTGGGTGAGAAGTTCATATGAGGGCTTGTGGTTCGTGAGTCAATCTCACTTCTTCACTTTGTTGAGAGATTTATGAGGCGTGTGCATACTGGGGGAGGAGATTTGTGGCCTTCATCTGACCTGGAAGGCTCATTGTATGTCTATGTGTATATGAGGAAGGGGACGGGAGGGGGAGGGGGTAAACAATGGATTGGGGATGCCGAGCGATGCATTTGAGGGAAGGGTTGTGACTAGTGATCCCATCCATCTTCTTAAATAGGATCTAGGGTTTCCAATTGGGGTGATGGGGGCATCCGGATCAGCGGGCGCCAATTTTGATCAGCGGGCGCCAAAACCTATCAAGTTGGTGCCAAATCCTACCGCAGGGCGCTGATACTCGCATCCCGGGAACGACCTTTTAGGGAGAGATCCGAAATTTCAAAGGGGCGTCGAAGATCAATTGGATGGGGGCATGTGCTCTTCCCCTTGGATCTACCTATTCCTTGCGAGATTGGCATTCTCTATTTTCTGCCGCTCCCAATTTAGGCAAAGAGTATGACCCCTGCTCTGTCAGACTTCTGGAAGTCCGTTTTCCTGTCACGGGGAGGGGCGTAAATTTCGCCCCTTCCTGGTATATATGGCACAATGCAAAAAGTCATCAGAGATGAAAGAAAGAAAGGGAAATAGTGGGGTTAGATTCATTTTGCAAATGTCTGGGAACCATGTACCAGTATATGTGTTTCTCAACTTTTGATACTTTGCATCTTGCCTGACCTGTTTCTGCCAACGCCAAACCCGGGTGAACGTAAGTCTTGTCTCTCTGATCCGTCTTTGGGTGAATTTTTGTCTATTCGGTCTTGAAACCAAATGTATACCGAAGATGCTAGTACTATTCATTGGGCTGCGAAAAACTGCACCTGCGTGAAACCCCTTAATTACAGTGCCGAAGCACGCTTATGACATCACCCGGTTATAAAATAAAGGATTGAAAGCAGCGGCGGATCCAGGACTTCATTTCGGAGGGGGCTAGGGCCTTTGCCTCATATCAGCCTCCGCTTATGTATTAACTATAGGCACTCGTAAATTTCGGGGGGGAGGGGGCTTGAGCCATCGTAGCTCCCTTATATCTTCCACTGGCTGAGAACATGCTCCTGTCTCGAAGGGCACTAACACTGACAAGGTCTCGTCGAAAGTGCCATACTTTGCACACTAGGCATGTTGTCTGCAAAATCTATTGGATATGCCAAAAGCTGTGCCAAAAAAAGAGAAATTCAGTCTCCCAGTTCTTTTTCACTTTTTGCCAATTAAAACCAGTTGGTGGCAGACACTCCTTTTTCGAGCAAATATTCCAACCCTGGGGTTAGCTCCAGCGCCTCTTTACAAACAAGATGAGAGTAGCTTAGAGTAAGTCGGAGCAGGCGCAAAAACCGGTGTCCGCTGAAACGATTTGGGATGAAATATCAGCTGATTACGCCTAATCAGCGCCAATATGGCGGGCGTGGCAGAGCAAAGAAACTAATCAAATTTGATTAAGGCCTCTGATGCTCATCTAATGTAGTTCAGTCAAAGTGGTATGCAGAAAAACAACGGAATCAAAACCTTTAGCTGCCCACAAATAAAATAAACCTATCTTTCAGAAAATCAGTTTCCAACAGGAAGACTTGAGCGACATCTGCTGTCTAGCCGGCGGAGGCTCACGATGACGTCACAGGATGCGGCAAAGTGACGTCACCGATAACAATAGTGCTAGCGCACTTCGTCCAGCAACAGTAGACACAGGTCTACACAAAAACGTTGTTTCTCTCTGTAAAACAACTTATTTTAGTTTCTCAATTGAAATTCATGCGCCACAATTGAGCCTCCTCTAACCTGCTCTGAAAAATCACCTTTCGTTTGAGAGCAGGTTGGATTAGATTTGAGATGAGTTTAGACGAGCTTTGAGGAAGTTTAAGGAGGCGCTGTACCGGGCGAGAGGAAGTTGGAGAAGCTTTGATGTTAGATCAGGTTTAAGGAGGCGCTGGAACAGGCCCCTGGTAAAACTACTTTCCACCAGTAGCAGACATCAACATAGGCAGGTGGGATAAGCATAGCAGTCTCTGGCCACAGCCTGTGGTGGCAGTGTTCAGAATCTGTAGTAAGCAGCCACATCAATGACTATACCTACTGTGCAGGGTTGGCAAAATACCGGTAAAAACTAGGTTTATGCCAGTCAGTGGCATAAACTGGTAAATACCGGTATATACCAGGAAAAGTGGCAAAAACTGGCAAAAACCTTTAAACTGACAATGACAGACCAGAAAGACATTTAAAGGGAATGTGGCACCTTCACAACGTGATTTTAACCCTTGCCCCGGTGGCGGGTACGAGCCACCTTCGCCCTGGTGGGGGGCTAAAAAAGACCCCCCACGATCTCAAAAACTAAGAGAGCTAGAAAAAAGCGCAAAACGGCAATCGAAAACTCTTCGAAAATAATGTCGAAAATACTTCGTTCATTTTTCTTGTCAGGTCAATATCAAGGTCACCAGAGGTCAAAATAAGTCAAAATCGCTAATATGAGGTGTACTAAGAAAACCTCATATATCTCAGAAACTATGATAGCTAGAAACATTTTTCTAACACCATTCGAAAGCCCTTGAGATGTGCTTTCATTACAGTGGCATTAATTTTCGTGTCAGGGCAAAGCCTAGGGAGCTACACTAGATCTAGCTATCTAGCGTCACTAGATATTGGGCATATTCTTGGGAATGCCCATAGCCACCCATGCATAAGGGCGTTTACTTTTTCGATAATAGCTTCCAAACCAAACAAGATACAGCCATAGTTTATGCACCATTGCAATCCTCTCGTCAATACAAATCGAATGATATATGATATTGCTATGCCAGGTCAAATTTAAGAATTTGACCTGACCCAGGTCAACGGTCTGACCCAACTTGACCTCGTATAGTCATGATGTATATCATTTGATTTCCAGTGATTATACAAACACTTTGGTGACAAAATAAAAGCTCTATCTTATTTTATTCAAAATTTATAGAGAAAAACACCAACAAATGCTTATTTGACCTAAGGTGACCTTTTAAAGGTCACAAGTCAAAAATTTTAGCCTCAGCTCCAGAAATGGGCTAAGAGAAAGTCAAAACCGATGTTTTAAGTTGATTCTATCCATAATTACTGAGAAAAGCTCATTTCGTGATTTTCCCCATGTATTGACAATGGGGAGGTCATGCTCTGCACATGACCTTAGGTCACCAATATCAAAAATCCCGGAACAAATGTTGTAGCTCCTGGTGGGCCCAATATGTGGTATGAGTTTCAACTTGATCGATTAAACCTTCTTTTAGTTATGCGGTCCTAAGTATTTTTTGAGGTGAGGTCACTTCACGTGGCCTGGTGACCTGACCTGATATGACCTTGAGCCAAAATTTTCAGGAACGATGTAAAAATGATGAAGGAACAGCTAGCCCAAATTTGGCGGCGCTGCGCGCCGCCGTTTTTTGGTCACTTCGGAAAAACCCGAGGGGGGGTCTAAAAGACCCCCACCCGGGCGAAGGTTAACTGAGATATCCAAGTTGTAAAGCAAGTCGGATCACCCAGTTCTCCATATTTCATTTGTCTTGGGACTCGATATTTCCGTAGAAAAAAAGCTAAAACATACCTGACACCAGCCCCCAACAGCCCGTCGCCCGGGCGGCCATGGTTGTGAGCTGTTGGTGTGACGACCTATGCTGACGTCACGATGAGCATCAGCCAATCGAAGCCCTTGAAGCGTTTCAAGCATGGTAGTGACTGTCAGATTGTGACATCATCCACAGGCTGATATTTATTTATTTTTCTAGAGGATTATTTTTAAAAACAATATATTGAGCTTATTGTACATTTTTACAGAAATCATGAGTGGTTTCATTATTTTTGGCTTAAAGTACGCCTAATTTCACTAAATTCCAGGATTCGACCAAGGTGCCACATTCCCTTTAACCCTATTTCCGTCAGGCTCCCGGCTACCCCTATTTCCGGCAGGGGGGCAATATTGGCCCCCCTAAGATCTCGTAATCTAACCGGCCGATTTTGAAAATTCAAAGTGCTATAGATTCCCCTGACGCTAAACTTTATTTTGAAAAAAGAAAATTTCAAAATTTTGATTTTTAAGGAGAAGGTCGTGCAAAATATACAATTTTTGTGTATTTTTTAGATTTTCCATAACCCTTGTCTCTGTTGTACGATTTTCACAAAACTAATTCAGATTTACAAATAATTGACCCAAAATTGTCATATACTCGAGTTACGCAAAAATTCGAAATTCAATGGCAGTTCCAGGACCAGGACTATGAGGGGAAATATATACAACCTAAAAAGTTTTTGTTACGCGGATTAGAAGCCGTGATATACTGCTTAGCATCTTTGACACATAAATAAATGAAAAAAGTGAAAAACTCATCAGGGGCGGATGCAGTAAGGTAAAACAGTGGGGTAAAATACATACCAACAATATGCGAGTGGTATGCATGAGTATATTAGTCCCTCGACTAGTTGAAATTTATTTCTGATAATTTTTAACCTCCCATGGCAGCTCTGGGAAAGGGGGTGACATAGGCGGATCAAGGACTCTCGTCGTGGGGGAGCGGGTGGGGGTGATTGGAAACACATTTTTAATATACAACGATATTGAGTCGCGGCGGTGATACTGGCTGGGAATATGCATTTTGAAAATGTGTAGTGACTGGACACGCCTCTGGTAATCTAGAATTTGGTTATAACTATTTTGAATTTTCATATACCCAATTGTATTCGCCCTGGCACGGCTGTAAGCAGTCTTCTCACTTACTAACGTTTAGTCCTTCTTGATAACATTCCCCCCATTTTGAACTGCTGTAACCGCCCCTGATGAATACAAATAGTGACAATTGTGAATGCACTATCATCTCACATAAAAAATGATATAATAAAACCATATAATTGGTATCAGGATCAGCAGAGACGGCTTCCTTTTACAAAGAACCCATCGCATACGATAATACTTGGTTTGTGGATAGAACCTCCCCAAAAAACCAGCCATAGTTCCGCCCCTGGTGAATATATAATATTGACAATTTCAGAAAACCTGCCTGTACTAGTTTTAGGAAAAGTCAGGAAGTTTCAAAGTTCTATCGCAAGCCGTTTCGGAGATATTCTTGAAAAACCTGAGGGGGGCAATATTAGCTCCCCTGCCGGAAATAGGGTTAAAGGTCAAAGAACAGCTGTAAATGTGAAGCAAATGATGGCATTGGCATGGTCTCTGGTCAAGACTGGTGTGTAAGCAGGTATTTCATTCTAGGCATCTACTCAGGCAGGTACTCGATTCTAGGCATCATCTTCTAGGCATCTTATTATAGGCAAGTACTCAGGTTGTAGGCATCATGGTTCAGAACGCCATGAATAACCAGCTTACGCCCAAAACTCTGGAAAATGTCAAAAGTGATAAATCATAATCCGTAGGTACCAGACGAACGTCACTGAAAACGTGGAAAGGTGAGATTAGAAAATCAGCCTGGTTTCAAACATTGCCAAATCCTACCTTTCTTCTTCTGTACTGATGGGCACTCAGGTTCCAATGCCTGAATATGCGTCTGCTTTGAGCCTTTGATATATTTTTGTCCAGTATCATGAATGGAAGCTGATTATTCCTCTAATTTCTAAGTAAGCAGTTCGTCAATTTTGCTAACTGAGCAAACAGAACAGTGGCATTTCTGAATGGTACACTTTGAACCTTCCTCAAGTAGTTGGTGTTCAGAAACCGATAATTTAATGACGTTTGATATTCAAGTAAAGCATTTGACTTCGTCTCTTGTAAAATTAAATTCTAAAGAAGTCAAGGATCTTTAATTGCTTGCTTAACGCGGCATCCAGATTGCTTTCGAGCTCCTATGCTGCTGATTATGCGAATCTTAGGAGATAATTAGGAATGTTTGCATATCATTGAGAATTCTCTGGTCAGAATTCCTTGCCAACTATACTGGATTGGGAAAATTGAATGACCCCCTACCACCAGCCAAGTATTTTTATGTGCTTATCATATTTCATATTATGACATGGGGAGTCCAAAATAAAAATACAGACAAGGGCCATGAAATCATTTCCTAATCATTCGCTGGGTTAAGTTACGGGCAATGTGAGTAATTTCACTGTACTTTTCTCGCCCTAGTGGGGAGATGGTGTTTGAACACCTCTCAGGTTTTTTTCCAACGTTGCCGGAAAACAGCGGTGCGAGGCGCCGCCGTACCTGGCATCACTTATCTTTGACCAAATATGCAACTTTCCTGAAAATGATATTTGGGGTCATCTCAGGTCAGGTCACCAGGCCAGGTCGTGACCTCAACTCATAATTTTCTAGAAAAAATTGCAAGTCAGGATCTATCAATCTGAAACTTCTCACATTATAGTCCCACCGGGGATAGAAAAAATATTCCGGGATTTTGTATACCGCAGATCAAAGGTCAAATACGTGTCATGTATATCCATTGGAAATGCATGTAGAAAACGCAAGTTAGTCGAAAAATGACTCTATTTCTGGAGATACCTACGGCTTAAAAGGACTTCTTTTATTGAAAAGGTAGTATCACTCGGTTTGCTGTAATAAGAGGAATGGAATGGCGCTCGAATATTGGCTCCAAGTTAACCCAGTCAGGCGCCATATTAAAAAAGTATTCTCAAAACTTTCACTCGCTGGACTTATCATGACCTCAGTATTAACCTGAGCAAAACATGTTACTGACATAGCATCCTCATAACTTTTCGTGGCCTATTCAGCGTTTTTTTCGTTCTTTTTTGCTTCTTCTTCGAGGAGCCGAGTTCGAGAGGGTATTCAACACGCGCAGTGACGGGGGCAGGTTCCCGCCCCCATGGGTTTTCGGAGATATAACAAAAACGGCGGCGCGCAGCACTGTCATACTTGGTATACCTTGTGTCTGATCATTTTTACAACTCATTCAAAATTTTAAAGTTAGGTCATCTCAGTTCAAGTCTCCAGTACAGGCCAGGTGACCTGACCTAAAAAAGTTTAGGATAGCATAAGTCAGAACCGAGAACAATGTAGACTTATCTGATTGAAAATCGTATCACATAATGGCCCCACCATATTCTTTAAAAAATATTCCGGTATTTTCGATATTGATGACATAAGGCCAGGTACGAGCCATGACCTCTCCATTGGAAATGCACGGGAAAATGTTTTAAACAGAATAACTTAGTAATAAATGGTGACAGCTTGTTTTATCACGGCGTTAGGTTTGTATCATCCTTTCAGTTCAAATAATATGCATGTAACCCAATTTGACCTTGACCTGACCTCAGGTCAGGTCAAATTCTAGATTTTCCCTGATCTGACGTAGCAAGGTGATATTACAAATCATTCGATTCGGCTTGCTGCGAGGATTCCAATAGCCTACATTTTTTGCTCTAACTTTACCAGCTCAGATGCAATGACTGAAAACCTTTATTTACTTGTTATCTCTATGGTGGCATGTTTGACCTCTAGTGACCTAGAATATGACCTGAAATAAGGTCGATTTGTTCTGTAGAGACTTGAATGTACTATCCAACGCCGTTTACTTTTTCGCTATCAAGCGTGGTTTTTGAGATCTTAGGAGGGCGGCGGGTACCCCCCTGTCAATGCGAAAGTGGCTCAGAACTCCGTCAATGCACGTGTTAAACACCCCCTCCCCACCAGTGTGCCAGAAACTGGTGTTGCGACATGATGCCTAGTGTAAAATTCATACTGGGAAATATAGCCGCCGAGTGGAATTTTCAAGTAATATATTGAGAGTCATGCAGAAAACAAAAAAAAAACCTTTTACATCCCTTACCTATTTACAGTATAGAAATGCATTTTCCACGAAAATTGTTCTTATTTCCATACTTTTGATGAGTTCATAAAAACCACGGCTATTGAACTCGGCTGAAAAAGCACCACTTGAAAAGGGAGTGGGGAAAAGGAAACAATACCACAGAATTAAATGGATCATCCAACTTGTTCAGTTGCGGCTCCCCACCCAGCGCCCTGGGATTTGGAAGTGGGCGAAAGTGGATCTGAGGCACAATGGGGCGGTTGTTAATAATGATTGTGGTTAATTGAAACTCCTAACTGCGAAGGGAACGATTAGAAATCAAATCACAAGATTCAATGTAAATACGTGCTTTCCTTAGCGTCTTCCTACAAATTGTCGTGTTGCAGCATCATTTTGCTTTCTTCATACGAGAGCCACGTGATCAGGAGTTTCCTTCACGCGAACGGGAGACACCTTATTAAAAGGACACCTTATTAAGTGCTGCTGCTGCTGCTGCTGCTGCTGCTGCCTAACCTAACCTAACCTCACCTAACCTAACCTAACCTCACCTAACCTAACCTAACCTAACCTAACCTAACCTAACCTAACCCAACCTAACCTAACCCAACCCAACCAAACCTAAACTAACCTAACCTAACCTAACCTACCCTAACCTCACCTAACCTAACCTAACCTCACCTAACCTAACCTAACCTAACCTAACCTAACCTAACCTAACCTAACCTAACCTAACCTAACCTAACCTAACCTAACCTAACCTAACCTAACCTAACCTAACCTAACCTAACCTAACCTAACCTAACCTAACCTAACCTAACCTAACCTAACCTAACCTTAACTAACCTAACCTAACCTAACCTAACCTAACCTAACCTAACCTAACCTAACCTAATCTAACCTAACCTAACCTAACCTAACCTAACCTAACCTAACCTAACCTAACCTAACCTAACCTAACCTAACCTAACCTAACCTGCTGCTGCTGCTGCTACGCTACTTTCTTCACATAACTTAATTAATGAAATTAGACGATTTTTCTCGCTAGTGAATACCGGCCTGATCGAGCATGGGCAGCAGTATATCGCCACATGACTCTCTCAGACACAGGCTCACGTTAGCAAGAGAAGGGATATTTACATTTCTTGACCCTTTATTAAAGATTCATAAACATCTAGACGGCATAAGGCATGCAAAGCACTTCAGCACTTTTACAAGACATACTAAGGTCACCGACTAGGTAAAATGAAAATTGACGTGATGTAAAAACTGAAATACTATTAGAATGAATAAATGACATTAAAACTAACGCGCCTCAGATATGATATGATGCTAGTGATATTCACAGAAGCATGCTCCCCCACAACGCTCACAGTCCAGATATCCCCAGGATGCTCACTGCCCCGGGAGACGGCAGTGACGAACCAGGGGTGACAGTGATTAGCCAAGGGCGGCAGCTATCAGTCAGGGGGCGGCAGTCATCCGTCAAGGGGCGGCAGTGATCGGCCAGGGGGTAGTTATCAGTCAGGGGAAAGTTATCCGTCAGGTGGCGGCAGTGATCAGCCAGGGGGCGGCAATATCAGTTAGGTGGCGGCAGTTATCAGCCAGGGGCGGCAGTGCTTAGGCAATGGCGGCAGTTATCAGCCAGGGGGTGGTATTTATCAGCCAGTAGGTGGCAGTTATCAGTCAAGGGGCGGCACTGATCAGCCAGGAGCGGCAGTGTTCAGCCAGGGGGTCGCAGTTACCAGCTAGGGAGCGGCAGTATCAGTCGGGGGACGGCAGCGATCAGCCAGGGGGCGGAAGTAATCAACCAGGGGGCGGCAGTTATCAGTCAGGGGGCGGAAGCGATCAGCCAGGGGGCGGCCGTGATAAGCTAGGGGCGGCATTTAGCAGTCAGGGGGCGGTACTTATCCGTCAGGGGCGGCAGTGATCAGGCAGGGTCGGCATTTATCAGCCAGGGGCCGGCAGTTATCAGTCAGGGGGCGGCAGTTATAAGTCAGATGACGGCGGTAATCAGCCAGGGGGCGGAATTTAATGAACCACGTGCGACAGCGATTAGCCAAGGGGGCGACTGTGACGAACCATGGGCGGCAGAGATCAGCCGGGGGCGGCAGTGTGACCAGGGGCGGCAGTGACTAGCAATCTGATCAGTGATGAGCCAAAGGCAGCAGTAATCATCCGGGGGGGTGGGGCGGCAGTGATTACTTGTTGGTGGCAGTGGCGGCACAAATCATGGCAGAAGTAATGAGATAGGGATGGCACTGTTCAGAGCAGCGGTGATAAGCCAGGGGCGGTACATGTATTGGGGGTGCTCAGCACATGATTGGGGGTTCTCAAATTAGGATTGGGGGTGCTCAGGCAGCCCCAAAAAGATAGAAAATTACACCCCTGTAAGAGAGAACACTACCGGATAATGATAATTTAGGTTTATTGCCGGTGCCAAATTGGCAATCCACAAAAATTGTGTTAACCCTTGCCCCGGTGGCGGGTACGAGCCACCTTCGCCCTGGTGGGGGGCTAAAAAGATCCCCCACGATCTCAAAAACTAAGAGAGCTAGAAAAAAGCGCAAAACGGCAATCGAAAGCTCTTCGAAAATGATATCGAAAATACTTTGGTCATTTTTAGGTCACCAGAGGTCAAAATAGGTCAAAATTGCTAATATGAGGTGTACTAAGAAAACCTCATATATCTCAGAAACTATGATAGCTAGAAGCATTTTTTTAACACCATTCGAAAGCTCTTGAAATGCGCTTTTATATCAGTGGCATTCATTTTCGTGTCAGGTCAAAGCCTAGGGAGCTACAGGTCACTAAATATTGGGCATATTCTTGGGAATGTCCATAGTCACCCATGCATAAGGGCGTTTACTTTTTCGCTAATAGCTTCCAAACTAAACAAGATACAGCCATAGTTGATGCACCATTGCAATCCTCTCGTCAATAAAAATCGAATGATATATGATATTGCTATGCCAGGTCAAATTTAAGAATTTGACCTGACCCAGGTCAACAGTCTGACCCAACTTGACCTGGTATAGTCATGATGTATATTATTTGACTTCCAGTGACTATACAAACACTTCGGTGACAAAATAAAAGCTCTATCTTAGTTAATTCAAAATTTATAGAGGAAAACACCAAAACATGCTTATTTGACCTAAGGTGACCTTTTAAAGGTCACAAGTCAAAAATTTTGGTATCAGCTTCAGAAATGGGCTAAGAGCAAGTCGCAACCGATGTATGAAGTTGATTCCAGCCATACTTACTGAGAAAAGCTCATTTCGTGATTTTCCCTATGCATTGTCAATGGGGAGGTCATGCTCTGCACATGACCTTAGGTCACCAATATCAAAAATCCCGGAACAAATGTTGTAGCTCCTGGTGGGCCCAAGATGTGGTATGAGTTTCAACTTGATCGATTAACCCTTCTTTTAGTTATGCCGTCCTAAGTATTTTTTGAGGTGAGGTCACTTCACCTGACCTGGTGACCTGACCTGATATGACCTTGAGCCAAAATTTTCAGGAAAGATGTAAAAATGATGAAGAAACAGCTAGACCAAGTTTGGTGGCGCTGCGCGCCGCCGTTTTTTGGTCACTTCGGAAAAACCCGAGGGGGTCTAAAAAGACCCCCACCCGGGCGAAGGTTAAACAATTTTCATCCGTGGATGTCTCCTCCTTCGTGCAAAGCTGAAACAAAGCGCATAGTTACGGGAAATTCCGTTAAAGCGGCCTCAGCATCAACTAATCACAACGCTGGAGCTGAACGCTGGCCTACAACCAATCAAACATCATGTTCTATCCGACCAGAAGCTCACACCCTAGCCAGTATCGTAAGATTGTATGATACTCTCATTTCACACGAGGTCAGTTTTGAGCTCGTTCGTGGATTAGATGGGACACGGTGTAATCAAAGTGCGTAAGGCTGGTTGCTGGTGTGGCAGTATGAAGTGCTTAGTCTTTTTATTTATTATTGTGGTGGTAGCATACATAAACGTCAGGGGCCAGCCAAACTTCATACATAGAAGTGACTTCAAACTTCAAACAAACTTTAAGCATAAAAGTGAGGGGGGCCAGCCAAACTTCAACCTGATGCTGAAAACGAACTTCCCACCTTAGTACCAAAAATGTTCGAATTTGGGGTCTTCGTTGCCTTCCGCAGCGGCTGGTTATATAAATTTCTGGTTTTCCCCATTTTGACTGAGATCAAGAACTTGCTGGTCAAGAAGTGGGTGGGGGGAAGGGTGGGACAAGCCCCTGGTGTCCCCTTTTCCGACGCTTGTTGTAGCTTGCGTGAAATTTATAGTGAGATGGATGAATAAATTTTTCTGCAAAATCGATAACTTGTTAGCTGGCTTTTATCATAGATTCCTTGAGGTTGAAAATGGGGAGAGATTATATATTCGGCCACGGCCCTTCGTTAGAATCACAAAACTATCTCCCTAAAAACCCTTCCAAGAAGTTAAAGAGCTGATAACGCCATATGACCCTGACATTTGGTGCGTCGATAAGCCTAAACAATTATTAGCTGGTTTTTGTACTATATACCATAGATGATTTTGACAGCAAAAGTCACACATCATAGAAGGTATGTATATAAAAACCTATCTCGATTTAACCTATGAACGACTTGTGTTCGATGCTATAGGAATGTACTTATCCTGCCACACTCATAAAGAAAAATAAGAAAATCACCTTTTCATTTGGAATATATTGCATCAGCGTCAGGCCAAAATCCCTCCCAACAGGGTGAGAGTTGGCGACGCTGTATGACCCTGGCAGTTGATGCGTCGTTAAACCCCAACAATAATTGTATTATTGAGCAGCGTCAGGGCTGCCAGGCGGGCCATTTCGTAGCCAAATTCCTCGAATTTGGCCTTTTTTGTCGTGTTTGGCCCCGCGATTTTTTCGGTTGCCCCTTTCATGGAATCTGGCCTTTTTACCCTTTTTCTAGCTGTTGGCAACGAAGCTATTTCTGGGTTTTCCCTTGCATAAATATGGCTTATTTTAACCTCTTCCGCTCTGGAATACGATATTCTGACACCGAAAAAGCAGCAGAGCAGCAGCAAAACTGGTTTGGTGGTAGAAGGGAGGAACAGAACTTCGTTAAAAACACGATCCACAAAAATGATGGCTACCGAAAACCGGACTCAAAGGATGCGATACTATAGGCGCCCTTTGGGTGAAAAGGTGATGGCAAAGTGCGCCCTCTGAGGCTCCGCTCTCCACCCACTTACCAAAATCATAGAGACGCCACTGTTCAAGAGAAAAAATGAATAGTTTGAAAAAAGAGAAAGCATTAAATATTAGCGGGGAGTGGTGCGGTCAAGATGATTAATGATGCTAACAAATGATCTGGTTATGAGGATAAAACCACTTGATGATCACGCGGGATTGGAAGAGTACCCCTGGCTCAGTATTAAATGGGTGGTGTGCTAAAAAAGTATTGCGTCAAGTCAATATCAAATTGTCAACAATCAATTTTAAACAGTGATACAAGTTGCTTTTTCTGCGGGCTTATGATTACCGTTAGGGGTTGTTTTAGCATCAAATCTGGCTTTTGTGGTATTTATTTGGCTATTTTAGCGAAAATGAAATTTTTCCCCTCTTTGGCCCTTTTTCTATTCGGTTTGACCTTTTCCACCGAAAAATGGCAACCCTGGGCAGCATGTATAATCCGAAACACAAAAATTAGAAACATTTCATTAACACTAACGCGTCTAAGTTTTATTAAACCCCCTCACAATGGGGTATTGATCCCTTGAAGACACTATAACGGCCAGCACAAAGAATGCACCCCACTGACTTTTCCTTAAAAAATGCCCTGGAATGTCAGTATAAGACTGTGGACTGGAGCCCGTATTTTTCTATCATTTTCTCTTCTTTAGGCACTTAATGAGGGCTTTGCTTAGCCTTTTGATAAGGAGTGCCAAAACCACCATTTGGGGGTGCCCAGCACATCATTAGAGATGCCGGGAACCCTCAAATCCCTGTCAAAAGGAGGTGTTGATCGTCTTTTTAACTGCGTTTACGCTTAATTTAAAGGGACAAACCCTGAATCTCGTGGCATGATATGCTTTGCATAGTAGATGTAGCTAAAATTGTGCAACACCGTGGCACATGAAAATATCAAAGCCTAATTTCATAACACAGTGCTGGCCTAAAAAAAACATCCTAGCACAATTCCGTAGCGTGGTGTAGTATAGATGATCTCCAGTGAAGAGACCCTCATTTCTATTCGATATTGTACCTGTCCGCCACTTAGTTCGACACGGCCCTCCAAAGCTCCGAGTCGATGATGAATATACCTCATAGGACGATCCAGGAGAAATAGGGGTGGCAAGTGGGGGCTCTAGTCCCCCCTCGAGTGACCATCAGCACCCCCTGAAAGGTTGATGGCGCGTCCTGAAATGTCGCTTTCCATCCCTCCCCCAGGGTACGAGTATCGGCACTGCTGCGATAGGGTTTGGCGCTCATCTATAGGTACGTTTTTCCGCCCAAAAGTGGCGTCCCGTGGCCCGGATGGCGCCCCCTCCCCCCTCCCACTGACCGTGTGCCGCCCCCGATAGAAAATCCTAGATCCGCCTATGTTGTACCTACCGGCCACTTAGTATGGCACGGCCGTCTGAAACTTCCATGCTATCTGATCCCACGACAGAATACGTTACTGGGTAAGGTGCGGCACCACCGGTTGTTCAGGAAAGTTTGATACTCCACCAATCAGAATCTCAATATTTTGCAATTAACTAAACATACCTGATGAGCTACGAGCTAGTTGCAATTGATTAGCTACTAATCAGCCATAGTCACCCCTTTAGCGACGTCATTAAACGGAAATTCCTTTCCTTTCGGCCGTCCCCTTTATATTGGGAACGTTCCTACGCTTCTGGTCACACCTCTCGTGCCACTCCCGGGAAAGCTTCCAAGACAAGGTAAAAGCTCCGCAGCCATTTCTGCAATGGTAATAAGCAAGCTCAGCCGTTTGGATATTGCATCACCGAAGCAGCCGCGTCCAGTAGGGAACAGGACAGCGAGCTCAGCCTCCGAGTGCTGAAGACAAGCTCTTTCTGATTAGGTGGCTTCTTGTTATCATGATTTTCTGCATGGCTGAGTGGTAAGGGGACAGGTGTGTTTTTTTCTTTAATTTTCCCAGAATGTAAAGCTGCTCGTATACCGCTGCCCTTGAAGGTCAAGACAATCCTTTCCAGTAGCGACGAAGGGCTCGGATTTAGTGAGGGGGTACCATGAACAGTTCAGCCCATGTACTTTAAGTCAACGCAATACGATGAATCCTAATTTGATCATTTAAGGGGAACGGTGCCCGTCGGCTCGCCTATGATTGTGTCTGGACGTTTTCAGGATATTCTAGTAAGATATCCCGTCGTCTTCTTTTCTCTTAGATGACCTAGTCATGTCGAAGCAAAGGCAAGGTAATGAAAAGTTGTCCTTAAAAAGACCACTAGTATTCTATATTTAGTACAGAAAGTTCCTGCCTTGTGTTAACGTAATAGCACAGGTGCACTCTTACGATATATGGGGAAGAGCTTAAAGCTTGTGTGGCAAATGTCATGCCAGGTGGCTTGGCAAAAATATCAAGGTTTTCTGCGGAAAGTTCAATGGTGGGGAGAAAAGGAATTTATATGGCGCCCACCTGATCCCCTTTAACAGAGCACTGGGTCGCGTGGTATTTTATCAAAAGTGCACCTAGCTCCAAAAAGATAAGCCGGGAAGTAGGAAAATTTACGATTAGCACGATTCGGGGCATTGTTCTGAGGTGATTAGCCATTCGTGAAACGATCAGTGATGTGCAATGCTTTGCAGTGACGTGTGATAAAGATAGATCTCTAAGTTGATAATTATGAAATGGTAGGCACAAGTTGTTAATCTGGCTAAGAGATTGTCTTCTCCACGATTGTGCATTTACCATTGTTCCCTGTATTTAGAAATTTGCTATTGCTATTGATTATGATTCCTAAACTGTCTCTTTTACTTAAAGGTGCCAGAGGAAATGAAACGTATGGAACAACATTTTGGGAAAATAATGGTTTCTTGTCCCACTCTATATAATCGTGAGTCTGTTTACTACTGATCAAGAGGTGGGAAAATATATAGCCAAATATATAGCTCCAAATATATAGCTATGATTTTGTAATTTTAATATCAGTGCTTATCCATAAAGTTCTAAACAACATATATCAATCTGAGAAAAATTTGTTCAATGCCTGTATTGACTTATATCACAAAATACAGCGTTTTACTGTTTTGGCTTAAGCCAACTTTGAGGAAAAGAACTGAGTGGTGTAACTGGGATTTAGAGAAAAACATTGCTTGAAATTATCGGAAAGAAAAATACGACGTTTTTGAAAGCAATGTGCGATCTCAATCAAAGTCTAAGATTAAAGTATTCAAACAGTTATCGTTATCTTTATCGCTTTATCAAAGTCAGTGATATAATTATTGATCTTCTGTTATCAAAGCCGCCGTCCTGGGAAGAGTTTATTGAATTATCGTCATCGAAGCTGTTGTAAAATTGTCAAGTGCGGACTTCTGGTGATAACGATAATAACACAAAATCAAATACTGGCATAGTTTCCCAGTTTCAACTGAAAAAAACAAACAGATTGACTGATTTAAAGATATTACGGCATCTTTCTTAACATGTCTTTGTGTCGGTGTGGCCATTCCACTACCCTCTCCCAACTATCTTACACTTTATGTCATACATAAATATTATTATAAGGTCATGAGGTCGAATATTATATTATTTATTATTTTATATATTTAGGAACCGTGTGTCATACTATGTGCCACAGCACTCCTCCATGCTGTTCAAATGCAGTCGCCAGTTTTATTCTCAGATCTGCCCCTTGATTTACAACCTGTTTGGTATCTCCCCATGGCAGTGCTATACTGCTGTCCATCAGGCCTATCAGTGACTGGCTTGCTTGCCTCATTACTCGGGTGGTGCGTGACGTACGTCGGCTGACGCAATAGACTCGGCTGACGCAACACCCCGCACTCGGCTCACCGGCATCGCTGGTAACCGTGTTTTGGATCGTCTCCTGTAGAGGTGCCACTTCTCTGACTCTCATGATCCAGACGAGTCGGAAATTATTTATTAGCTAACACAGTATGAGGGATATAATTTTTCATACAGTTTTTCTTTGGGAACATACTGTATCCGATCAGTTCAAGGGTTCATCGCTATTAACACGCACCCCTCTGGGGGGGGCGAAATTCGCCCCCTCCTGGTTTCCCCAGATACATAAAAAACGAAGAAACGCAGAACGACAAAACTTACAGTACTTTATTCCTCATCAATTTTACACATCTGACAAAATTTTTGAGTTAACACGCGCATTGACGGGGGCGGGTACCCGCCCCCTCGGGTTTTTCGGAGATAGCAGAAAAACGGCGGCGCGTAGCGCCGCCGTACTTGGTATACCTTTTCCCTCATCATTTTACAACTTCTGTGAAAATTTTAAGGTTAGGTCATCTCAGGTCAGGTCACCAGTACAGGTCAAGTGACCCGACCTCAAAAAAAGTTTAAGATAGCATAAGTCGGGGTGGGGTGAATTTATCCGATTGAAACTCATATCACATAATGGCCCCACCGAGTTCTCTAAAATATGTTCCGGTATTTTTGATATCGATGACCTAAGGTCAGGTACGAGGCATGACCTCTCCATTGGAAATACATAGGAAAAATGGTTTTTACGGAATAACTCAGTAACAGATGGTGATAGAGCATTTATTTTAGCTGCATTAGACTCGCCTGGGCTTTGCGGTTCTAATGATATGCATTTTATATAATTTGACCCTGACCTGACCTCAGGGCAGGTCAAATCCTTGATTTGACCTAGCAAGGTCAAATTATATATCATTCGATTTGGCTTGCTAAGAGGATTCATATAGTTCAAGTCGTTTTGCTCTATCTTTACTTGTTCAGATGTAATGGCCGAAAAACTGATTTTACATGTTATCCCTATGACGGGCATGTTTTGACCTCTCGTGACCTTAAATGTGACCTGACAAAAAAATGGTTCAAATGTTTTCGATGGAGAAGTGGATGGGCAGCCCAACGCCGTTTACCGTTTTCGCTACCTACCGCGGTTCTCGAGATCTTAGGGGGGCGGGTACCCGCCCCGTCAATGCGAAGGTGGCTCAGACCCCGTCAATGCGCGTGTTAAGGTCATGTCAGGTCAACCAGCTATTCAAGATCAAGTGACCTGACCTCAAAACCTAAAATCACGAGTTTGAAGCGGCGCCCAGGGAACATCAGCAAACTGATCAGTTTGAAACTTCTAAAATATGATAAAGTCATTAAGGTCTACAAATCTGCTATCTCGGAATTTTGATAGTGTTGATCTAAGGTGGGGTACATTTTTTGGTAACCCCATTATAAGTCAATGGTGAAAAATAGAACGGGTTCGTTTTCAGTAAATGCTGGATAGATAAAGCTGAAAATCTTCAAAGCGTCTATTCTTACCGCGATCTTGTCCATAAAGTTGAGTTTTTCAGCATCTGACTTCTCAAAGGTCATGTCAGGTCACAGGAGCATAGAGTGATTGTTTTGCCAATAACTTCTCACTGAGTTGAGATAAAGCTCCTATTTTGCTTCCATTGTGCTTATAATGTCACGGGGAGTCGAATGATATGCAACATGACCATACTTGGTCACTCTGTGACCCTGACCTATCTCGAGGTCAGGTCATTTTCACTATTTGACCTAGCAAGGTCATATTATACATCATTCGGTTTGCCGCGATGAGAGGAATCCAATGATGCATAAAGATTTGCTCTAGCTCCCCTGAGGACAGATCAGAGAGAAACGTACACTGCTCTGTTGTAAGCCTATGGAGCCTTCTTTGACCTATGCTAACCTCAATATTGACCTGACATAAAAGTTCTTCGTATGAAATATATTCGTCTTGTCAAGAGCTTTCGAACACCGCCCGTAATTTGCCTTTAGCTTTCGTGGGGAATGAGATACGGAGGGGGGACGAAAAACGCCCCCCCAGCCGGGCGCGTCATGCCAGGGACACCAGCGGGGCGCGTGTTAAGTGTTGCTACAGGTCAGAACTACGCACGAGCGCACGCGCCGACAAAGAACGTCAGACGGAGAGGACCCACGCACTGTTAGTTCCCGGACCGACTGATTGGGACACTGTGTGATCGTACGCAGTGACAAACGCATACGTGCACCAAACACCCTCACGGCGCGGCTTCCACTAATGGATTTCCATTAGTGGAAGTCACGTGCCACATGCCAATTTTGCGTGTACTGCTGTAATGGCGGATGGACGATGTCGAGATATATTATTTTGAAGTAGAGCCAAGGCCTCAAGACAAAAAATTGATAGGTGTTTGGGGCGCAAAATTGATGTATTCACGTATTTTTCTGCCTGGAAGTAAGGGCGATGCAGCCGTGATCGTGGGTATAAGAATACTCGTACGTCCTTGTACAATGAAGCCGAGATGGCACGGTGGCACCAACTGCACGGCTGTCTGGTACATAAGTAACAGAGCAAAGACAGGTCCGAGCTTGCGTGTGGATTTGTAGCTCTTCGAGGAGATGCCCGGGCACCTCAATTGAAAAGTTGAAAACTTAAGTAGTGTTGAGATATTCTTTTAATCTACGTGGTTTTCATTTCAGGGATTTAGAACTAGTGTTGTTCTATTCAACAGACCTGTTAGAAGGCTAGAAATATCACGCTGCCACCTTGTATTATTTTGATTGTTGACGTTGTTTCAAATTTAGGCAACCCATCATTTTCGAAAATCTTCGCCCCTGGGACCGAGTGTCATAAGCGGAAAAATATTCACTGCTAGGATAGTCTTCGTTAGTGGCCAAAACAACTTCATTTTGTTCGCGGTAGCGCCTTCTCTTTACACCCGTCTGAACCGGGTTCAAGGCCCGGGGGATTTCCTTAGTAAAGAGCAGCTTGACTCCCCCATAAGCGTTCCAACAGGGAAAGAGTTGGCGACGCCGTATGACTTTAATACTTGGTGCATTGATAATCCCGAACAATTATTATCATTATTAATATTATCTAAGTAAATATTGAGTCATGGCCATTCTCAATAATCTTTTCTATACATAATAGCATGGGTTTTCTGAAGCTTACGTCGATGGTCCTCGCTATGACCCTAGGTCAGAACTGTGCGTCAATTGATCAATCTAATCAACTTCTAGCTACATCACTGCTTGCAGGTCAAGCGAGGATGAAACTTGTAAGAGTTAAGTATTCTCTGATGAAAACTCCGACATCAAATATTATTTCCTGATGTTCCATGCTAGCGATCATCAAAAACCGCACTGGCCTATTTTGAGCAGCTGAGCTGAACTTCAGATCTGACAATGGAAACTATACAGGGGCGCGTTTCAGGAGAAAACAGAGAGCACAGAGACAATAATTGTCTGCGTTTCACGAGTGATCATGGTGCAGACAGTTGTGGTAGATGGTGTGCGGCTTGCGAGGCAGTGGAGGCTGAATTCTGCGGCTGATGCCACTGGTCACCAGAGCTGCAAAAATCTCAAATCTGTCAGGCACTTTCAAAAGAACCTCCAAATCTGTCGGGTGGTTAGGATAGGACTATTAAAATTGTCTAAAACCCATTCAATTGGTAAAATGTTCCTACTCATTTTCCACATTCTTAATAGAAAATACTAAAATTAGCATAAAAACATCTAGTCTGGCACCAATGGATATCACTAGGCGTCAGATGTCACTAAGCGTCAATCAAGCGTCAGATGGTCCTCTGCTCAGGCTTATATCTCGGCACGAGCAGCCGTGACCAGACCCAGCCGCCGTCTATCCGGCTTCCTGGACAGCGGCGCCTTGGCCGGGCTTTATCGGCGGCATGAGAACTAGCGTTATGGGTGACTTCCGTCTGGGGGTTTTTGTGCTACAAACGAATACTGAGCGATTAAATGAAAGGAAACGAAAACACGAAATCCACCTCGTTTCAGAGCGATGCCTGATGATTTAGCAGGCACGCAGTTACCATATCAGCATGATGGAAGCTAGCGCCAACCTTCTCTAGGGTAGGCCAAACAAGGAACAATAAGCCTTTCCACCGGTTAAATAACATATACAGCGATTTTAGCGTGTGCTGTGATAGTTCAGGGCCATTCCGGCACGACTAAACGAAGGCCAGCAATTTAACTAAATAGCCCACTTTAAATGGACAGAACACTACCGACTCTCGGTGACGTGAGCACTAGAATTTGCATCAATTCTCTGGTAGTGTTTGTGCTGCGAATATGAAGCAATTACAATACTGAGCAATTACTTACTGAGCTAGCTTACTTAGCAATTACAATCCTGAGCAAAAACGAATACTGAGCAGTTACATGAAAGGAGACGAAGACACAATATCTCACCTTGTTATGGATATTTGGATATGGATATATTTGGATTATGGATATTTGGATATATATGGATTTTGCTCTGATGGCCAGACAAACAAGATTGGAGGGTACTTTTTGATATTCGAAAAAGTGTTTTTAAGGATCATGGCTACTTGTAGTTGAATGCAAACATGTAATATTAGCTTTCCATGACTTTTAAATGCATGTTTACATGAATAATCCTAAATTTTGAAGCTGTTGGCTATTTCAAAGTTTTTCATGCATTGCCGTGCTCATTTCCATGAGGGTAGGTGGTTTAGGATCTGAAGTTAATGAGGCTAATAAATAACCTTTAGTCAGTTACATAGAAAATGTCAAATAAATATCATGTTTCCAAGGAAGTTAAAAGGAAGTTTAAGGAAGTTTAAGGAAGTTAAAAGGAATGAGTAAAGGTTGCACTAGGCTGTGTTTTTGTTATATCTTTGTCCCCTTGACATATATCATAGGCATCCTATTTAGGTAAGTCAATAAAATGAAATGGGAGAAATAGTTTGGTACTTAAAACTCAAATTAATGTGGAAAGGTGAAGAGTTTTGTTTCTTTGGCATCTACAAATCCACTGACGAAGGTATGCAACTTTTGTGGTTAATTCAGGACAAACAGGCATTGGATTTAAAAGAAGACGGAAGGGAAAATCAAATGTTTTAGTCTAATTTGACCAGTTTGCTGGTAAAATTCATTTTCCCTTATTAATATCATTTAAAATTATTGATCAACAGTGAGCATAACATACTGTATGGAAATAAATGTAAGCTGCCGAAATTACAACGAACACCACATCACTTACTTGTTTGTTTTCTCCCCACACTGTTCTGATCTGCCCGCTGTTTGATCCATGCTTCAAAACGACCTCCTTCGCCAAAACCACTGTTCCTGAACTTGCAAGGCAGCCCAGAATGCTTGATTCGCTGATGCTCCTTAAAAACGTTTTTCGCCAAAATACCCACATCCCTCAAATCCACATTTAAGCTTGACACGGGACGGTGGAAGGGGCTTCAGCTTAATCGGAGCCATTTATCAGCCCTTCAACTATGGACGATGAAATCCAAGCTCAACCAGTTTACTCAAGATGTATACCAAAGTAATGCAAGAGAAAAATAATCAAAAACACAACCTTGCAACGTATTGCCTCCACCACACCACGGGATTTTGCGGGATTCTAGGGCCTTGGCCTCCACCACATCCACAACGCAACCACGGTTAGTAGAGACACTCGTGAACGCAACACACCAAACCGCAGGGCTGCTTTTCAAACCAAAGATACCTTTTACACCGGCTTTGCCGCAAGGGCGCTGTTCAAACAGCGCCCTTGCGGCAACGTTGAGCGTACTTCCAAACGAAGGAAACGAAGGAAAAAAACTGTTTTGCCTGTCGAAAGGCCTTTACGGCGGCCTGTCGGGCCAAGCTGTCGCGTGCTATGGAATACAAATCGGGCCCGACAGGCCGGTGAAGGAATTTTTCCAACAGAGGATTTTCTGGGTGACGTTTAAAAGACCCTCTGTGCATAAGGCCCTCTATTCAAAGGTCCCTCGATTCATAAGTCCCTCGATTTTCCATCGGTTCTTGCCGCATCACTGGCTTGATATGGGAGAGGTGCAAATTCATGAAAAACTTGTTGAGTGAGAGAGGTGACAATTCTAATATTGAGTTTTTTAGAACAAAAATATTTTCTGCTTCCTTTCAATATTTTTTCTCACAGATTGTAAGATCTGTCGCAGGACCATACCGTGCCCTAAAATCTGTCGGGCACTTTATGACCCGAGAGCCCGACTTTTTGCAGCTCTGCTGGTCACTGGTACTGGATGCCTCTTCACTGGTACTGGATGCCTCTTCTGATGGCGTATATTTCTGTTTTATGATTTGACAGGCCGACGTCTGATGCGAACGCTCTACGACAGGCGTCACAAACGGCAATTGGATCCGCCCTCACGGGGTCTCCAGATCTGCAGGTGGGTTCACTGTTTTTCAGGCGCCACAGACGACAATGCGATCCGTCCTCAGGAGTCCCCAGACCGACGCGTAGATTCACTACTTGAATGCATGCAGCGACAAGCGGGCACAAACAAATATTTTGAGTGTGATTATAATCGATTAGGAATGCTCAATAATCTGACCAGGTCTGATCATTGGCGGACGCAGGAGGGGGGGCAATCTATCTTTTGGCCCCCCAAACGCCGGAATTTTTTTGAAAAAGTGTTTACACTAGGTCTGTAGAGCAAAAAAATATTCGCTCCCACCCCCGAACCTCCCCCAGGAGGAGAGGCAGACATGGGTTTCGCCCCCCCCTCCCAAAACTCGGGTCTGCGTCCGCCCCTGGGTCTGATATTCATTGTTCAGCAAAAACTATTACACGAGATTGTCAAAACCACTCGCTTTTGACCTAAATCAGCGTGCAATTATTCGCCTTAAACTACGAGCGTTGATCAGACGGCCCGGCAGATGCAGTGAGAGAGAGAGAGAGAGAGAGAGAGAGAGAGAGAGAGAGAGAGAGCTGAGGGACTGAGGACCATTTGGCTCCCTTGTTTTTGTAGGTGGTATATGGTGGCAGAGGTTGGCTCTTCTCTCAGACCAGACAATCAATCAATCAAGCCCACATGACCTATATACCTTACCAGGGGGGACTGGTAGATTATACTGTTTCTTAGCTGGAGCTGTTTATTAGCTGTATCAACTGTTTATTTTGTTAGCAAAATAACGGTTGCGTCAGTTGATTTCGAATGCATTAGTGCGGATGCCTTTCCTGCTGGGCTTGGTGGGACTTGGGCCATCTCACTTGTGCTGATGCCGCTCTATAGCCAGTGGTCGATCCAGGGGATAGCGCAAAAAGGGCATTTGTTCCCCCAAACGGAAAAGCTCGGGAAAAAAACTATGTTTTTGCTCCTCCCCCAAGCTGTCGTCCTCCTTTTTGTCCCGACTCCTTTTTAGTCTATAAGCAAGGTTTTGGTGATTCAGCTCTCAACTTCAAACAGCTTTGGTCAATTTCAGAGTAAACATTGTGCCTTGGATAGCTGAACAAACATCTTGTGGCCGCATGTTTGGCCCTGCGACATTTTTTTTTGCTCATCGACTCTGGGTTTACCGTATGTCTCAAGGCCTTTTGTTTATCCCCAAGCCCTACTGTCTAGTAAATTTTGGCATACTCTCACCGCGTGACATTTATTTCTTCTTGCTTATTGACTTTGGCGTACCACCCTAAACTACCGGCCTAGATCCACTCCTGTCTATGGCTCCCCAGAGCTCCATTACAAGTTTCTGCACATGTTGTTATTCTCTGAAAGAGCCCCGCAGTATTATTTATCATGTCTGCAGAAACTGTGATGGGCCACATTGTGTTTGGGCCCGGAATGTTCGGGCAAACAAAGCTTTGTTCTTTTCTTTTCTTTTAGCCCTTAAAAATCATTGAATTAAAGTACGGTTCCCAGCTATAATTTGCACCTTTGACCTCCTCCGACTCTGGCAGATTTAACCCAAACGTAGGTAACTACATTCCATTACCGGTCGACCCCTCAGTCGCATTGACTGGCAGTACCGTCAGACACCTCCCGATAGCGCGTTGAAGGCGCCACCCTCCTCAGTAGTTTGCAAAACACCCACAGATGTCACTACTGAGGTGCGGAGCCACCACCTCGGCTGCCGCGCCAGTGTTTACTCACTTCACTCTTCACTATTCGCCGAGTGCTTGCTCTGAATCAGTGCCGCGCTCCGCTCCCATAAAACCAAGTAACGAACCGCTGAATTCAACCATTTCAGCTCTAGTCTCGCTCTAGTTTGCCAACAGACGACCTAGTTAGTCCGGTCTACTCGCGGGTTTTGTCCAAGTCGCACGATTCAGTCCCGACCCGCCCTGACATCACCTGGTAGTGAAGCTGTGGCGCTGGTGTTGGCGCTGCCGCCGATACTATCGAGGGGAGACGGAGAGTCGTCCCTGCTCCAGCGCCCCTCGCCAGTGTTGAGGCTCCCGAGCCCCGCCGACCCAGCACTCTGCTGTCCACTCTGCGGTAAGTGGTTAGACGGGTGGACGCTTTTTTATTGGCACCGAACAGAAGCGTAGCTAGGAGTTCGTCAAGGGAGGGGGAGGCTTTGCATGGTAGACGAGAGTAAGCTGAGGGAAGACCTGTATATTCATACATATGAATGCTAGACAAATAAGGGGGATGCACGTATTCCCTGGTAGGTACAAGGTTGGCTCAGGCCTTTTTATAGCATTGAGGATAGAGCAGTTGGTGATGTATGGTACCACTTCATACGTAAATATGTTCAAATCTGGTTTATCTTTGGGATTCTATCGGGGGATGCGTGGGTCAGTGGAAGAGCGCGTGCCTCCTGACTTACAGGTCCCGCGTTCAAGTCCCGGTGGGTTTGTTGAATAAGGAAAACCTTATCTTGGTAACACCGTGTAATCTTGCCAGTTGGTGCACCGTTAGAACCGATCAATTTGTGATACGTGCTGGATGTTTGGGCAGTAAACGCCCGTTATTTGGGAAAAATATTGCAGTAGAATGAGTGTCATACCAGTTGCAGTGACTTGACAGGTTCTGTCTCCATCTCTCAGGGTCAACCCATCACCAACAGCGTCAGAGTAATATTTGAAGTGTTTTTATCGTATGATGTCTATCATATTTAAGAATAATGATTCCTTATTGGCCAATAAAATGAAATTATATCTTCACCCCGACCGGTCAAGGACTAACAAAAATGTAAATATCAGAAAATAAATATATGTAAACTTGACATTCTTCTTGCACGCAACTCGAGAGAATCATAACCATGTGACTGAATTATAATTATGTGATGCTCGCATAGGCATCGGGATAGAAGGGGGTGGCCAAGGTGGGCTTTTTATGAAAAATAAAAATATCAGCCAAATTAAGAAGAAATCGGGAAAATCTGTAACCAGTCCGTACAGAAAGAAAAAATAATCCCCCATGATATTTTTTGGTCTATGCGGGAAAATTTGCTGGTGAGATGCAGGTTGAAGGGTGACCGACCCACACACTTCTTTATCGATGGCGACGCTGATGAAGCTCGTCTGAATTACTGGAATATATTTAGCCATTTTGGATGTGTTCTAAGTTCATGTGTGAGATGCTGAAGTGTTTGCTCATTGAAATATGCCTGACGATTTATCATTAACCTGTCCATGCTCGGTCATAGAAATGATTGATCGATATTCACAAATCAATGTTTGATTTGCTTAGTCATAATGTCTTTGTCACTTTGACAGAGTTTAATGTTTCCGACTTTGACTGGTATGTTTTGAGACTCATCGGATCTGATGCCACTGCTCGCTTAACATTTCATTTCTGGCCTGTACCGGCCGGCCGGCGGGAATATGCCGGTCTGGCTGCAAATCTGGATCTGATGCAATTGGAAAGGTCAATTGAAGAGCAAGCGAAGAGACTGCTCCAGTGTCTGCCCTTGTGGTGGCACTCCTGTTACTCGAAGTTGGCTGCCACTTATCACTTGAGTTTGTATGGCATTTGTTTAGTCAAACTGTTCGATCGCGGACTCAAAGTCGCGGAATGTAAAGTAGAAAATAATCAGCGATCGCGAAATTTCAGCAATTTGAATGTAAATTCCACGATCGATGTTAGGTTTTCCACAATCGCAGTGCTGCGTAATCATGGAATTAGAATTCCGAGATGAACAGTTCTGGCTACAGATGATGCTGCGTGTTTGTATTCATGCCAGACAACAGTGTCATATGCTTTCGCCTATGTTTGGATTGTCATTACGTGGGGAGTTATGTGGTTGATTGTGCTAGCAAAAGGCCCTGAATCCCAAATGTTCCTAACGCTGCCTACCACCGACACTGTGCCGAAGCGCAGACTGACCGCAGCTCTACTGCACCGCATGACATGGGCTTCCTGCAATCACGCTGTGCCGCAGAGCATATATGCTTTGCGGGATTGCAGCCCTTTCAGTTATTTTTATTCAGCCTTTACAGCAAGCACGGAGCGGCGGGACTGCAGATTTCCATCCCATGAATAAAACAACATTTACATTAACAACATTAACAACAACATTAACAAAATATTAAGGTATGCTTTCTGGGCAGGAGGACTGCAAGGATGGTGTAGGGCGTGAGATGGGGACGGAGCGCTTCGAAAGAACCTGAATGGCTGACTCTCCATCTTAAGTAGGAAGTGGCTATCTCAGTCGCTTTACATGGCTGCAGTGACGGATACAAGGGGGTGAGGGGGCTCAACCCACCCCCCCCGAAACGTCAGAGTGCCTATAGGTAATGCACAGAAGGAGGCTGATCCAAGGCAATGGCAGGGCAGACTAGAACCCTATATCCCCCAAAATGATGTCCTGGACCTGCAGCTGCCTGACTGCTTATCTGGACAAAGACGTGTAATTTGACGAATGTCTTCTGAAACATTTGTACAGAGTATATTTGTACCTGGCATATGGATGGTGACTCGTAGTCAAATCATGATAACGTAAATAGACAGCCGACATAAAAACCGACACAAGCGACAGTGCGGTGTTCTGTAGTTTTGATAGATAACTGTGAAGTTTAGTGAAAAATTAATCGCTGTTTGTTTGATTTATGACTATAGTGTTGATAAATAAATCTCTCAGATCCCGAATGAGTTTAAGGTTTCGTATCTGTAGAAAGCAGGTCTGTGGAAGTGGACGAGGCGTGAAGCGGTGTAAACTCAGAATTTCACCAGTGATGGAAGCGAAATCCGTTGAATGCTTCCGCTTACACTCTCGGTACCAGTAGACATCAGGTAAGGCTAACATAGCTCAATTTAGTTTTCATAACCTGAATTAAATTATTATCAAATAGCTTATTTTACACACAAAAATTACATTACGAGCGCACGCGTGTACGCAATAACTCGTTGCACTTGTTAGTGAGCGTGTCGGGTTGTCAGACCCGCAGGGTTGTCGACATGGAATTTCTACTGGGGGACGGACCCAGGACTGGCGATTACGCAAGCAGGACGGGTGAGACGCAGCTTTGGACATATCGGCTGGCTTTGAAAATCTAACCACCATGCACTTTATGAGCACATTTACGTAGGTCCACGCAGGTAATAAGAAGAAAATGCAGAAACATAGGTCGAGTCCCAAAAATTTGGGGGAACCTCCCCATGAATTGCGAGTTGGTGGGGCCTTCACCCCTACCCCCGCTTTCGACGCCCATGCGAATACCTATTTATAGCTCCCAGCAATAGAATCCTGTACACCCGATCTGACAAGTTTTCGGGTCACCACCAACGAAATATGGCTCATTCGGTGTCCGAATTGAATCTACATATGTGAATTACTAGTAGCCTCCGATTTCCTGCCGATAAACACTGGGCAATATTCCGGAATTCGACCACGGAAAAGAAAAAAAAGACAAACGCTAAATGGTTATGCAGGTGCCCGGAAAATATTTTTATCAAATGATTAATACGAGAGGCGATGCCACACACAGTTTCTCCCCGTTCAACAAGAAATCCCACAGACGCGACGGCTCAGGCCTCTGAATACAGCCCCAACTGCCCGCCCCCTTGATTGGCTAGCACCAAAACATTCCCACTCTGTCATTTGTGACGTCACCATCAGCGCAGCCAAACCACAGGTCACGGGTCACCTGGAGCCAGTGCGTGGGCGGTTGGGAGAAATCCCACCAGTGCTCGATAAATCACAAATTGGAAAACAAATAGATCAGATCACCTACGCTTGAGGCGGGTTGGGATCCTGGTGAACGCCAATGGGTCTGCCGTCACTTATTCCAGGATCACCCTGATATGTGGGTAATATATGTGTATTCTGTTTGTAGACCTAAGCTACGGGGAGTGCTCATGAAAGAAACTGCCGCTTGAGAGAATCGAACTCCCGGCCCCCTGTTTACAAGACAGGTGCTCTGCCTCTGAGCTAAAGCGGCTGACAGGTTTCCCGTTCTTTTGCAGGCTGCGTGATGTACTCTCAATTCGCCGTCAACAAGGTGCGGGAGAACATGTCGAAGGACAAAAGCAACGGCGGAAACGGCGCCAGTGCTAGCTCCGGCGACAAACAGGCCTCTGGATGGCAAACCGGACAGAGTGAGTGCTTCATTAGTCTTGAGCTGACATGTTAACAGGTCACACGACAAAGGCAATCTTTCAAGCTCTCACTTCCATCAGTTTGGGGGTCGCCGATAGGGGAGAGTGGGGAGACATGGGACGCAGGAGAAGTGGGACACGCCTATTTTTTAATCTAGGAGTGAGCCAAAATTATAATATTTCGTTGATTCCCGCACTATACGTGCCGTTGCACATCACTAGGAGACAGCTTCCTTTCGGCGGGTGCTGGAAGCGGGAGGTGAGTGTTCCTTAAAAAGTAAATTTTTATGTTTTCTTGAGTGGATTTTCTGCTAAATATGTTACCGAAAAATTGGCTATTTTGGTCCACTAAAGCTGCTGTCGTATTCTCCATCGATCTGTACCAGCCTCGAATAACGAAAGGGGTTTTAATTTTACTGACATCGCAATTCTGAAAAAATGGCGAGGTCGGGAGAACTGGGACAAGTTGTCCCACTTCTCCCCTTGCTGTCCCACTTCTCCTGTACTGTACTTGACTGATTGTACCTATATATTTGTACTTTGATGGAAATATGGTTGTGTCGGATTTTTATAGAGTGATTCTGGTCGTCAGCTTGTTTTTCTTCTTTCGTGGTTTATAATTTGAGATCAGAATAAAGACCATAAGTTCAATATGGCGGAATTATCTATAAAAACAGCATTTCATCCATGCAAGCCCCAGGGCGAATCAAGTGGGGGGATGGGACGATCGCCCCTTGGACCGACCTTAAGCACTGGAAAGAAATTCCCCAACTTAGCCACCCCCGCAGGAGGGGCGGCTTACCTTGCCCCGCAAATTGTCTTCCAAATGCCACCCAAATTTAGCGTAGTCGGGCCCCTTGTAATCCACTCAAAGCATCTGAGTCTGCGACCAGGCCCCTCAGAATTATCCCAGGCCCACTATCGAAGCCGATACCATATTATAACCCGTTGCAGAGCATTCCCCTGTATTTCACTCGGACTCCGTGGCAACCGGGCTCCTGCGGTTAACCCGGGCCTCATGTGGCTATCCGAGCATCCTAACATGCCTCCAGGCCCCTTGTAGTCTACTTGGAACCTCTGAGTCTGCGACCGGACCCCTCAGAATTATCCCGCACCACTGCTACCGAAGCCGGGCCCTTATTCTCAGCCTTTAAAGAGAATTCCCTGTAATCACCCCGGGTCATTTGTGACCACAGCCGGGATCCCTGCGGTTGACCTAGACCTCATGTGGCTATCCGGGCACTAACATGCATCAGGCCCCTTGCAGTCCACTTGGAAGCTCTGAGTCTGCGACCGGGTCCCTCAGAGTTATCCCGGGCCTACTGCTACCGAAGCCGGATCACTATTCACAGCCGTTGCAGAGAAATCCCCTGTAATCCACCCGGGCCCTTTGTGACCAAGCCTGACTCCCTGCGGTTCACCCAGACCTCCTGTGGCTATCTGGGCCTCCTGAAATGCTTCCGGAGCGCCTGTGGTTCACTGGGACCTATGTGTCCGCGACGGGGCCCCTCACGGTGGCCTCAGACATATGTGGCCGAAGGCAGTCTTCTATTTCCAGCATTCATGCCTCCCCGTGATCTACCTGGGCCTTCTGTGGCTACGTCGGCCCTGCCGCTTTGGGTTCCCTTTGGTCTCGGCCCCTTTGTAGCTGTAACTTTGGGCCCGGGTTGGGAGTAGTAGGTATAGTATCCTAAAATCTTAATTCACGCAGGCCAAGAATATTGTATGCGGGCTAAGATGGTCCTGATCAATGATCCTAGTCGAAATTTTCCCAGTCCATGGATTTGTGGAGATCCAGTCCAATGATGAGTGGACATCAGCGATTTTAGGGCCAGTTCATAATTTTGGGGCTACTACAGTTCTTGGAATTATTTACCCCCAAAAAGGAGGTTGACGTTTTCTTGCTCGCCGATGCATCTTCATATGTACGTTTTTTATTAAAAAATATTATAATTTGCACAATCGGGCCCCCACAGCTATTTCGGGCTTCTTTCGAGGAGGCCGGGCCCTGTACGGGTTCGCCTTCCCTTGGGAAATTGCTGGATCTGCTCTAGCCAACACCTATATACTATGTAGCTGCCCTATCCTACATGCAAACCTGGAGAATTAACAGATCCATATAACAACGTCCCGTGCGATACATCACCGCAACAACAAAAAGTTTTTTTTTCAAATGTGTGTATAATAAAGAATACCTACATTTTTTAAATATATCGCGCAGACAATCAATTATAGCTTCTACAGTTTATTTTCAAAAGGTGTCATATAGATGCTACACTTTATAAGATTTAGACATGATTCTTCAGTACTCCCACCTCTCCCTTGTGTCCCACTTCGAACACCCATTGTCCCAGTTCTCCTGCAGCTGTCCCAGTTCTCACTAACCATAGACTTCTACAAAAACTTAATTTTCACAATTCTACTCTGTTTACGCCCTAAAAAGACACATACATCCATAACCAAATGTTTCTTCCACCATGTATGCTTATACAATCTACCAAAACGCTTAATTAAATTTATAAAAAATTTTTAAACTTACCGCTTGTTTAATGTCCCAGTTTTCCCTACTCTCCCCTACAGTATGGCTTCATCTGTTGTTTGGACGGAATTGAAAGCCGGCCTGCAGATGGGCAGAGCTGCCCGTTGTGAGCTCTCACACTGATTATCAATTTCTCAATAGAAGATATTGGTAAAACACCAATCAATTGTTGCGTTGTCACTTTCCATTCTTCATAGCACCAGTTTCAATGTTATCTCCACGTGAATTCAATTGTCTTCCTCTTTAAAATATATTGATGGTTAGCACGTAATATAGTCTCGCAGCGTATCGTACTGATCAATATATATCTTTCTCGCCATTATGCTGCCACATGCTATCCGTATAACTTAAGTCCTTTCTCTTTGGCTGAGTTCCATGCGATGAAGACACAATATCTCTACAACTCTTCGACAAGTTCTCTATCTAGATGTCTGTCGTCCACGGCCTGAATAACATGCATTGGACACTTTGTTTATTGCTTCTTTAGTACACCGCGGCCTTTATTTCTTTTCATCTCCATTCGGTCACCTTTTTTGCATTTCAGAGATTACTACAGTCACACGATGAAGGACTGAACTTACGTATTTTGATTCGGTAACCAATTACGATAATAATTTTTGGGGATTATCGACGCACCAACTGCCATTGTCATATAGCGTTGCCAACTCTTTCCCTGTTGGAAGGCTTTCTCGGGAGCCAGCTTAATCCTTGTTCAGGGAAGCCGCCGGGCCTTGAACCCGGGTCGGCTGCGTGGGAGCCAGCTACGCTGACCACTCCACTACCGCGCCCCCGGTTTGGTAACCAAAGCTACCAGATCCCAAATATTTTCCATACACAATAAAGTTTAAAAATATTTCAAAACAGCTTAAAAAATCAAACAACACAAAGTGCTGCTCATCACATCTCACAGTTTATTTGTACTCACTCAATTTTCTTGTAAAATGCAAGAGATTTTTAGTCCACAAAACATGGCCTACTTACCTTGTAAAAACCCACAATACATTTTGACACAGAGTTAGCACTGCCAATGTGCCTTTTCCAGCCATCCTGGAACACATCGGATGTTTCGTTAAACCCCTAATTGTAACAGTTTTGCTTTTAATTCCTTCAATCAGTGATCGCAATATATGTGCATGATCTTTCTACAATATTCATCAATTTTCACACGAAGCTCCAGTGTAAACAACTGGAAGCATTCATTCGCGTTGTTTATTTTGCATGGTAGTATACATAGCATCACGTAGTACCAAGTGTAATGAGGCACGCCTTAGCTAGATTGTTTTGACTGACCCTCTCTAATCTCTCACCGCTGAAGTATGCGCGGTATGAGTGACTAGACGGAGTTAGCTGTACGTTAAATACAATGTTTACGACCTGACATTTAGTGGTATTAGTGGTGCCCATCATGTATATGTTACGAGCAGTGTGGAGCTGCGTACATTTGGCAAATTGCCCGGGCATTTTACGAAAGTTTGGCGGTTTGAAAACTGCCCAGTCAACCGGTAATTTTGTAAGCTCCCCGGGAATTTTGCAAACTGACTAAAAGATGGGCAATTTGTAGAATGCCCAGAAGCATAACGCATATTTATACCTATTTAGAGTATCCGGGCAACCGTAATGCAGATTTGAAGTGGTGTTAGAATGAATACTTAGCATTGTTGGGTTTTATTTGAAAAGCTGCAAGACGGTGTTATGCAGTTGAGTAGACCTTTTGCAAAATTAAACACACATTCTAAATGTATTATCCCTTTTGGTATGGTGCTCATCAACACTATTATAAAAGCCCTTTGTAGTGGATCTTATTAAAAAATGTTTTGATCTTATCGGATAAGTTGGCACCCCAATCCTTTAAAAGGAATGTGACACCTTCATATTGGGTTTTGAACTGAGAAGGTTATGAGATAAACTGTGCCGAGAAACCATTTGATCCATGTTTCATTTGTCATTAATCTTACCGTTCACAGAGAAAGAAGGTGCAATTCACCCCCTACCGACCCCGTCCTTCCTGGTTCAGATTTCCTGCTAAAATGTGATCTAAAGATCTTTACTTTGTGCTCAAGCCCCGCTGTGCGTGCAGTGCGGACATATTTTTCTTGCGGGGACATCTTTAAAACCCACATGCTAAACAAGAGTTTAGTACTGTCAATTATAAGTACATATCTGTTTTCGACTAGTGTCGAAACGTGAATTATGTTTTAATATGTCAAAAACTAAAATAAATTGATAAATATTACTTTCCTTCCAAATGGTAACCCGGCTTAGCTAAAACGCTTCATTTGTAGTTGTTTTCCTTTTTGGCGCGAATCAATTGATGAACCTGTTTAAACAGGTTCAAGCTGGTTCAAATTATTACCAGCTAATGCGCCAATTTGACGTCAAGCTGATTTTGAAACTTTGTATTGGTGTCAGAGCAAAAACGAAATATTATGCTTATAAGCTATTTTCAACCAAATAAGAGCACATCCATGATTTTAAACATATAATCTCCCTAAAACCACCACAGCCTGAATTGCAAAAGGTTTCCACATTCCATCTAAAAAAGCCAGGCCGCTGCCCAGGAATTATATTTCTATACCACTGCACACACAAAACAATGATAAAAACACCATGATAATAAGGAAACAATTTTAAAAAGTCTGAGCCACGGGCCATGAAGCAATGACCTTTTGAAAGGTGACAATACCTATTGCGTTATCCTTACGAGGATAGCTATTGGCAATCTCTTATTCACGCTGTTCAGTCTAACAATTGGCTCATCAGGGATTGAGCTTATCACCCTTGCACCGTTTACCAGTCTGCAAACTGCCATTACAGGTCAATGACAAGTATGACAAGTACACTTGTCATTGCCTGTATTTGATCTGGATTTTCTCAGCTGTGAACTGCTCTAGCCCGTACCCGGCCCGAACGTGCTGGGCAGCAGATAAGCCATCTCCAAACACCCCACCTCCCGTGCAGGCAGCTTGAGCTCACACGTGGCCAGTGCATGCTGAACGCCCTTTGGCCGACACGGCAGACGCGGTTGCTAGGAGACGGGGAGGTCAGAGGCTGTTCAACATCCCGGAGGACACCCTTGCATTGTGTATCAACAAAGCTGCAGCGGAGGTGAAAAGTGATTTCATCGGCACCCTCGGTGGATATGCTAGTATTTTCAGGAACAGGCATGTCTATTGCTTCTTAATTCCCTCTTGAGTGGCAACTATCTTAACACGCGCAATGATGGGGGTCTGAGCCACCTCCGCTTTGACCGGGAGGCAGGTACCCGCCCCTCCCCCTAAGATCGCAAAAACCACGTTAGATAGTGAAAAACGGTAAACGACGTTGGGTAGCACATCCAAATTTCTATTCAAAATATTTGAAACATTTTTGTGGGGTTCCAGGATAGATCGACCAAGGCTTGACACCACCATGTCTAGAAAAAATCTGATACTTTGTCTCCGGGGTAGTTTTGGACCAGAAACACACCTGTGAGAAGCTTAGCCCCCTACGACCAACGGTGACCGAGTTATAGCCCGAGGCATTTTCGGGAGGTCACCTTGTAGACTCATATTTGATGCTTCATAACTCAACAACGCATTGCCTGATTAACAAGTTTTGTATATCATTGAGCTCATCTTGAGCCATACATTCTTTTGAAAAAAAGAAAATTTCAAAATTTTAAAAATAATTGACTTTTAATTCGTTTGACTTTTTCTTAGATGACCTAGCTTGACCTTTCGACATTGAAATCGACCTTTTACACTTCAAAAATTTTGCTTCATAAATTATCTCTCGATAAAAATTTTAAAAAATGCGTTCTTGCTATAAATGCCAAATTTTTAGCACCTAATGTAGGTATGCAGACGGTTTTTGACCACTGCAGTAGTACAGTCTTATGTTTAACACCGCAAACAAAGCGATTGCTTTTGTAACCGGTTGCTAGCAATGATATTGTATTGTTTTTACAAAATTTTCATTATGCAAGTGTCAGAATTTATGAGAATTAACACGCGCCCACACGAGGGGGAGGGCAACCGGCCTCCTCAGGTTTCCACAGGCAGACGAAAAAACACCATCGCGCAGCGCCACCGCACTTCATCTACCTCTAATCCGACATTTTTGCAACTTCTGGCAAAATTTTAGGTCTGGGTCATATCAGGTCACACCGCCAGCCCAGGTCAAGAGACCCAGCCTCGAAAAAAACTTTGGAGGTGCATCAGTAAGGTCAAATTTAACCTATCGTCCTTAGATTCACATCATATAGTAAGGTCACCGAGCAAGATAATTGCTCGTAGCAGGATTTCTTATCGATAACCTGGGACACGGTCAGGGTCATGATTTTTCCATTAGAAATGCATGGGGCAGTTGGTAAATTTTGACCACTGGCGAGAATTGAGATTTGTCGATAATTGCGATGGAGATTTTATTTGTGCGTTGCCGCGTCTGACTTGCCACTACAGTTTGATGAATATTCTTTCTACCATACAGACCTAAGCCCGGCTCTAAGTCAAAGCAGGTTAAGTTTGAAATTTGACTAGACAAGATTATAAGATATATAATCCGATCGAGCTCGACAAGAGTATTCCAATGGTGCTGAAAATGTTTCTATGGCTCTGCTCTGTCAGCTATTATGCAACACAGTTTTGGTTTTCACTTTGTTCCTGTAAGGAATACTTTAACCTCGAGCGACCTCAAAGGTGACCCGAACAAACGATTGTATGTAACATTGTCGGTAGTGATTAAAACTGGCCATTTAGCGCCGTCGATCCCAGTGCACTGTTCATTCTACATGGTTTACTGAGCGGCAGAGATAATCCAACAATTAGGCCACGGAGCCTGTGTGATATCAGTAGGCTCCAAACACAGCACTGCGATGGCTCGTGTTTTTTCAGAACTTATGCCTGGAGCATGAAAGTGAGAGAAATGACTGAAGAATGTACATCTGACGGAGAGCTGAGCTGCACAATGCAAAAATATAAACTTCATCAAATTGAGCCAGCATGCACACGATTTTAAAGCAATGCAAATGTTTAATTCCAGTGAAAAAGTTATATCGAAGCAAAATGAAGTTATGTGAATGAAGCGTTTTCAATACGTCTCACAGCAAGGGCGCCTACAACTATATCGAGAGCACGGCTCAACCGGCAGCATATCACGATGGTTTAAAAAGTTCAGTAAAGAACCAAATACGTGATGCCAAAGGTACGCATGGTTTTTTATGCATACATTTTTCGGCACTATTAAGTTCTTGTGCATTTCACAATCAAGCATAGCCAATGTTGCCAGACAGCTCCAAAGTCTGTTCGCCAATGCGGTTATGAAAAAATGAATAACAAGTTTCATAGAATACCAGCGGTAAATAAGACATCCATCACTGTTCATGTAATCTATACAAAGGAAGAGAGGTTCGGGTTTCGTATACCTATGTTTGAACCAAACAGTGTCGTGCTCTGCAAGTGGACTTTCTCTTATGGGTGCTGCGTGAATGATCGCAAATTTAGACATGACGAATGTCCAATACAAAGGTAATATTAAATATACTGGTATAAATTATTCGGCTTAAGTAATGAGTGATCTGACGGCCATCATTGCAGGTGAATGAATGTGCTTGTGCATGGAAAAGTCAGTGTCAGTGTTAAAGTTATCTTAGTGCGTTCCCTTATTCTTCAATAATAATACAAGGCACCAGGGGTGTGAAATTATATCTATTTGTGGGTACCCGACCACCTCCAATGAAACGTGGAAACAGTAATAAAAGTGGTAAAGCATCCTTTGAATTTTCTATTTTTGCATTTCAAATACTACTTCTTGGTTCAATGCAGTTTAACCCGCCTGTGAGAGGGCTAAACACATGATACATTTTGCTGTTTATTTTCACGTAGTAGCTCTCGATATTTTTCAAATTTAGCAGCCCCAATAATTAAAAAAACACTAATCAAAATCCTTTAAAGTGACACTTGAATTGGGATCCGTGTCGGCTATGAAATGATAACATTTTTAAAAATATCATGTGAGGCAACCTGTTCAAGTGGCCAAGTCGAATGCTTTATGATTTCAGAACAAATGTTTTCGCATATATGAGCAGATCCAAATTACCCCCCGGGAATGAAAGCCCTTCAGCCACGTTTTTTTACATTGTATGAATCCTCTCAAACGTAGGCTGTGCTGCACTGGGTCACCTTGTATCGATACTATTTTTCCATGTCCGGGAACGATGTAATTGTGTGAGTTAGTGGTGCTTATAGGATAAGTTATACTCATTTCAATTATTGATAAATTTTCGACATCTTTGTAAATTTTCGATTTTCGTTTAAGGGTGCAAGGCTAAATAACCCATTACTAAGAAGTTCCTTTGCCCTCGTTTCCCTCGAAACAATGTATATTTTTCTATCACTTTTAATGGCTGCTATTTTTCTTTATTATAAATCTAGTCCGATTTGTTGCCAGTTCAGTTTTAGGAGTCGGAGTCTCATTAGAGTCGTCAAGGGACTTTTCACGGAGACTCCGACCCCAGCACCCAAACGAGCAACTCCCACGATGAAGGGTTAATTAAGGAACCAAAGTTGAACGTTCCTCAAAGCATAACGGCGGCCGCCTACCTCAGGTCGCCCTCTCACTACTCAGCTGCCAGCTGACCTACGGTATTTACGGTATCTTTCACCTACCAGTTTACCTAAATTATTTTGCCAGAAGGTGCAAAAATGTCGGGTTAGAGGTAGATGAAGTGCAGTGGCGCTGTGCGATGGTGTTTTTTTCGTCTGCCTGTGGAAACCTGAGGAGGCTGGTTGCCCGCCCCCTCGTGTGGGCGCGTGTTAATTCTCATAAGCTCTGACACTTACACGACGTAAATACAATTTGTAAAGACAATGCGATATCATTGCTAGCAACCGATTCCAAAAGCAATCGCTTTGTTTGCGGTGTTAAACATAAGGCTGTACTACTGCAGTGGTAATAATAATAATTGTTGGGGTTTAACGACGCACCAACTGCCAGGGTCATACGGCGTCGCCAACTCTCACCCTGTTGGAAGGGATTTTGGGGATCAGATCGACTTTTTCAGAGGCTCCGCCGGGACCTGAACCCGGGACCGGTGGCTTAGAAGACAAGGGTGCTATCCACTAAGCCACCTCATCCCCTTTACTTCAGTGGTCAAAAACCGTCTGCATACCTACATTAGGTGCTAAAAATTTGGCATTTATAGCAAGAACACATTTTTTAAATTTTTTATCGAGCGATAATTTATGAAGCAAAATTTTTTAGGTGTTTAAAAGGTCAATTTCAATGCTGAGAAAGTCAAGATAGGTCATCTAAGAAAAGGTCAAACGAATTAAATGTCAAAAATTTTTTAAATTTAAATTTTTTGCCAAAATAATGTATGGTTCAAGACGAGTTCGATGATTTACAAAACTTGTTAATCAGGAAATGCGTTGTTGAGTTATGAAGTATCAAATATGAGTCTACAAGGTGACCTCCCGAAAATGCCTCGGGCTATAACTCGGTCACCGTTGGTCGTAAGGGGCTAAGATTCTCACAGGCGTGTTTCTGGCCCAAAACTACCCCGGAGAGAAAGTTTCAGATTTTTTCAAGGCATGGTGGTTTTAAATTTAAGTATTTTTGGTCGTTTTGCCCTGGAATGCCCCTTTTGTCAGGTCACATTTGAGGTCACTAGAGGTCAATGCATGCCGGCATAGAGATAACATAAAAATGAATGTTGTCAGTCATTTCATCTGAACAAGTAAAGATAGAGCAAAACAATTTGAAAACTTTGAATCCTCGCAGCAAGCTGAATCGAATTATTGAGGTCACGATAGGATCAAATAAACGTATATGATTAGAACCGCAAGGATAGGGCAAATCTACTACAGTATAATTAAAGGCTCTATCGCTATCCATTACAGAGTTATTCAGTTAAAACTATTGTTCCCATGTGTTTCCAATGGAGAGGTCATGGCTCGTACCTGACCTTAGGTCATCGATATAAAAAATACCGGAACATAGGTTAGAGAACTCAGTGGGGACATTATGTGATATAGGTTTCAATCGGATAAGTTCATCCAGCTCTGACTTATGCTATCTTAAACTTTTTTTGAAGTTAGGTCATTTGACCTGTACTGGTGACCTGGCCTGAGATGACCTAACGTTAAATTTGTGACAAAAGTTTTATATGATCAGTGAAAAGGTATGCCTAGTACGGCGGTGCTACGCGTTGCCCTTTTTATATTCCCTCGAAAAAACCCAGGGGGTCAGGTACGCGCCCCCGTCAATGTGCGTGTTAATTTTGGAGTCAATATTTAGGTATTGCCTGGCTCAGCGGATGCAATTTGCTTTCTTGACACAGCGGATGGTTTTGAGGTTGTGGCTATAGTACAGCTCATCTGTAAGTTTGCAGTAGTTTCTCATTCCTGCAACGTTTCACTAAAATTATAATACGATAAAAGACGGGTTGGGCAACCTCCTTGGAGTCTACAAGTACAGCGCTAACACAGATTTGAGTACCATCATCATCATTAGGGTTTTAGCACGCGTTGACAGCGACGGTCATTTTGAGCCCATACGGATTACAGTGTCGATATGCTCGAATTATTACATTCTCAAATAAATACCCCCGATAAGTGAACATTTTGTTTTGGAACACTATTGCCGAAGCATCCCCTGTTCTACTCTTTTCAAGCATTAACATTTCCAGAAATATCGGTTGGTCTGTAACCAGACAACAACTCAAGATAACCACCTGTTTTCCATCTCAAACTCAGCATTCTTTGGTCAGAACAAACAACTGCATGTCTTCGAGGGCAATACATGTGTTACAGATTATCCGCGAAATTCTGGGATCCACGGACTTCCTAGGGAGTCCACGAATGTCCTAGTGATTCCGTGGACTAATAACAACTCTCAGAAATCCGTGGAATTCCGACCGTGTGTCCAGGGAGTCTGCGGAATCCCTGAAACAACACCCGGGTGTTCGCGGATTCACTAGTGGATCCGTGGAATCACTGAAACGAGAACCGGGTGTCCGCGAACTCCCCGGGAATAGGCCGTGTATCTGCGGAAAAATAGAGGAATCGTTGTCAACCGGCCTCTTTCGAATAACTGGGCGAAATGTTTGTTTGCTTCATATGTAGGTGTAGCTGGGTATGGTCGTCAATGCATGACAAGTGTAATGTTTCTTCAGAGCAAAGCAATGTTTAGATTTCGTGATTTGTGAGTGTGTGGTCTGGTATGGTTTTTATGGCTTTCATGTGCAAGATAATGGAGAGGGTATAAGCTATACAAATATAGCCATTATCACCAACGGGTGAATCACGTAGTTTCTATCAGTTTCATTGAAATCATTGATGTAGTATATAATGCTACCTTCAAATACCTTCCATAGGCGGGTTTAGGATAGCTCATCGGGTTCTGGGGACACATTGTGGAGAGGCATTCGGACCAAGACGGGCGTCAGTTTTTGTCGGCAAAACGTATTAGATGAACGCCAAATCTCCCCTCCACTCCCTGGATCTGCCTATATACCTTTTCATACCAGAAAAGTGAATCATGGTGCCCTAGCCAGGGATATAGGAGGAGGAACATTTTTTCAAGTTGAGGGGGCAAAAGCAGTCACTGCTGGTTGGGCTAAATTTAAGACATATTACTTGGTTTGTTAACGGAAAAGATACTCGGAATCGGCTGAAGGTTGGGAGGCGATTCAGTTTGAAAGCTGAGGGGCGGCGGCCCCCTGTCCCCTGCCTCCTGCACTTATGGCCGGGGACGTTGGAACTAAGTTTACGTTGGGGGGGGCAGGCCAAATCGACAAGGCAAAAATGTAGACCAAAAGAAGCGTACGGTGACAGGTGCAAGGATACAACAGTGGCAACTGAATTTGTTTCGTTGCTGCTTTCAACCAGATCAAATTATCCCCAATACATAACATGTAAAGTTCGTTCCGAAAGGGTAAGGGGAGGGGAGGGTCACTGGCCATCATTGCCCCCCTGTCCTTAACCTTAGCTGCTAATTGTTTCCTCCCTCAGTGTTTAGTGCTAGGCAATAATTCTGATATTTAAGCCGCGCCCCGGTGGGCCTCCGAGCGGGGAAACACCCCTCTCCTCACAATCGGCTCCTATCTGGGATAGCGAAGAAACTATATCGGACGGTTTTTGGCTCAGGTCAATATTGATTTCATGACAGGTCAAAGAAGATGACATTTTGAGTAGAGTTTTTGGGCTCTAGCAACCGACAGACTTGAGTTAGAATCATTTTTTAGGTACCACTCGCTTCCTCTCACCACAGAAAATATACTAATGTATGATATGACCATACTAGGTCGAAAAATTACCTGACCTTAGGTAATGTCAATGTCACTTTTTAACAAAGCATACTCAATAGGCATATCAATCGACTCGCGATAGAAATCCAAAGGCATTGGTGTAAAAATAAAAGCTGTATCATCATTTCATGCAAAACTATTGATCAAGTCTAAAAAAACTGCTTAAGTAGCTCCAGATGACCTCTCAGAGGTCACAGGTCAATAATTGCAATATAATCCTGGAAAGAAGCCCATGATACCACGATTTGGAGAATATGAAGGTATTCACAGCTGTATCTACACGAAAATAACCCAATTTCTGTTATTTCCATGTATTTCCAATGGAGAGGTCATAACCTGTTCTTGACCTTAGGTCATTGATATGAAAAATCCTGTCATGTATTTTGTAGCACTGGTTGGGCAAATTATGTGGTATAAGTTTCAACCCGAATACTCACCCATTTCTTACGTATGCCACCTTAAACATTTTTGGAGGTGAATTCACTTGACCTGCACTGGTGACCTAACCTCAGATGACCCAGTCTTAAAATTTTGAGGAAAGCTGCGAAATCGATCAAGGATGAGGTGTGCTAAGTACAGCAGCTCTTCGTGCCGTTGTTTTTTTCGTGCCGCCGGAAAAACCGAGGGGGTGCTCAAACACCCCCACCGGGGCGAGGGTTAACATGGTGGGTGCTGATTCATTTCAAACTGGACCCAACCTGTACAGGGAATGTAGCACCTTGGTGGAATCCTGGAATTAAGTGAAATTAGGCGTACTTTTAGCAAAAAAATGAAACCACTCAAGATTTCTCTGAAAAAAATGTACAATAAGCTCAATCTTTTGTTTTTAAAAATACTCCTCTAGAAAAATAAATAAATATCCGCCTGTGCATGATGTCACGATCTGGCAACCACTACCATACTTGAAACGCTTCAAGGGCTTCGATTGGCTGATGCTCATTGTGACGTCAGCATATGTCGTCACACCAGCAGCTCACAACAATGACCGCCCGGCGACGGGCTGATGGGGGGCTGGTGTCAGGTAGGTTTTAGCTTTTTTCTACGGAAATATCGAGTTCCAAGACAAATGAAATATGGAATACCGGGTTTTTCGACTTGCTTTACAACTTGGCTATCTCAGTTAAAATCACGTTGTGAAGGTACCACTTTCCCTTTAATGAAAAAAGCTCTTGGAATATTTAATCTTTCTGGCAATAAATTGAGAGATACAACGTAGCACATACTTATTTTATTCGGAAAGCCACTTCTGCACTCTTTCATTGAAGAGAGCTTCTGACATCTTCAGACAACGCAGTGCACCCCACAGCACAGGACACGGGTGTAGCGGGGACTGAGCGGTCAGCATGACCCGACCTCCTGGGCATGTCTGCCTGTTCGCAAAGGCGCCACAACCGACCGGAAACAGAGGGAGGGGAGTTTGCAAAAAAACTAAACCACAAATAAACAATAACAACATGTTTAAGCGCATGTTATCGTTTGCAAGGCGCTGCTTTGATGTCAATTGTTTGTCACGGTGCTCTGGATACACTTACATGGTTCTCTTAACAAAAATTGTTTAGGTTGAGTTGATGTTGAAATTTATCCAAGAACTTAACCCTGATATTCACCCGATGGTTTATCGCCGCATGTTTACCTTCCAACTGTAAACCCGCTCGGCTGCATCTCTCCCTGTCATAGACTGAGGGCAGGGGCGGCGGCCACAAAATTTTGGACTGATGGCAGTACCTCCCCAACTTTGAGATGATTATGGACTTGTCAACGAATCAAATGATGACAAATGACGTCTGTCTGGCCCCACCAGCTGTAACGGCTTTAGTCCCTTTCCCGCAACTGAAAAGAGAACTCTTTTAACTTTTATATTTTATTCTCGCGTATATGACCCGTGCCCGACAACCCATTAGAAATAATCACTCGAAGACCAATATCTCTTCCGCTGACACGCTTCCTGCGCCTATAGTGACTAGGTTACATGACTTTCCCCCGATTTGCCTAGACACGCGGTTATTAAAAAAAATTCGCGAATCACCGGCATTGTTTCAGGTACTTCGCGAACTCCTTAGTGAATCCGCGGACACCCGGCTCTGTTTCAGGTGTTCCGTGAACTCACTGAAAAAAACGGCCGGAATTCCACGGATTTACGAGCCTTCTTGGAAATCCGCGGATTCCCTAGGAAATCCGCGGACTTCCTAGGAAATACGCGGACTCCCTAGGAAAGCGGAGACACTGTAACACATGCATCAACAGTTACATAAGCAGACTGGGTTTGGCGCTTAAGGTGTCTGAGCCAGTGTCTGCGTCACAAATGGAAGCCTTCGTCATTTCGTAAACAGCCAGCGCCGTTTCTTCGTCGCTGCCTTGGTTGCGTGCGTCACAGATAAACACTGCTACCTTACAAAAACTTGATACCAAGGAGCTGGATGCTAGTCTGATGACCCCTTTGACCACTACCACTTGTTTGTCTATCAATACCGATCTGGAATCGGCAATGAAGGTGATGACGTCATTTGGAAGCAGTAGATGGGCCACGTTTACAACCCGACCTGGTCAGAAGAGTCGTTGCAATGTGGCATCCAAGGTCGCACGGGAAGCTAATTTCCGCGTGGTTGCCACTCCCCCACATTCGCCGGCTGCAAGTACGCTCGTGAAGCATTTAATCAAGGTCAGATTGACCTTATGGGCTGCAGGTTTCTCCATAGAGGTGGCAAACTCCTGCACTGTTCCATGGCCTCAAGACAGTGTAATGGCGTTTAGGTGGAAAGGGAGAGACCTTCCCGGAGCCGAGTGTCATTTGAACAAGAGAGCGTCACGTCCGTTAGTAGCTACATTTTAAAGGGATTAATGGCGCACTAATGCCTGAACATGCGAAATGCTCACTTTCTCTCAGGACCCACTCGGAAGCGTTAAAATTTTGCTTCTGCCATTGTCTCTGTGGCCCAGATATACAATCAAGTGTTAAACCCAAACTTACTTACATATGACTGAATGGCTTATCACAGCAAAGTCCCAACTACTTTCAGTCACAGTTTTTGGAGTTTTGGGACTGAAATTGTATTTAAAACAATGCTTACAGTCTCTGGATTGGGCTACAATTTGCACTCTTTTGCATTAGATCGAGAAGTTTGAGATCCCTAAAAGATTTGTGTTGGGCTAAATAGAATTGTGATACCTTCATAACGGGATTTCAACGGAACTAGCCATGTCATAGGACATGCCGAGCAGCCGTTCGGTGGAAGTTTTCTTTGCCCCAGGACTTACCGTTCGCGGAGAAAAAAGGGGGAAAATTCAGTGTCCACCGACCCCCCCTACCCTGTTGGTCATGTGGTATGAGTTAAACTTGGGAACATGACGTAATGCTCAGGTCCGCTGCAGCGACAGATTTCTTGTTTGGACCCTATAAAACCTGCCTGCTAAGCGTGCTCTCGGTACTAGTGACTATACATGATTCCGAATTGCTTTAATGACTAGTTTGAAGCCTAAAATATGTTTTAAACTATCTAGAAAACAAGCCGGAATCGATCAGGAAAACTTTGATTCCTAATAGTAGCTTTTTGGCTTAGCACGCTTCATTTGTATTCTATTCGATTTATGGTGCAAATCAAAATGGCTAGCTATTTTGTATACCTATTTGACAAACACGGCATCTCCACTATCCATGTGGCTATTCCGACGCCGGTCGTAATGAAGATGAGGGACATAAATTGCAAACTTTAGCAAAAAAACGCTGTAGGATAAGGATAAGGATAGGATGGTTGATGGGTAAGGATAAGGATTATCCATGGGGATGGTCGCTACAGGCGCCGCGCTCAACCCATGGAGTGAGGTAGTGTGACTTGATGAAGGGATCCGGTGAAAAAACATAGAAAACAACAAACAAACAAGGCGTGACGATGACGGTGATGATGAATTATTCTCGTTCTTTGCCGAATGGTCTCTCTTTTCATTCTTCGTTTTTGTCTTCGTGATTACTCGTTTTCGTTTCTCAAGTCTTATTTCTTAAAAGTGTATTCGTAATTTCTTTTTTCTTCAGCTACCTAGCACAAAGCGTTACCAAATCGTACGCCGATTTTACGTCACGCAGTGTGGAGACTCTTTTTGTCTGTTACAGAGACAAATTGAATACAACGAATTATTAGGCCTATCTGCTCAACCATTTTTTAGCAAAAGTAAGGTCATCTCTAATATGCTCCATAAGACCTCTGCAGGCTGGAATTACGCCAAGGTGTCATATTTTGCTTAAAGTAGGTATAGCTGTTGTTTCTTATTATATTATCAATGTTTTTATGTTTGCTCACTTTTGCTACTCATTAAAATTGTTGCAGAGTAAATTTGCGTTTCATCGATAATTTGAGGTTTAATGATACATTTATTACTGAGGACATAAGACGTTACCAACGGCTTCCTTTGGTAGTGAATGAAGGATCGGAACAGCGTTGCCAACTCTACATTGTTGGCAGAGAATTAGGGATCGGATTGAAGTTTTCCGTAGAACCTGCTGAAACTTGAACCTCGAGTGGGACTATGGCTTTACTAAAGTAAACGTCGTGACTCCACAAGGACGCTAAAGATGAACTGTTTAAGAACGAATCCAATCCACTGGAATCTCCTACATTTTTGTGGAAATCACTCTTCTCGATAAAATATTGAATGTTGAATAAGCATTGTCGGGGGATGTGAAGGGTTCCTGGGAGGTATTAGGTGTAGTTTGTTATTGTTTCCAGTGAATAGGGCTATCAGAGCGCTCCCCTGTCCTACCAGAATCCGGATCACGGACAACCACGAGGTAGAGCGTGTCGTGATTTCTAACACTCTTCCGGTTCACTCAGTTCCGGCTCACACACATTGTCCGGACAATATACCTTTTGTTTACTCAAGGACCTGGCTGCTCCTACGTCTTTTAAAGGGAATGTGGCACTTTTATAAAGTGATTTTAGCTGAGATAGCCAAGTTGTAAGCCATGCCGGAAAACCCGGTACTCAATCTTTCATTTGTCTTGAAACTCGAAATATCTATGGAAAAAAGCTAAAAACCTACCTGAAATGTACCCCAAATCTACCCCAGCCAGGCGGCTACAGTTGTCAGCTGTCGGTGTGACGATAGCGATGACGTCATGATGAGTAATCAGCCAACTGAAGCCCTTGAAGACTATTGAACGTGGTAGTAGTTGCCAGATCATGACGTCATCCACAGGAGAGGTTTATTTTTCGCCCTAGAGGAGTATTGTAAAAATCAAAATACTGAGCTGATTGTACATTTTTCAGAGAAATCATGGGCGTTTTCATAATTTTCGGCTAAAAATGCCTCTAGTTCACTAAATTCCTATATTCGACCAAGGTGCCACATTCGCTGCTCTCTGCGTCAGAAAATCTCGAGATGTTTGCAGGTGCAGTGGCCTGATACTTTCGGGGAAAGACACGATAAAAGCTATCAACTGTTAAACGGTCATTGAGTAGTCCTAACCAAACCAGACCACATGCCCTTCCGCTTCATCGCTGATATCTACATCATGTTTGGTTTGAAGTGATTAGCGCCTCATGTGGACCGAGCTCACGTGGTACCTTGTATAATGGAGGCTTTATAATTTATTTCAATCGACTCTCGAGATGTGAGACGAATACGAGGGGCTTCGGTCAAAGCGATGAACTGGATCGACAAATGGACCGGCTCCAACGCACGCGATGCAATTCTGAGGCTTCACTGTAAACTTCCTGGAATCCAGACTCCTGTTCTCCTTGGAGTGTTTGTTTCCTATCAAAATGCCCCAGTATGACGCATCCTGGTATCAGTGGCGCCACTACGGACTTTTCACAAGGGGTGGCCGACCCGGCAACTACAGGGAGGGGGGACAAAGTCCGTATTTGATGGCTATCATGTATCGGTGCCGAGTCAGCACACCAAAGCCCACATTACGAGTATTTGCTCCCGCGCTGGTAAAGGGAGAAAAATATAAAAACTTAGATCAAGTCCCACTATTGCAGAGCAACATCCTCAGATTTGAAAATTGTGAGGTCACGTGCCCCCCTCCCCCCAATCCACTTTCGATGTTCGTGTCTGCTACATCGTCTATCTCTTGCATCAAACGCCCTGTCCGCTTCAAATCAGATTTGTTTTCTTGGCTAGTGAGGCGGACTAGACCGACTCTGACCAGCTTAACCTGTTTGGCCAGCCATGACCGTTCCCAAATCTAAATTTAGATCTAGGGTCCAGATCTAGATCCAGATCTCGGGTCAGAGTCGCCCGGAACCAAGTACTGAGTTAAAATTTTGTGCTCTGTGGGAGCTAATGTCTCAGCCCGAAATCATACCTTGCAAAGGAGGTGCCACTGGAAGCTCAAGAAAATTGTGCACCAATGCCAGAATTGATTCCCACTGATAACTGATGAACACAATGATTGATTGATTGATTGATTGATTAATTGTTTGGGCTTTAGGGCGCACCAACCTTAGCGGTTGTATAGACGAACACAAGCACAGGGAGAGTTATTAATGGTTTCTCGTCGAAAATGGTACTCTCAAAGCCAGGTCAAATCCATAGGATTTAGTATTTCCAGAGCAGAGGGTTTTCAGGGGCTGATTCAACTGTCAAAGCGTTTGCCAGGGAATCACTAGAGCAGTTTACACGCAATGGAGGGGTTTGGTGCTAACGCGCACTGAAGAGGGGGCATGGTAGGCCCCCGTGCGATCTCAGAAACTAAGAGGCTTAGAAAAACTCTGGTAGAGGGGCTGGTGGGGGTTATGGTGATCCACATCATAGCCAATTGTATTGACCGAGGTTAATATCTTCACGGTCAAACGAGGGTATAAATGTCAAGTAATGACCGTGCTAGGGACCAATTTCTGGATTTATGCCGCAAAAAGTCGGAAATATGCTAAAGGCGACTAGGGTCATAGAGGGAAAATCACAAAGAATCTTCCCTTAAATTTGGGGGTCAAGGTCATTCAAGGTCATTGACCTACGACGCCACAATATGGTATACTTACTACAATTTCCACTTTAACTAGCACTATAGCATCCGTTGGGCGGGAAATAAGGATTGACCTTTACCCATGACCTCTGACCTTGAACTTTGACCTCGACCTTTACATTGGGTTATCTTAAATATGACGTCATAGCATAATATAAGTCAGACTGGGTAACGCCATTTGACCGGAAGCACTAAGACCAGCGACCTTGAAAGTACTGGTATGACCTTGACCTGTGACCTTTGACCTTGACCCTGAGCTTCAGATGAGGTGACCTTGACATATAATCCCATGTTTATGGCGTTATGACGTCACCACTCGGTCTCCAATCCAAGAAAATTGGTCCGACCGCGTGGTTGTGGCGATCTCAAGGTGTAGGTCTGACTCTTAACACGCGCATTGACGGGGGTCTGAGCCACCTTCGCATTGACGGGGGCGGGTACCCGCCCCCTAAGATCTCGAGAACCACGGTAGGTAGCGAAAAACGGTAAACGGCGTTGGGCTGCCCATCCACTTCTCCATCGAAAACATTTGAACCATTTTTTCTCAGGTCACATTTAAGGTCACGAGAGGTCAAAACATGCCCGTCATAGGGATAACATGTAAAATTCAGTTTTTCGGGCATTACATCTGAACAAGTAAAGATAGAGCAAAACGACTTGAACGATATGAATCCACTTAGCAATCCAAATCGAATGATATATAATTTGACCTTGCTAGGTTAAATCAAGGATTTGACCTGACCTGAGGTCAAGTCAGGGTCAAATTATATAAAATGCATATCATTAGAACCGCAAAGCCCAGGCGAGTCTAATGCAGCTAAAATAAATGCTCTATCACCATCCGTTACTGAGTTATTCCGTAAAAAACCATTTTCCCATGTATTTCCAATGCAGAGGTCATGCCTCGTACCTGACCTTAGGTCATCGATATCAAAAATACCGGAACATATGTTAGAGAACTCGGTGGGGCCATTATGTGATATGAGTTTCAATCGGATAAGTTCACCCTGCTCCGACTTATGCTATCTTAAACTTTTTTTGAGGTCGGGTCACTTGACCTGTACTGGTGACCTGACCTGAGATGACCTAACCTTAAAATTTTCACAGAAGTTGTAAAAATGATGAGGAAAAAGGTATATCAAGTACGGCGGCGCTACGCGCCGCCGTTTTTCTACTGTCTCCGAAAAACCCGAGGGGGCGGGTACCCGCCCCCCGTCAATGCGCGTGTTAAGGTCGATAAATCAAAACATCTTCGGCCGATTTTCAAAATTATTCCACCAATTGGAAATCCGTTAAATTCTTTCAAATATGATCGATTATCGTATTTCGGCTATGAGCGCTTCTCCGGTCACCTTGGCAAAATAGGAGGGGCCTCCGAGGCCCCATCTAGTGTGCGTATTAAGGTAATCGTAACCTGGATGCCCTTCGTGCGAGCTCGAGCTCGCTTGGTAACAGACTGCTCATTTGGTAGAGCGTTGGGCTCCGGCCCGCTGCTCAGAAACATGCAGTGGCAGTGCATGTCCAGACTTAGGGTCGGTTCCCCTGAGACGCTCCGGCGCTCAATAGTTTACCGACGTAGGTCGGCTGGCAACTGACTGGTGAGAGGACAGTTGCTTGCCTCTCACCAGTCATTCACTTCATTGAGGGAGTTGCTCGTTCGGGTGGTGGGGTCGGGGTCTCCGTGACAAGTCCCTTGATGACTTTAGTGAGGCTTCGACTCCAGCAGTCGTACTGCGAACAACTTGGACAAAATTTATGATAATAAAAGAGATGGGTTAGTACTTAAAAATTGAAGAGCACCCACTTCCTTCTGAAGACGAGTTCCCTTTTTAAGGGCACCAATAATTCCCATACCTTACCCACTCCATCCTTTGATGAGCACTTGCCGCTTGGTTATCTGTGGAAGTCGGAATACTTGGCGTAGGTAGCGTCCTAGATCAAGTGACGGCATACTCTGCAGTATCGGTTACTATGGAAACTAGGGTGTAAGAGTTCCACCTACTCTGACGACGAATCACAGCACGATGTTTAAAACGGTCGTAACAACGCCAACGGCCGTAACAACGCCAGGGGATGATTAATGGCTGAGTGGATAACACCATCCTTGTCTTCTAAGCCACCAGTCCTGGGTTTAAGTCTGGGTGGAGCCTCTGAATAAGTTACATCCATACATATATTTAGAAACAGAAGCACACAATACACATGGGTTAAAAAACGAGCGTATGGGGTAAGAAAGATGATGAGGTTAAGAAAACGCACATGGTGATGCCGATGCCCCGCGGTACAGCAGGCCAGGGGCAGGCGCAGGCGGGTCAGTGCAGCGAGTGGCTGGCCATCCACACATACGATGCGGCGTACGATTTGGTATAAATAAATTGAAAAAGTATGAGAGAAAAAAATTAAACAACGTAAAATAAAGTCAGTTTGCCAGAGACCGCGTGTGCGAGTTGATCTGATCTCCCAAATCCCTCCCAACAGGGTGAGAGTTGGCGACGCCGTATTACCTTGGCAGTTGTTGAGTCATTAAACCCAAACAATTATTATTATTCGTAACACTGCCAGCGGCTGTAACAACGCAACGGCTGTAACAACGCCAACGATTGTAACAACGCCAACGGCTGTAACAACGCCAACGGCCGTAACAACGCCAACGGCCGTAACAACGCCAACGGCCGTAACAACGCCAACGGCTGTAACAACGTCAACGGCTGTAACAACGCCAACGGCTGTAACAACGCCAACGGCCGTAACAACGCCAACGGCCGTAACAACGTCAACGGCTGTAACAACGCCAACGGCTGTAACAACGCCAATGGCCGTAACAACGCCAACGGCCGTAACAACGCCAACGGCCGTAACAACGCCAACGGCCGTAACAACGCCAACGGCTGTAACAACGTCAACGGCTGTAACAACGCCAACGGCTGAACAACGCCAACGGCCGTAACAACGCCAACGGCCGTAACAACGTCAACGGCTGTAACAACGCCAACGGCCGTAACAACGCCAACGGCCGTAACAACGTCAACGGCTGTAACAACGCCAACGGCTGTAACAACGCCAACGGCCGAACCAACGCCAACGGCCGTAACAACGCCAACGGCTGTAGCAACGCCAACGGCTGTAATAACGCTTAACGGCTGTATTAACGCCAAGCGAGGAAATTGGAGTCTGTAGACTGAACGCTCGATTTGATGTCCTAAAAAGATGAAAGCTGTGTTCAGAAAGAAGCCACAGCGATCCATGCTGTAGCCCAATCATGCATACCTATTGTCAAAAAAAACTAAACCTGATACCAGGTGAACTCGTGCTCGCACGAGTGGCACTCGGGTGCCCTTCGCCGTCTTTCAGCTCTCCCCATGGCTATTATAAATGTCTTAACTGGATTACTCCTTCAATGTCTTATTTTTTAACCCAGTCTTTGGTCTTAAGCTGTTGTAATGGGAACTCATTTTCACTACCAATAACTTCTTTATGCTTCGTTAATCTATACTTAAATCTTTATTGGTAGTATCAAGGCATTTACTGATATTAGAGCAGCTTGTATATTACACCTGGGGATAACGTTTACAAAGGCACGTCAGTAAAGACCATAGGTACTCCGCTAATAACACTCAATCGTTTCCTCGATGTCGTAAAACAGAGCCCCCATCATCATTATCAAAGTTTGAGGACGCGCCGACTTCTATGGTCATATATGCGCCTGCGACAGAAGTAGGGGCCAGCCTCCAATGTCTGCTCCGCTGGCCTGCGGTAAAAAAGCCCAATCTCTAGGAAACCGGGCTCAGCATTTCTGGTCTGGCGAAGGTTGTCGTAGGCTTTGCTGTGGGTGTGGAAACACGAGAAGTATACACAACTGGGCATCCATCTAAGGACCAAAGTCCGTTTCTCGTCAGAATTCTACTCCTAAGCCGATTCAGCCATTTTATAAGGTTACACAGGCACCATAAAGCTGAGAATCAGATGTGAATATAATGCGTGGATGCTAAGAGCAACACAGCTTTCGGAGAGTGAACGTTGGCTCAGATGCCTTTTGAATACATCATATTGGCATGCCTGGCACATTGGATAGAGCGGCTGTCTCCTGAGCCACAGATTCTGGGTTCAGGTATCGCTTGGTCCTCTAAACAAATGTTATATAGTGTTATGGCGTTAGCTACTACGGTTTCAAAATTGAAATATATTAAGGAATGGTGTTCTGTATTGAGTGTAGCTTCCGCACTTGACGATCAATGTAATGACTGCAACAGACCATGAAACGGGCATTCAGCATTCATCGTCGCAGTCACCGATGTAATTGAAAAACTCTTAGGCAAAATTAACATTCTTGACCAATCATTAATTAGGACATCAAACAAGGGCAACAACAATAGGTTAACTGACTAAGTATGAATTCAGGAATTCAAAAAAGGAGATTTAAATGTCGTTCAATAGCGAGTGTAGTGTCAAAACTGAGAACCGAAGAAATACATAATGATACCCACTTCGTCCGAGATGACAGGACTCAAAATATCTCAATAACTCAATAACTCTCAATAAATCCAAATACCCCCGACATTGGCCTTCAGGCAATCACTGAAACGGGTAAAAAATGGGTTAGTCACACAACAAAACAACAAATCACGACATGCACCAAGACAAAATCACTGCCAAACGGGTACGGCAGGCACATATAGCCTCCATGAAACCCCCGAAAAGTGTGGACTTGCGACACTGTAGTTTACTTACCAATGGGTGTGTCGCTAAGCCCAGCAATTACGATTTCCTCCCTTGTGCCCGTTTTTTTCCTTTTAATTTTTTGTCTTGTTCAATAAGAGCATCTGCGGAGGGTCTCAAAATACAGTCAAGAAAACTCCACTAGCACAAAAGTGTGCAATATATGTTTTTTGCCACTTATATTTTGCCAGTAAAAGGTCAATTTTATTGGCGATAGCCGGGCGAGCACTTAAGCTGCCGTCAGAAAGAGATTGAATGACGCAATTTTCGTTCCCAACCTGTGAGACATTAACATGACCTGATTTCCCTTGTGACTGTAATAACAAAAAAAAATTAAACGTGATTCACTAATTTCCCTCGTGACTATGGACTCCGAACAGAGCTTAGCGCCGGAAGATGCCACGCTTACGCTTCATCTCGCTTTTGGATTATGCAGTAGGATAAGACCCGGCCTGTGGTGGAGGAAATGCACCGAGGAAGGCCGGCCAGAACTGAGAAGAAACCTTAACACCCGCACTTGGTGGGGATTAACGTGAGGGGTCTGGCATTAACGTGCACTGGAGAGGGTCTGGTAGCCCCCCCCGAGATCTCGGAAACTAAGGGGCTTAGAAAAACGCTGGTTGATGGGTGCGTGGGGCTATGGTGATTTACATTATAGTCAATTTCTATTGATTTAGGTCGATATCTTCAAGGTCGAAGGAGGTCACAAAAGTCGAATACTGGCTGTACTGAGGACCTATTGGGAAATACCGTAATTACGCGGGAAGAAGTCGCGAATACGCTGAAGACGGACCAGAGTCATAAAGGGAAGGTCGTAAAAAATATTTCTTTAGCTTTTGTGGTCACAAGGTCATTCAAGGGCATTGACCATTGATGTCACAATATGTTCTACTCCCCATATATATATATATATATATATATATATATATATATATATATATATATATATATATATATATATATATATATATATATATTGACGGATAAAACGAAGTTTAAACCAGTCTCAAAGGACACAAGAGCCCAACTAAAAGCCAAAGTAAGCAGAATCATAAAAAGCGCCAATGCCTTGGCAGGTGGAGTGCACTTTGAGCCGATAGTTGGTGAATACCAGCCCGGATACGCATATGGGAATGCAAAGATCCATAAGACGGGAAACCCACTGCGCCCAATCATATCGCAGTGTCCTACTCCTACATACAACATCGCAAAAAGACTGAACAAACTCATCGCTCCATATTTACCAATGGAGTTCGCATTGAAATCAACAGATGAGTTCACAAACATCCTGAGGACTAATCACCCTAAGGGAATATTGGCAACACTTGACGTGGAATCACTGTTCACAAATGTTCCGGTTACTGAAACCATTGACATTATCCTCGAAGACGTGAATAACCACCCAGAACTGCCACCACCAAACCTGGCTCCTAACATCATGAAGAGCCAGCTGAAGGCTTGCACGTCCGAGTCTCTGTTTAGAGCCCCCAATAACTAGCTCTACAGCCAGATTGATGGTGCAGCGATGGGGTCACCACTTGGCCCTCTGTTCGCCAACGCGTATATGTGCAGAGTGGAAAACAAGGTCATCAAATCACTGAACAGCCCACCGTATCTATTCTGTCGTTACGTGGATGAAATCTTCCTGGACATTGACAACCAGGACCAGCTACAAAAACTCAAGGAAAATCTTGAAACCAACTCTGTCCTCAAATTCACCACCGAGAAGAGCATAGACAACAAGCTCCCATTCCTTGACGTTGAGATTGAAAGCACGCACGGACTTTTCAAGACCAAGGTCTATAAAAAGGCTACGGATGCCGGTCGGTGTCTAAACGCCGGGAGCGAATGCCCTGACCGGTACAAAATCAGCGTCATCTGATCTTACGTCAGCAAAGGCATCAAACTCTCATCAGACTGGACAACCCTTCACGCTGAGCTGACTCGGGTCAAACGAGTTTTGGTCAACAACGGTCATACTAACAAAATTGTCGACCAAGAGATTAACAAACAAATGACCTCCCATGTGGCTCAGCAAGAGAAAGAAGGAAAAAAGGAGACCAGAAAAGAAAAAATAACTCTTTACTATCAAAACCAGATGAGCCCATCATACAAAACCGATAAAAGAGTATTGCAGAAGATCGTGCATGATAATGTCCAACCAAAAAACAAAGAAGATCGACTCAACCTCATCGTTTACTATAACAACAAAAAAGTTCACAACCTGATAATGAAGAATAATCTCAACTCCAAACGTGACCACTTGAAGAGCACCAACGTAGTCTACCAGTTCTCATGCCCACACGAAGATTGTAAGCTTCGTAAGTGTAGCTACATTGGTGCCACAACAACGACATTATCCATACGCCTCACTATGCATCTTGCAGGAAGCTCCCAAAAGCCACATGAAGTTAGAACACCACCACGACCTCACCCGAAAAGACTTAACAGAGAACACCACCATCCTGAAACAAGAACCAAACCGGACGAAACTGTTCATACACGAAGCAGTACTTATCAGAAGCATGCAACCGGAGATTAACAAACAAAGCAACCCAACTATTACACTGAGGCTTTTCTTCTAGCGCTGCAGAGAAGAAGAGCCCGTCTAGTTGTGTCACTATTCTGTCGTAATAATTGAATGAAAAATAATATTGTCCTCTCAAAGTAGTTTAGATCGATTTAAAACAGGATAGGAGTGTTTTTATAAGTGTTTTAAGTGCTTGATAATGGAAGATGTCACTTCCGAAACGCGTCGCAACGTTAAATGTATACCTAAAAGATGCCAACATTCGGCCAATTAATAAATCAAATATCAGGTTTACAAAAATGCACTCTTCGAGCATTGGAGAAGACGAGAAAGAAGCTCGTGAAAACAAGATATGCTTTTTCTTTTAACAAAACATGCATTGTAGAATATATATATATATATATATATATATATATATATATATATATATATATATATAGGGGAGATAGAGATGGATGGGGAGGAATTACAACAACATAGCGGGTTGGCAATGGGCTCTCAACTTAGTCCCGTCGCAACATGCCTTTATATGGAAAAGCTAGAAGAAGATCATTTTAAGGGAATTATGGGGACCGACACACATTCTGGGCAAGACATGTAGATGATACAATTATTGTAGCTCCAGATGACATGTTCATAGAAGAAAAGTTAGTTGAACTCAATAGTGTAAATCCGAAAATCCAGTTCACTGCAGAAAACGAGGTCCAAAATTATCTACCTTTCTTAGATACTCTTATTGAAAGACAAGCTGATGCCTTAACATTTAAGGTATATAGAAAAACAACCAACAAAGAAGACTACGTTCACTTCTATTCCGGCCATAGTGCCAAAACTAGAAGTGGTACTGTGCTGGGTTTCTTCCTTAGGGATATAAGAATATGTACCGCAGAATATTTAGAAGATGAGATGAAACATGTAATTGAAAAATTTCATGCTCTAAAATATCCACTGGGGTGGCTTCTTGGCCTTAAAGAAAAAACATATCGTATTTGAAACAATAAAACAAAAAACAAAAGCACAGCGCACAAGACCAAATTCAGTAGATGCATCTCTGTACCAAACTCAAAATACGCGAACATTGTCTCTAATCATTTGACATATGCGGGCATAAAAAATAGATATAGTATCAGGAAAGAATACAGGGGATATTTCAAAGCAAACAAAACCCAAAGGATTCCAACTTAAGCGTAAATTACAGTATACCATGCGGAGGATGTTCAAAATCATATATCGGTGAGACAGGTAGGGGCCTAGAAGTTAGATTAAAAGAGCACAGGAAAGATGTAATACATCATAGGAACTCAAATTCTCTAGTAGTACACATAGGTGAATGTAACCATTTACCACGATGGGATAGTACTAAAATTCTGGCCAAACCAAAAGATAAAACGCTAAGACGAAATTTAGAATCAGCATTTATTAAGGTTTACTCCTCTTTAAACACGCGATCTGGATTTGTAGATTGTTCAAAATCTGCGGCATGTTTAGCAATATCAGAAGTTCCCCACTGACGTGTTTTCGTTAAAGAGGTGAGAGAAATTTAAAATACTATAGAAATGTTTGTCCGATTCATTCTTGCGAAACTGTCTTGTTTATTCCTTTTATGGTGCTTCATGTATGGGTTGTTTTGATGTGCTTTTTAATGTGATTGTACTATTCATACTGACGAAGGTGCTTTGCCACCGAAACGTCTAAAAAAGATAAATATAAAGTAAATTAATAAAAAAGTCTGAAGTGTCTTCCATATTTCATATATATATATATATATATATATATATATATATATATATATGTATGTATATACAATGGGTTTATCACGAGCGTCTACCGGAAGCCTACCAACACCGGCCAAACCCTCAACGCAAAGAGCGGATGCCCAACACGATATAAAACCAGCGTCATCCGATCATTCGTAAGAAGAGTCATTAAAACCAGTTCATCACACGACAAAATGCATTCTGAATTCATTAGGCTGAAACAAATTCCAGTAAATAATGGATATTCTAACCAAGACGTAGACGCAGAAATCAAAAGACAACTAGACGACAAATACACCAGCAAAACATCAGACCAAGCACAAACAATAACACACCATCTCTACTACCGAAATCACATGAGCTCGCAGTACAAAACAGATGAGAAGATTTTGAAAAGCATACTTAAAAGAAACATCAAATGTAAAGAGAATCATGCAATCAATATTCACATATACTACCAGAACACAAAAACAAAAAACCTTGTAATGTGCAACAATCCCACGAAGATTAAGTGGTTGATGCGTAATAATGTAGTTTGCCAATTTCAATGTCCCGACGAAGGTTGCAGACTTCGTAAGGTTGCAGACTTCGATCCGTAAGACTTCATCGTATACACATCAACCACTTTATCTCGTCGCCTTACCATGCACCTCCACGAGGGAGCCCCTAAGGATCACCTACAACAAGAACACAACACAACACTCACAAGACAAATGCTTACTGATAACACACATATAATACACTACAGTACTGACCACAACAAGATAGAAATCATTGAAGCAATGTACATCAACCAACTCGCACCGCACATCAACACACAAACGTTAGACTCGCCAATTTGTCACTGTGGGGGATGGGATAAATAATAGAAAAAACGAATATGTGTGATATATCTACTGTATAACATACCATATGTTGACAATGTGAATGTTTCTCTATTGTATTGTAATGTCTTGTGACTAACTATGTATTAATGTAGTGTGACTATGAAACTGTGACAAGATGATATAAGAATTGTGGTTTTGTACTCATGAGATAATTTCATAGCAAGTAGTCTGCTAAAATGTAATGATATTTCTTTGCATAGAAGGTCTTTCAACTGATTTGGGCTCATTACTCAGTGATATATTTTTCAAACAACTATATTTAGGAAAACGTGAGCCGCTCTGTCTCTTATCTTGATAATGAATGTCCAATACATTCGAAAGCTCGAACTTATATTTGTAATATTTTTAATGAACTTTACTGATTTGACCAAAGACATTCGAATTGCAACCAAACAAACCATCAATAATATAATCAAACAACAAAAGAAGTTATCCAAGTGCGAATCAGCAATACTATTCAATAGTCGCTGCATCGAAGAATATATACACACACACACACACACACACACAAAAAAAAAAAAAAAAAAAAAAAAAATATATAATATATATATATATATATATATATATATATATATATATATATATATATATATATATATATATATATATATATATATATAATTGTTCTTCAATAAAATCTGGTAAACACACAAATATATGAGAAGTAGTTTATTTCACCCTCCTGTTAAATCGCCTGCACTATCCACTGAGCTCGTTCAACTTGGTCCACACTTGAACCACTTCCAGCTCTGTGTTTATAAACTTAATCCGATTTTCTCCATTTTCAGGGGCCTCGGAGCTACAATCCTACAGCAGCAAGATGATGAAAGCCATTTGGGGACAGTACAATCGCTACTCCGTACACAATTTCAAGTCCAACCAGGCCTCGTGCGCCCCAGCCCCGGGTCCGGCCGGGGCGGGTCAGCCCGCCGGCCAGGGGCGTGGCTAGATACTGGCCAGAGGAGAGTCAGGGGCGGAGTCAGGGCGGCGGAAAAGGGGGGACCAGACGCGGCACGGTGGGTCTTCGATGGCAATGCTCAATTGAGCTGAAGAGTCCACGGTATGGAAAATGTTTGAAACATGACTACTGATGCACAGCTGAATGAAGCACATGGGAGAAAGACCCTTGCCGATCCCTTTCAATGTGAAGGACTCCGCAAGCGACGCCTGGTCATAGTATTGGGGCTGTATTTGGGGTTTGCAATGCAACTAGCCCGCTTTTAGAGCTTAGAAAATGTGCAAGTAACACAATTTTCCTTTTTAGTCAGTTGAATGTACTGCGAAGGTTTGACAGATGAAGCAGTAATAGTAAAGTGTTATGTTCTGGCCAGTGCACTGGTACAGTGGGGACGTGCTCCGCATGAAGACGTGCTCAGCAATAAACGTTGGCACAGCCAAAACGTGTTTTCTTACACATTATTTACCAGGACTGAAGAGTAGACTGGAAGCATGACATCAACTCCGGGCGTCAGGGAAAGTAAGCTCTCTAACATTTAATCAACAGTGGAGGAACCACCCAACTTGGACAAACTGGATGCCTGGAAGTTTCTAGACGTGGAGAGCTCCCTGGCACACATTTTTACAGGAGCCAGTGTCATGACCAGTTCTGAGTTGACTTCTGAGTCGGTCACGGGCTTGGTTTCAGGTGTTTACCTCATCACAGAACCACGCATCGGGAAAATCCTCAGAAACAAATATTGGAATCAAAATCCACATTCCTCCCACCAACTTTTTATAATCCTGCCCCAGTTCTTCTTCTATGATAATATTGAAAATCAAACTGCAATTCCATGAGATATCAATATCTCAAACCGCACTTCAGCAAAAAGGGTGCTTGGTCGGTTTGTGGTATGCGTGCCTTTCTCAATTTGATTTCTCACAATTTCTCAATTTCTCCACAAACTCCACAAATTCTCCATTTATTTGTTTCTCACGATTTATGAGCGTGTTGAATGGTGGAACAAATTTCGAAAATCTGTCGATAATTCTTTTGATTTATAGGCCTTCAAAGTCAGACCTATCTTTTGGGACCGTCACAATCGCGCGGGCGCACCAGTTTGCCTACACTGTAGACCGAGCGGTGACGTCATAACGTCATATAATCATTTAATATGTCAAAGGCAACCCACAGAAAGGTCAAGGTCAAGAGTCGCAGGTCAATGTCATTTCCCCCAGTATTCCGGTCTGGTGTCATTATTCCGTATGACATACATACGTTATGCTATCTCTTCGTGGTTAAGGCTGCTCAAGGTCAAGGTCAAGGCCACAGGTCAAGGCCAAGGGTCTTTCTCAGAGTCAAACCCTCATTTAACATCTAAAGGCTGCTATAGTGCCGGTTTTATTGCTCATTATTGGGAATATGCCATATTGTTGGGTCATAAGTCATTGGCCTTGAATGACCTTGACCAAAAATTTCAGAGACAATTTTATGGAGCCTTCTCTATATGACCGTAGTCCGCTTTTGGTGTATTCCCGATAGTTTCCGCATAATTACGGCATGACCAAACAGGTCTCCAGCACGGCCCAGATTCGACAGTTACGACCTCGTTTGACCTTGAAGATATTGCTCTAAGTCATAAAAACTTAAATAAAATGTAGATCACCATCGCCCCCACACACCCCTTCACGTGCGTCCTCTCTCTCTCTCTCTCTCTCTCTCTCTTCTCTCTCTCTCTCTCTGTTTCAAGTTTTTTCGAATTAGTTTTCACAAGAGCAATGGCGGTGTTTCTTGATTAGCATTTTAAGCCGTATTGAGCTGTGTTTACTCATACATCGATTGCGTGACTGGTAGTCCAATCTTTGTTAATCACTGTGTCTTGAAACCACCCAATCTAGGGAAAATTCGAATGGCCAAGCAGACGCAGCAGACGCATTTCACACAGTCGAACTCAAAGAAAGATAACATCTCAACCTCAAAGGGACGTGTTTATGTCGGTTAAAGCACGCACAAACAATCGGAAAGTGATCTCAATCAAAATCCACACCCTCCCAACTTGACTGGGTTGCAGCCTTATCCAAAATCCTCCTTACATCAAAGGATTGTGAATTCAAATCCAGTCCTCAATTTTTCTTTTAAAATCCAGCGTCTTACAATCCTAGAATCCAGTTATTCTGATGCTTACAAAGAACATATCTAAAGCCTGAAGAATATTTCGACAACTTTGTACAGACACACATTCGTCGTTCTAGTGATCCAGAAAAATACATCAGGAACATTATACAGGCAAAAGTACCACCCGGAATCGACCCCCAAGCCGACCACTGAACACGCAGCGACGCCGCTCACCAGGCTGTTTATCTCCCTGAAGTGTCTCAATCAATACCCGTATTGACGGGGCCTGAGTCGATTTCACCTTCACGAGGGAGGGAGCCAGTACCCCCACCCCGTAATATCGAAAAAAGCTACGCTAGTTAGCGAAAAGCTAGATCTGAACTAAGGGTAGCCTAAGCTCTAAAGAAAGTGTTCTATAAAATGGTTTGTCAAACTAAGTCCAAGGTCACCAGAGGTTAAAGCATTTCACCATATATATGAAATGGGATGTAATGGAAATGAAGGATTTCAGTCATGACATCTGACGTAGAAGAGCTCTTACAAAACTATCTACACATTTGAAATCCTCTCCGAAAGCCGCGTTGAATGATGTATTATATTACCTAATATTGCCTTGCAAGTTCAAATATAATATTTTACTGACCTATGGTCAGTTGAAGATAAAATTTGGATAAAATGCATATCATTAGAACTGCAGGGATAAAGCCAATAACGTCACAATGAACGCTGTGTCTCCATTCCCGATGAAGTTATTGAGCTTAACCCCCACCCCGATGGGCCCCCCGAGCCACCTTCGCCCTGGTGAAGAAAGATGAAGAAAGAGCCCCTCCCTCGAACTCGGCTCCTATGCGGAATAGCGAGAAAATGCGAACGCTGGTGGATAGCTCTTACAACTTCACGAAGAAATTACATAGGTCACTTTTTGGATCAGGCCAATATTGAGGTCCTGACAGGTCAAAGAAGGCTGCATACTAGAGTAGTATTTTAGCGTTAGACAGCGGTTGAAATTAGAACCATTTTTAGGCACCATTTGCTTCCTCTCGTCATGACCAATCGAATGATGTATAATATGACTATTCTAAGTAAAAACACAAAAATGGCGTGAGCTCAGGTCAGGTCAAGGTTGCTTTTCGACCTAGCATAGTCAATATGTATATCAATTGATTCGCAATAGCAACCCAAACGTAATGGTATCAAAATTTAAGCTGCACCATCATTTTCTGCAAAGTTATTGACACAAGTCTGAAAACTGCTTCTAAAGCCCAAGATGACCTCTCAGAAGTCACAGGTCAAAAATTGCGACATGAACCTGGAAAGAGGCCCAGGATACTACGATTTAGAGAATACGAAAGTATTATGAGCTGTATCTACAGAAGTGCAGCCCATTACCTGTTTTCCTCACGTATTTCCAATGGAGAAGTCATGATCCCTACATGACACTAGGACATCGATATGAAAAATCCCGAAATACATATATGTTGAAGCAGTCAGTGGGCCCATTATGTGGTATAAGTTTCAATTCGATAGAATGACACATTTCTTACTTATTCCACTTTAAAAATTAGGAGGTGAGGTCTTTTGACCTTCACTGGTGACCTGACCTGAGATGACAAAACATTAAAATGTTTGGGAAAGTTGCGGAATAGATCAAGAATAAGCTGTGCCAAGTACACTGAGAGAAATTTGTATTCCTATGTGCTCTATCTAATCCGGAATCACGGTCTGCTCGAGCATAAAATGATACCATGAAACCTGATTAAAGGAACATTTGAGCATGCTTGCTCTCATTAGATCCTCTTCCCAGCATAATTCCAGCACAGGAAGTGTTTTTGTAGGCCTTGACAGCTTAAAATGATTCTCGGCTTCTAAACATGGTGGGAAGAAGCTTAATTTGATACCAATATGGTATTACAAGTGGGATCTTTTTTACACCACAAAGCATAATTTTACCATAGATGCTCGACCTATTCTAGCCACGAAATTCAAAGAGCTATTAATATCCTCATCAAAGGTTCATTTTATACTTGAAATCAATATATTCTGTCACCAGAAATAACCAGGAATATGGGAGCTTTAGCTGCAGAATCATTTGAAACCCCCAGTGTATTTTGATCCCACGTCAAAGCGTATCCGGAGATTGCGTGCGCGTGCTCGACCCGCGATCGAGAAAACTTACTCGCCGTCTCGCGCCATCTTCAGTGTTCCTGCCATTGCACGCAGAGCTGGCCACAAAGCTTTGGCATCGTGATCCTATCAAAATTTGAGGGGAATAGCTGACCCTTTTCACTTTACGTTGACACGTGCTTCTACATCGATCCAACTCAGGTTTTACGCTGAGGGGCCTGAAGAAGCCACGCTGCATTTGGCATGGTTTACGGGAGAAGCCACATCGACAGACCTAGCGGTGATAACGGATCAAGAGGAGAAGCTTAAGCTGAGTCTGATGACCGACAGACTCCGCTGAGAGCTAGCGAGAGTGAAGAAACATACTAGGGCTGCGAAGGTTCAGGCATTCATTGTACTGGTGGCCAAAACCAGGAATCCATGTGTGTCAGCTAGATGACGGCAACATGGACTGAAGCTGAAGTTTGGCCGCGCAGAACAGCCCTTGCTATGCAAAGTTAATGAAGTAGTGAGAAGCATCTGTTACTGTTGGATACAGTCACCCACGTGTTCTAAAGATCGTTTTAAGCTCACTTTGAGCACAGATTAGGGGCGCTTAAAAAAGATTGGAAGGATTTTCACAGGAGCCTCTGAACGCACGTCCATCGCTGGACAGAGGTAAGTCTCATTTTGTACAATATCGTGCACAGAATGAGATTTTTCAGCCATGACGTGATACTTTGAAGCAAACATGTCTACAATCATATCTATATATCCAAAGTAAACGAGGGCTGCTATCTCTGACGACAGCGGCATGTGCTTGAAGTGTAAGCCTGGACCGCTCCTGGGCGATATGGGAGAGGACTGCTCATTAAAGGCATTTCATGTGTGTCCGAAAAATGGTGAACGTGATTGTTGTTTAATGTTTGTGTCCTAATACAAAGTTACGATTATGTTATCTTTTCTCGAGGCTGAAGTGGACTGCGGCAAACAAATTGGATTACCCCCATTACCATCAGACAAAGTTAATGTAATAGCAAGGCCACAACAGCACGATAAGTAACATCTTTACAGAAAGTTTCAATTTAAGAAAAAAACACGAAGACTAACGAGGAACATCTAGTGAACCCAATAAAACTCTAGGCACGACTCAAAGTATGCCACACAGACTAAAATTATACCAGCATCAGTTTTGCTACTAGACTAATTTTATGCCAAATGCAGACTCAAAAGAGGCGGTTTCGTTTGAGGCTTGCATCGAGTTCAGTTATCGTGTTGAGTGGAGGGGCATGTTTTTCTAAACCATGTCTCGTGGAGAGCTGGAATATAATGATTCCATGACGATTTTGCTGATGGAATACATTGATGCCGTGGAGTTTTTCTATACCGAGCGAAGAATCATTTGAAACCAGGCATCAGACATTTTATTCCCGAGCTTACGGTGATCATTCTATGAGCTTCAGAAAACACTACGTGCTAGACTCAATCCAGTCCAAGAGATTACATTGAGTCTGCGAAGGGAATACAATGAGCCTGATTCTGCCTGATTCCAACCGAGTTTGACACCAGAATCCCGACTCGCTTTCAGCACCGACTCAGTTTAGCCAAAAGGACTCAATTTTTCTCTCAGTGTACGGTGGCGCTTCGTGCCGCCGTTTTTTCGTGTCACCGCAAAAACCCGAGAGGGTTGTTCAAACACCCCCACCGGGGTGAGGGTTAAACGAATTTAGGAACCCATTTATTTCCATTCATTTTGAGAGGTCATATGCTTGTACATGACATTAGGTCATCGATATCAAAATCTCTCGCTATATTTTGTAGTACCCGGTGGGCCTATCATGTGATTTTTCAAATCGATGAATCGATGATTTCAAATCGTGATTTTTCCCTGTTCGTACGTATGCTATATTTTTGCCAACTTTTTTAGATGAGGCTCTTCGACCTCCACTGGTCGCCTCACCTGATATTACCTGGACCCAAAATGTTGACATCACTTGCAAAATGGTTTAGAGAAACGTTTTGCCCAGCACTGCGTCGCGCAGCGCCGCCATCTTCAGGCAATCGAAAAATCAGACAGGGGAGGTGGGTTCCCTTTTCGTCAAAGCGCGTGTTAAATCACCGATTCGGAGCTGCATTTACTGTGACGTCACGCTGGTGATGAATTTCCTTTGCTCTTAACACGCGCATTGACGGGGGCGCGGGTACCCGGCCCCTCGGGTTTTTTGGAGATAGCCATAAAAACAGCGGCGCGTAACGCCACCGTACTTGGCATACCTTTTCTCTGATAGTTTTTACAACTTTTGTCAAAATTGTAAGGTTAGGTCATCTCATGTCAGGTGACCAGCACAGGTCAATCTTTGCAGTTCTAATGATATACATTATGACCTCATTTGACCTTAACGTTACCTCAGGTCAGGTAAAATGCCATATTTGACCTAATATGACCTAGCGAGGTCATATTATATATCATTTGACTCGGCTTGCTGCGAGGATTGCAATGGTCTAAATTTTTCTCTATCTTTACTTGTGCCAGATGTAAGAACCGAAAACCTGCATGTACAGTCCCCGCAATTGAAATTGCCATGACTGGCGACCGGTTTAGGATGAATATCTCGCAACCTATGGCGTCTATAGCTTTATAAACGGGTTCTTCTTATGTATTTTGCAAGAGCTTTCCAGTGGTTACCATTATTTCCTAATCTGACATCTGCGTGAAAAATATTACACAATTACTGATTTTGCTGCATTTTGACGGGGTAGCCTTCGGCGACTTGCCACCGCCCCTGATAATCCCCGACCCTTCGCTCGACTGGCACGCATACCTGGGTCACGTGATTACTACGTGTTTACAACGACAGGTGCAAGGCCACACGTAGTAAATAGTGTGTGGCAGGCAGGGGCACAGTGTTTGAACCGAGGTGATCAGTACTGTCTCGCAGGTGTCTAGCCCCCGTTGGTCCGTCCAGTGACCGAGGCGCCTGGGCACGAGAGTCCAAGACTGGGTATGTCTGAGTTATGGCTTCAAACAATGTTTCCAGCCTCATAAGGCTCACAGGATCACTGCGAAATATTTTTCTGGGGGATTAGAGTTCATGGGGTTTAAAAACGGCACCCTGTGGCCGAATTTTGTTATTTAACACCCGCCCCGGTGGGTGTCCGAGCCATCTTTGCTGTAGGGGAGAACACTTCCCCTCGAACCCGGCTCCTATGCAGGATAGGGAAACGCGAACACTGGTAGATGGTTCATAAGAATTTATCACGAAACTACATTACTCACTTTTGTCTCAGGTCAATATTTAGGTCATGACAGGTAAAAAATGTGATAGGGTGTAGAGGAGTTTATGGGGCCTATCATCTGACTGAATTCAGTTAGTATAAACTGTATGGCGCCATTGGCTTCCTCTTTTACGGAAAATTGAACCATGTATAATATGACTATACTACATGAAATCATAAAAGTAACGTGACCTAAAGCTGGGTCAAGGTCTTTATCTGATCTAGCATAATCAATATGCATATCAATCAACTTGCAATAACAATCCAAACGTAATGGTATCAAAATAAAAAAAACTTTTCATCATTTCCGCGAAATTATTGACCCAAGTCTACCTGTTTAACCCTCGCCCCGGTGGAAGGTGCTTAAACACCCCCTCGGGTGTTTTCCGGCGGCACGAAAAAACGGCGGCGCAGGCGCGGCCGTACTTAGCACACTTTATCCTTGATTGATTCCGCAACTTTTCCCCAAATTTTAAGGTTGGGTCATCTCAGTTCAGGTCACCAGTGCAGGTGACCTCACCTCCAAAAATGTTTAAGCGGCATAAGTAAGAAATGGGTGAATTTATCAATTAAAACTTATTCCATATAATGGGCCCACCGAGTGCTACAACATATATTCCGGGATTTTTCATATCGATGACCTAAGGTCAACTACGGACCATGACCTCGCTATTGTAAATACATGGAAAACAGAAATTGGGCGTATTTGTGTACTCAACAGCTGAGAAAACCTCAATATTCCCTAAATCGTAGTATCCTGGGACCCTTCCAGGCTCCTGTTGCAATTTTTGACCTGTGACCTCTGAGAGGTCATCTCAGGCTATTTGAGCAGTTTTCAGACTTATGTCAATAACTGCATGAAATGATCCAGCTTTTATTTTGATATCATTGCGTTCAGATTGCTATTGCGAGTCGATTGATTGCATATTGACTATGCTAGGTTAAAAGTGACCCTGAGCTGAGGGCTGGTCATTTTTAAGTTTTGACCTAGTATGGCTCGTTCGATTTTCCAATATGATTCATCATTCGATTTTCCGTGACGAGAGGAAGCGAATGATGTCTCACTCAACTCTCCAGACGCCAGATACCAAAAACTCTACTCAAAATCCCACTTCCTTTGACCTGTCATGACCTCAAAATTGACCTGAGCCAAAAAGTGACAAATATAATTTCTTCATGAATTTGTATGAACTATCCAACAGCGTTCGCTTTTTCGCTATCCCACGTAGAGGCCGAGTTCGAGGGGTGTTCAAACACCCCCCCCCCACCAGGGCAAAGATGGCCAGGCCCACTGGGGCGCGGTTTAAGCAATCCAAGATGACCTCTCAGAGATCACAGGTCCAAACTTGCACCATGAGCCTGGAGAGGGGCTTAAGCTACTACGATTTGGAGAATGTGAAGGTATTCAACTACATATCAACAGAAATAAAACCATTTCCCTCAATTTGTGTTTTCCCATGCATTTCCAATGGAGAGGTCATGATCTGTATTTGATCCTAGGTCATCGATATGTAAAATCCCGGAGCATGTTTTGCGCTAATTGATGGGGCTATTATGTGATATGAGTTTTAAGAAGACAGATTCACACCGTTCCTACCATGAAATCTTAAACTTTTGGAGTTGAGGTAACTTGACCTGCACTGTTGACCTGACCTGAGATGGTGCAAACGTAAAATTCTAGAAGATGTTGAAGAATTAATTACGGATAGGGTGCGCCAATTACGGCGGCGCTCGCGCCGGGATTTTTATGCACAGTCGGAAAAATCTGAGGGAGGTGTTCAGACCCCCTCCCTCCGGGGAGGTGAAGACGACGCCAAGAAATTTTTGATTTGGCTGAATCCAGTCAGGTGCAAGGGATAATAATGGGAAAAAGCCAAGTATGTCAACCAGACACCACCTGGCCTCTTCTCGCACCCACTACGACGTGGGGCGTCAGCCCATCTCCCTTTCCCCTGTTAACTCAAGAGGCAAAGGTGATACGAAAAATAGAAATGGCGCTGGAAGCTCCTTGCCGTCTTGTTCTAAAGATATGAGCACAAACAAGCTCGAAACTATGACCTCCGGTGATCCCTGGTAGCGTCTTTACTGACGTGATCTCAAAATAACTAGACGATATCTGGGAAATTTTTATTTCGAAGAGCTTTTGAATGAGGAGGAAACTCGACCATGGCCTGCTGTAGGAGTCGCGTTTTTCCCTTGCTTTGTCGTTCTTATCTAAGAAAAACAAAAATGACCCACATGGGTGTGGAAATCACGTTAAAACTCGTTCACCTGACCTGAACTGTTATCAATTTACAGTTATAAGTTTTCAGGCTGATAACCATAAATTGGTGTAAGTCAACTAGTCTCCATTTAAATCGGCTCCGAATAACTCGCCAAAAATGAGGATGGGGCCCGGAAGAGCACCAAGGCGATTAAAATTATGTATATGGGCATATTTTTCCTTTATATTCCCTGCTTAGCTTATCAATGGAATGGCCTGGGTTTGTGGGGTAAGTTTGAATTCAAATTGTTTATCAGGTTTAACATATATGCCTGTTCTATGGGTGTCTGTTCCTGTTGTGAATTATGCTGATAGTATTGTCACCATTGTGCTGCAAAATAAATAAATAAATATCTCTTTATTATATGGTAATCAGGACTTATGGACCAGAAAATGGTTAAAATGAAAATGATTAACATATTTGGCTACAATTCATGAACGCTAGGTCGCTAAAACTCCTTATGAAGAACAAGAAGGAGCATGAAAAAGTGCCGTTTGGCTAATGGGGTCTCAATCACAAAAATGGTAGATAAATGCATGAGGTAATGAGTCGAAACCTGCCACTACACTAAAAATGACTAAAACTATCGACTTGCAAGTACTGAATCCTCATATTTATTTGAAATATTTCGAAATTAGGAGCAGATATTCTGCCTGAATTTTATTCCACTGTTTTCTTGTTGCTGATGTGTCCAGAGCGAAATACACACATTCAGGTCTTGCTTGTTTTCGCATTTTTCCAGGGACAAAGGAAGAAAATGGGTTCAAAGCAGCTTTGGGGGTTTACACACACCGACTGTTGAGGCTATATAGTGTCGCCAACTCTCATGTTGCTGGGAGATGGGCACAAAGGGAACATTACATGAATCGAAAAAGAGCTATTGTTTTCTTTATTAGGCTCTTCGGTTTCCTACCTTGCCCTTGCTTGCCTGGTTATGTGCTCATAACGACCTTCCTCAAAGGTCACATTAGCCCTTGCCAAACGGGAAAGGCCTTCAGGTATTTCGAGCTAGAGGGGTACTGTTTGCCAGTTAGGGAAAAATTCCAAAGGCTGGGGACCATTGGTAGGGGCTGCCAACCAACAATGGTCATCAGCTTATATTCAAATATATCCTGATTTGCACAAATCAGTATTCAGATAGAGGGATGTCTTCAATTCCAATTAAATGCTAGAGACGCTGTATTGGAGTGGTCAGCGTAGCTGGATTCCACCCAGCCGACCCGGGTTCATGGCCCGGCGGTTTCCCTGAACAAGGAGCAAGCTGGTTCCCGGGATATCTTTTCAACAGTAAAAAGTTGGCGACACCATATGACACTGGCAGTTGGCATCGATAATCCCAAAAATTATTTATTACGTATAATATCATATAAAGTTAGTGATAAGGGGATGAGGTGGCTTAGTGGATAGCACCCTTGTCTTCTAAGCCACCGGTCCCGGGTTCAAGTCCCGGCGGAGCCTCTGAATAAGTCGATCTGATCCCCAAAATCCCTTCCAACAGGGTGAGAGTTTGGAACGCCGTATGACCCTGGCAGTTGGTGCGTCGTTAAACCCCAACAATTCTTAAAGTTAGTGATAAATGCTTATGTGCCTCTTTCCGGGCGACCAAAACCAATGCAGATACGTTAAGTTGAGATGGCAGCTAAGGATGCACGATAGTTAGGGGCCTCTGAGCCAGCTAGGCTTTCGAAAGATTGCACGAGCTTAAAACACCCTTTAGCCCAAGGGCTCAATATAAGGCTGCGGGAGTTCTCAAAAAAATTATCGAGGCTAAAGATTTAAACTCAATGAAATCCCAAAACAATATACTGATAATAATCTCTCGGGCTAAACCAGAATCAGACCAGCTTAACATTCGTTTCCAGTCCAGTTTTAGTCTTGTTGGTAATATACCCTCCCAGGTCAAGGGAGCAGCGTAGGCTTCAGGGGCGTACACAGACCCGAGTTTTGGGGGCAAACCCATGTCGCCTGTCCCCCCTGTGGGGGGAAGGGGGTGGGAGCAAGATTTTTGCTCTACATACCTATTGTAAACACCTTTTTCAGTGCTCGACAGATCTAGTATAAGCTACCTCTCCAAGTGCATGATCGCTCTCCGGGGGGAGGGGGAAGCGGATATTTTTTGTTCTACAGGCTTAGTGTACACACCTTTTTCAAAAATTTCTCCGGCGTTTGGGGGAAAGATAGTTTGGCCCCCTCCAGCGCTTTGGGGGCCATGACCGAATGCCCCCTGCGTCCGCCAAAGGTAGGCTTTGGTTACAAGGTCCCCGGCAATATTCTGGTTTCGCCCAACCAGAATATTAAACAATATTTATCCTAAAATATTTTCATTTCAGCGACACATCGAACAATTTTAACATCAATAATAGCTGGAACCAATGTCGTCTAAATTTCGAAGAGTAGTAGCTCTCGAGTTGGTGGATTTCATCAGAGAAACATTCACCATTCACTGCCCTTTACCCTCGGTGGTCGCACGTGGCAACGAGACCCCTCAAACAGCACCCAGTTCTAATGGAGGACCCAAGGGAGGGGACAATACGTATTTTCTCCCCGAACGAAAAACTCGAACAAAACCATAATGTTATCCCCCTCCCCAAGCTGTCGACCTTTTCCCCGGCTCCTTTTAAGTTCATAAGCAAGGTGTTGGTGCTTTAACTGAAGAAATAATTTTCAAACAGAACCAGTCAACTTCAGTGTGAATATTGGAGCCTGGTCCTCTTGATATTTAAAATCGTATTTGGATGAATGATCCTTGGATATCGAAAGCAAGCATTTTGTGGCCAAATATTTCACCCAGTGACGCCTGTTTGTTTTGCTTTTCGACTTATATTTGCTCCCCACTCCCCGCCTCCCCAACCTGCCGGCTAGTTAGATTGTGGCGAAAGCTTTCACTGCGCGACGTTTTTTTCTTGCGTTTCGATTTTTGTTTGTCCCACCAAAACTACGGCCTAGATCCATCACTGACCAATTTTACCGCTAATGATACTCTCAACAACGATCACTATCACCGCTAAAGCTGCTACATAGGCTTTTATACCTTTGTAATACTGCTACAAATTATCTAATATTTTCAGCATAAAATATGATCATATCCTTCCGACAAGTGAGGGTGCTGCCAAAAGGCCGCAAGAAACCTAGCGCTGATTCCCTGGCTCAACTCCCCCGGTTCAACTCCTTGGGTTCATGTCCAGGCAGATTCTCTGAATAGGTATGATGATCAAATGCACCAAATCTCTCCTTACAGGGTGAGAGTTGGTAACGCCATATAACTTTGAGAGCTGGAGCGTCGTCTAACCCCAACAATTTTGGTTAGAGACTATCGCAAACGCTATCCCAAGCTTGCACCGTGTGATGTCAGTCTAGAGGCCAGTTCATGGAAACTCAATCCTCCCCAGTTAAAGCAATGGTTGCCGTTCGTTGAGGGAGACGACTGCGTGATTTTAGTCAAGCGAGGCACAGTTTTATGCTCCCGAGAAATAGACTCTACAAAGGTTCTCAAGCTGGAAATTTAAAAATTCTCTGTGGACGGAATTAAGCTCATTTAGTTGGAAGCAATTGTCCCATAATAAATAATCGCCGCCACCGACGAAACAGTGATAGAGCCAGTGAACCGTCACCCTTGACAAGAAAATTTCCGATCTAAAAACAAAACCTCGTCAGGTTCAGGCTTCTGAGACCTTCGCAAAATGCTGCCCACACAATGCCCGATTTTCCTATTGTTTCTTAAATCGCGATGTTTAATGAAAATTGGGGGCCTGCCCCCACCATAGAGGGATCCAGGATCACCGATGGGGGTCACCTTGCCGGGGGTGGGACGTCATCCGTACAAATTGGGTGCCACTTTGGCCGGTAAAAGCTTTCAGGTGGAAGTGCCATCGACCGTTTAGAGGAATGCTGTGATCATTTTAGGGACGCCGAGGGTCAATGAGGGGGACCTGCATTCCTTTACCCTTGGATCCACCTATGGCTCCAACTGTCCCCTCTTCTGACGAGTATCTGAAAATATTATTTTAATGAAACCTCCAAACAAAGTTGTATCACTGTATCAGCCGTTTTACCCGAATCCTGTCTAAATAAACATGCAGGTGAGGGAGCCCGGCAGCCAATGACAGCTTACATGTTTCGCAACCCAAGCACAAGGACGGATATAGGAGGAAAATTCGTGTGCTTCCCCGCAGCAAAATATATTCCGATGGTTTGCCCCATCTGTGCCCATCTTATTGGATATTGCTCCCCCTCAAAAAGCAACTCGTGGTTCTGCCACTGCATTGCGTGGTTTCTGCCACTGACCGGGGCCCCAGGTCAGTGACGCCAGTTGTCCAGCACACAGCAACACAGTGGGAGCAATTACAATACGAGTGCCCCTCAGACACGACAAGATTTGTGAGAGGGATGAATGAGCTGGCACAATGCCAACCGCCCATTCATCTGTGAGGTCACGTGGTCCAGGTATGGGCGAGAGGGTCAGGGGTTATCAGAGGCGGTGGCAAGTCAGCCGAAGACTACCCCGTCAGAAAGCAGCAAAATCAGTAATTGTGTAATATTTTCTCACCCAGATGTCAGATTAGTAAATAATGGTGACCACTGGAAAGCTCTTGAAAAAATACACATGATGCACCCGTTTCTAAACCTATAGGCACCATAGAATGCAAGATATCCATCCTAAACCGGTCGAGCCTAGTTATGGCAATTTCAATTGCGGGGGACTGTACATTTCATCCCTATGACGGCATGTTTTGACCTCTAGTGACCTTAAATGTGACCTGACAAAAAAATGGTACAAATATTTTCGATAGGATCTCGTTCGGACTTCCTCCACAAGAAGATATTGGAGGTCGGAGCTTGCGTACTGTATTACAGTGCTTCGTCAGCGATGATCGTTCGGAGTATAAGGGGGATAAAAAGACACAAGAGAACACACAGTACAAAACTTGAGCTCAGAAAAACATGCGACATCAATAATCTACACGTGACAACAATAAACCATTGACTTCCTAGAACGACCTAAGTGTCTTTTTATCCCCCTTATATTCCGAACGATCATCGCTGACGAAGCACTGTAATACAGTACGAAAGCTCTGATCCCCAATATCTTCTTGTGGAGGAGGTCCGAACGAGATCCTACGAAAATCGACCCCCACAGTATGGCATCTAAAAAATATTTTTGATAATGAGGTGGATGGGCTACCCAACGCCCTTTACTGTTATTCGCTATCTAGCGTGACTCTCGAGATCTTAAGGGGGCAGGTCGCCCCCTCACCCGGGGAGTACCCAGGGCGGGGGCGGGTACGGGTGGGGGCGGGTACACGCTCCCCGTCAAAGTGAAGGTGGCCCAGACCCCCGCCAATGCGCCTGTTAAGGTTCCATGCTTAGATTGATCAGATTCAAACGTCTTTGACAGTTACAGAATCCCTGAGAGGGATTCAGCTTTTCTTGCATCATAATCTTACATTCAATTTGTTCCTAGAATCGGTCCTGTCAAGAGGATATCCTTCTAACCTATCAAAAATATGTGCGTCTAAATTTAGCTCTGCAACCTCCATAAAGGTTATGCCTTAGTTATTGCAGTCGTTTTGCTGCCATATCGCTAGGTGACGTCGCTTGAGGATGAAAATTATTTAAGAAGCCAGCCTGATGTAAAGTAATCGTGTACCAGACCGTTTCAGGTGCTGCGATTAAACAGCTGTAGGGCTCCCCCTTCCGCTGGGTCAGTTTCTAGACAGTCACATGGTGTAACGGGTTTTATTTACATACAGCTATTCCGAGCGACACCGAGGCCAGCAGGCCAATAAAAGACTATTCACCACCCGACTTCACAGTTAACCCCTCCCTACCCCCTTAACAGTTAACCCGGGAGACCCCCTGCATTCTGGGAAACCCTGGGAGAATCCGCCTTGAAGTGCGGTACCAAGGCGGTTTAACAAAACTAAAAGTGTAATTTTATTTCATTATTTACGCAGGCATTTTTTGCCATAGTTTTGCCCCGAGCTTTTCCGTTTGGGGAGGGCAATTGCCTTTTTGCCCCCCCTGGATCCGCCACTGCCAGCGTGACCTCTTTAACCTCTGTGCCTCGGGCGCTTATGGCTACCGACTAATGGCAGCCGCTGATTGGTGGAGGCGCGTTCACTTGTGTTGCGCGGAATCCAGTGGAAATTTTTCGGTGAAAATGAAAACATCTTAAGCAATGCATAAGAAATTATAACTCGAGTATGATTTTTTAGACATTCCTGGCCATACTCTATATTTATATTTGACATACACAGCATCTCCACTATCCATGTGGCTATTCTGACGCCGGTCGTAATGAAGATGAGGGACATGTAAATGACGAACTTAAGCAAAAACACACTGTAGGACAAGGATAAGGATAGAATGGTTGATGGGGAAGGACAAGGATTATCCACGGGGAGGGTCGCCAAGGCGCCGCGCTCAACCCATGGAGTGAGGTAGTGGGACTTGATGAAGGGATCCGGTGAAAAAAACATGGAAAACAACAAACAAACAAGGCGTGACGATGACAGTGATGATGAATTATTCTCGTTATTTGTCGACTGGTCTCTCTTTTCATTCTTCGCTTTTGTCTTCGTGATTCCTCGTTTTCGTTTCTCAGGTCTTAAAAGATGATGATGTTGAATGTTCGGTTGATACATATTCTTAGAGGCCACTCCACATGCAAATCGTGTAGGTGCTCTCAAACTACAGTTGTTCCAATGTGTGTGCTCCTTGGGTATTTCTGTTTTCCTTTAAAATGTTGTCGTCAAGTTATACATCACTTTTTTCTGTGTTCCTCTATTTACCTTGCCTTCAAGTTGTATGAATCTTGAATCTTGTATTATAAGTTTAGTCTGGAAATGATATAAACCGGTCAAGGCCTTCATCGTTAGCGAACCTTGGCAGCAGACAATATTTTCAGTTTCGGATCCGGATACCTCTTTTTCCAAGCGGCACTAAAAATCACGTGAGTCGCAGCGAAAAAATCAAGCGAAAAATTAAGCTGCTAATTAATGATGGACGACCAAAAATAAGGAAATATTCCATATTTTATCTTGCTGTATCTCCTCCCACAAGTGTTTGACGCGAATGAAAATTAAATCATGATATAGCCGAGAAAAGTAACAACACACCATCGTAGTATCGACTGCGAGTTTAGGTTAAAACAGGATACATTTCGTTAATTTCTTCGGCATCGAAAACCCGTCTTCCCCATGTAAGCGACCGACTCGAATGACCGACTCCGCTCTATATCGGCTGGACGGTCTGAAGTCTCCCATCCAAGGCTGTTTTTTGTACAGGCGAGCCTTTTTTAGGCGGCGCAGCCTGGCCGGCGGTCAACTTGTCTGAAGCCAGAAGTGTCTGGAGATGTTTTTTTCTGATGAGTGGTGAGGCGTTGGGCCCGGCCCGAAGGTAGCCGAGGTAGCAAGGGCGCCGCCACGGAATTTTCACAGGGGGACGTACCAGGGCTGGTGCTGACCGGGGGAGGCGAATTCTGAGCATATTCGGTACCTGACAGCATTAATGACGCTGGACCAAGAATTTTTGGGGACGTCCCCCATGGTAGGCCAAAAGGGGGATGCGTCCCCCCCGTCCCCCCGCTTTCGCCGCCCATGCGAGGGAGGGCACTAGCGGACGCAGGAGCACCGTTTGGGGGCGGGGAGGGGGGGGGCAACTCGAGAAAATCTTGGAAACATAGTTGTTAAAAAATAGGTCAAAATTTCACTTTGGGGGCTATGGGCCCTTGCCCTCTCCCTCCGCCAGTGAGGGAGGGACGGGTGAACATTTACGAGAAAACTAATCAATATCCGTCTGACGGGAAATACTGGCAACTAATAGAGCGTCTAACCAAATTACTACCAGAAGGTATCCGTAAGGGAGTGTCTGGGTGGCGCAGTCGGCCAGCGCGCGCCTCCGGCTTGATCACGTGATCTTTGCACTGAGCGAAGTGTCGCGGGATCGAACCCGCCCAGGGACAGATGCAGCCGCCCTGCCCTAGCCCCAGCCTAGCTAACTGGCACGCCACCGGGTATCTTCTACCACGGAGGAAGTGTTTCTTCTTAACACACCGAATCTTCGAAGCTTTGTCCCATCTATCTTTTTGGTCCTGTGATCAGTTTTTTAATCCAACTTCTTACAACCCTTTTTACCTTTTCCCTTGGCTAAACAGCCCTATAGTGGGTTTTCTTCCGTCGCAGTGGAAGACGGCCGGTCTCGTCTCGCCGTCAATGTCCGTGAGGTGACTGCGGCTCGGCGCACGGTCAATATCTGGGCTCGTGCTCAGCGTTGGGAGTGGTCTGGGCGGGCGTCTAGCTAGAGCCAGTTTTGGGTACTGGAAGTACACAGTTGGTGGGTGCCTTGGCTCTTTGCATGGGACTCCCATCGTCTGGGTGCTTTCCTTGGGCGTTTTGCAGGGTTGCAGGGTTTTGCTTTAGCTGGGCTGGGTTTATGGCATGGAACCCGGTTCTAAACTTCTTGGCGTTGAGCAACGAGCTACTGTCATATTTTCCGACATTAACAACCATTGCGTAGTGAGTCCTTGAAGCAACTGAAAATGTCAGATAACTAATACCTGCCTTGCGACACCATCCAGTGAAAGACTAGAGCAGATTTGGCTCGTGATAGTGCCAAACCTTGTTTAAAGTATCCTTACAAAATGTCTTGTGAGTTACCCAAAAAGGAATTGGTGAACACCAAGACGCAAGTTACAGCTATACAATGAGAAGAGCTCTGGTAGCTGCATACCGTGGCTGGAGGGTCGAGAACTGGGGTGAGGTTTTACAAGCAGGCTCGATGGAGGATGGGGTGTCACGGTGCCGGTTTCATTCACGATGAGTCAAAGTCTCACTCCAGTGTGCGCTGTGCCGCCTCCAACCGCCCTGACACTGAAAGAAAAACCGGCGTACGGTTGAATTACGTCCCAAGTAAACCATTGCCCCTATCCATATTGATCTCTTCTTTCAAATAATATGAATTTTCAACCTGGCGTCGTGCTTACCCACATCACGTTTTTATACATTCATAATAGTTGTTTAAACGTATGTCCTTTGTCGCAATTGATCATCAATCATTTCATCATCATTGCGACAGAGGTCCATACGTATAAACAATTTGGAACAAATGTCGCGACTCCTGCTATCTTTCCGCGAACTCGTTGTATTCACAGGGCGCGCCAGCAGTGAAGTCATTTGACGTCGACAAACCTACGCTGCCACGGGGGACAAGCGGCGCCGCCGATTGCTCCTGATTCAATTCTGGAATGTTGTGCAGTTTTAGCATTCCTTACGCCATCGGCTTTCTCAAATGCCGTTTTCTGTGCAATACATTGTTTTAAAATTGAAGGCAAAATTCACCCAACTCGCACACTTGTGAGTCTTAAAAAAGGAACACAGCGTAGCAGAAGAGTAAGAGAATAGCTTGGACCCGGCCAGTTGGTAACTGAGAAGCGCGTCACCACGCATCCGCTTATCTTGCAAACCGACTCTCCATCAATCTGAAGGCCAGTGTAAGCCTCCAACCCACCTCTGGAATGTCTCAAGATTATTCCGCCGCCTTTAAAACGTTCCACTTTGGCCTCTGCGGAACCCAAACATACCCGTCGCGGGCCACGTGTTTTTCACGTGTTCATTTTCGGGCGGCAGAGTTGCGTTTGAGCCAGGAGCGCTCCAATTTCATAACAACGCAGCTCCCCGAACGACCGGTCTACAAATGTTCCTTGAAGTGACGTGCGTTAGCAATGGTTAGGTGGATGCCCGTTGCTGGGCGTATATCCATTTGTTCCTAGCGGCACATCCCGCGATATGGGGAAAAGAGCGAAATACAAATTAGATCCTGGCTTTTATTTTCGTACCACCTGGCTGGTGTTGTCAATATCATTCAAAAGCTCAACAAACACAGGAATGACTTCAACCGATTCAAAATAAATAAATCCGTGAGTTAGCCCTATTCACCCCCATGAGCAATTGATATTCAAAGTCCCTGTTGCGCCCGTCACATGTTCACATATCACATTTGCTCATTTTCAAACGGTCACCAACACCATTCAAAAATATTCCACCCATTCCATAATCCTCAGATTCACCTCACGAGCGCCTTTTGAAACATCACTTCATCATTCCACAGCTGTCAGTCTGTCCACCAATACGGCGCCTCCGCAACCATTAGTTCTCCACACACTCCCTAGATGTCACTGGTCACTCCCGCTTTTTCGCCGAGGCTTCGGCGAGGACTTGGTCATACTTCGACTTGGAGGAGAACCACAGTGCGAAGGGAATGCCGAGAGATGGCAGTGTCATCACAGCGAACACCAACCAGTCGAGCTGTGGACAAATAACAGGACATTGTTTAACCGGATGACTAGCAGATGCATTTGGATTTTCGGCACTTCGATGTACGTTTGCTTCGGGACAGAACAAACCAACAAAACGGATGTTTAACCCAGCCGCTACTTACACAAGTATAGTATGAGTCTGGAATAGTTCTACGGCAGTCTCCCCGTCTTCCAAAACCCTACAGTATATGAGGGATACCCACGTCCAGCGAAGGCAAAGAGTGGGTATCCCTCACACATGCTACATTACACACATGCTATCTCGAACGGGAACGACTACTCCTCCCAAACGCAAACAACGCTCATTAAAACCTACGGGATGCAACAATTTAGAGACACGTTGAATTGGGTAATTTAAATCCATCATTCATCACGAGATGAAATTAACCGAAATCACTACTGTCGCAAACTCAGTTTACACGCATAATGGCGTCATGAGACCGCATGAGACCGTAAGCCATTTCAAACCATACAATTCACCCCACTGCCATTCAGGCTTTACTAAAAGTATCTAAGACCCTCATTAATACCAAAAACCACTTCATATAAGCAAAAGCGCGTTTAGAAATCAAATCTGATTTGAAATACAAAACAAAGTTTCAGGACTTTAAACAAACTAAAAACATTCACTCGGTGACCTCAAAAAGGTGGAACTGCGCCAACAAGCTCACCAAATGCGATGAGAACTTCTTGTTGTAGTCCCGGAATGCGACGATACCACCTTCACCGGGCTCGGAAGACAAGCCGTAGACGCGCTGGACAACATCAACGCACAAGGTCAGTAACAACACTGGTGAAGCCCATGCAACAGAAAGCTTCCCGTTCACGTTCAGATGCGAGAACCGAATGAAGCCATAGTACTGATCATGCAAGAAAAGGCTCGAAATTATAATTGCGTTTTTAATAGTGTTCAACTGAAGATCTGCATAGCCCGAACGGATTCATTACCAAAATCGATGACAATCACAGTTCACACAACCTAGTCGATGTTAGCGAAACAGGCCCGTACTCTCACCCACCTCGGAGGCCGACTCGCTGGGGAGGTAGGAGACCTCAGCGGCGGTGAAGTTGTAGTAACCGTACTTGAGCGGCCTCACCACCAGCGTGTGGGAGACGTTGGCGCCGGGAGCCAGCCGCTCCAGCTCGAACTCAGACTGTCCAGCCACCACCGAGAAGTCGCCCGGCCCGAACCCGGCGTCACGTACTTGCACCTTCAGAGCCGCCGACGACCCCACGTTGTACAGCGAGTAGCGCACGTTGATGTCCAGACCCTCCACCAGATATTTGTTCAGGATCTGTGGGTAGTTACAGAAGAAGTGTGACGAGAAGAGCTAAGCCAGCACCGAATTTTTACAACGTGAGCCCTGATATTGCCATAGGACTCTTATGGTGGCAACATTTCTTGGTTGCAGACGAAATGGAGCAGATTATCCTAGTGAAATAAAGTCTTAAAATCTCGACACTCTGAAAATTTAAGAACATTCCTAAAAGGGAGTTTATAGTAAGTACGGACAAAACTCCAAAGCATCGTGTGTCATACAGCATTTCGAGTCAATGGCCGAGCGAATACTACAAAGCACTCACTTCTGGAATATAAAACTCAATGCTTAGACTCACCAAGTACTTGATGGAATACACATATCAAGGCAGAACAATTCTATATTTGTGGATAATGTTGAACATCCCACATACGTACTAATTGACAAGCAGAGGGCTTCATTTTGATGTCCATCGCATGATATGTGTAGCAAAAACATACTGGACAGCAGGGGATGAAACATTTCCATGAAACTGACGTTTTTGGTACCAAACCTATCGACATCACATTCTCCAGCCTCGAAGTCTATAACGAAGTCGAATAACATACAGTGTGAATCACATTACCAAAACCACCAAAATATCAAATTAAACAATGCTCTAGCAAAAACGTCATTTCAAACGAGTATGTCGTATATTTACTCACTTAAAAGCAAATATATTCCTTCAATTGATTCTTTATCACGTGAACCTTTGGCAGTATTACGGAAATGTACGCAGGAGTCACTGTTTGACCTACCGACTATCGAGATGTCGTCAGTAATCCCTGTTCATCGACCTGTTCATTCACACCTTCACTAACAGCTCCGCATTAGCGGATGGGTCGCTTCTATGCCTTCTAGCATTATGTTTGCAGTGGAGATTAATAGTCACAAACTAACCAAGGGGCATTCGACTGTTTTGAAACCAGTTATTTCTCACCAGCTTTGAAATAAGGATCCGAGCGACGCTCTCCTCCTCCACTTTAAACTGGTCTTCGACAGCCACATCGGCCCTACCAACCGCAAACAGAGCCAGAAGGCTACAAACCACCGCCCACGAACTCATGTCTGAAAACACAGAGATGTTCAAATACCACACAGATACACTACATACGTAATTATGCAGGCGGTTTCATCCAAAGAATGCTGCTTTCACAGAACTGCCATGAAATGTTGGAGAAGGGAAAATCGAAAGCTAACTCTAAACGTGAGAATGCACAGAAACTAATGGTTTCTTCACAATCCTTCAAAGCCTGTTCAATATACATCAGGGATGGTCAACTTCAGCCTTTTACTTTAACATCTTGCCCTGTTTTCACCAACTCCAAGTGGATGGAGCAGGTTTCCTTGTAAGAACATTTCATAACTTAAAGTGCAAAATATAAAGAGAGAAGCCACACTGCACACATTTTCCACTGTTTTATGTACCTCTGTAACTTTCAGGATGCTGTTCATACCAATCCTCAAGCCAGTGAATCCTGACCCCTTGCAGGACTATTTTGTGACACAGGTTGGCCACATGGTCGAAGGACAGCTTGGTTCAAAAGAGATGGGCTAACAACAATAAAGGGATGCCTATTAATGGAAGGAAAATTGAAAACCTGGATGGTTTTATCTGGGTCAACATTCAAAGCACACACACTGTTTTGATGTAGGTAGAAGCTTCTGGTGATCTCAGGGAGAAATGCAGCATTTAGGTGAAATCCAGCCCCCTTGCCTTGGATCTATCCCTGAAGCTGACCAAGTGTTAATTTTGGCCTGCTCCTCACAGCCTGTGAGGTTGTAGAGTACCTAGGGAACTATCTAGGATAAATTCTTTTGAAAAACCCAGTGTTAATAAATTACTGACAAATCAAGTGACAGTCCCTGGGCTTACAGGTTAATCAGCAAAAACACAGGGTTCAAACTAATCTGTTGTAGCATTGGCTCCTGTTTCATATGGTCGGGTTGCGGCAGGATGGGCAGTTTCCTTTTTGGTTTGGACCAAAGGAAAAAGATGGCCAATGACTAACATTATCAAAATGCATTACCAAGGGTTAGTAAAAACGTCGGAAAATATAAAAAGACCAGGGATTGCAAAAGTGCAGAACGACCCCTCTAGCACAGGTCCAGTGTGCAAAGTATGGCATTTTGACGATATCTCGTCGGTGCGAGTGCCCTTGGAGACAGGAGCGAGTGGTGTGAATCTTATCAGCCTGGTGCGAATTTGCGAGACTGGTGCAAGGAACATGACACTTAAACCAAACAAATAATGGCTGAATGGTTATTAAGAGACAGGAGGGGACCTTATAAAAGTCCTTAAAGGGAGATACGCGAAAAATTATTATTGTGGTTTCTTGCTATTTGAAAAATCCCGATAACGAAACTATCAATTATTTTTGTATCTTCGGCAAAATTTTGGGAGTCCACTCACTTATCATCGAAATAGAGTACCAGTTCCGATTTAGTGCTGAAACCTTCAACCATCACTTACTTTTTTGTTGTCACTTACTTTAAATTGTTTTCAACTATTTAAAGTTGAAAAACAATGTTTTTTGTAAGAGAAATCTCTGTTCTCCTGTATTTGTATTTGAATTAATTTTAAAAGGCTTTTAAAAACTACAAAATGAATTAGTTTGCCCTAGAAACGGAAAAAACATAATTACTCAAGTCTTCAGCGGTTTCGTATTTCGGGTCTTGAGTCATTTTCTGCTTTAGCCCCAGGACGACAAAACTTTTGTGTCAAATAGGTCATGTGACCCTGGTTTGAGAATTCCTAGGCTTCTGATTGGTTAATTGTGATTTCTTTTAAGCACTATATTTCTGTTTCAAAATAGTTTTGGAATGCTGGTTTTCTAAAGTAATTGTTTTTCTGTAGTGGCCCAAAGTTTTACGTCACTGTTTATGATAGATATGACCTTATTCTTAGAGAACTTGATAGCCTTAGCCGTGTGTACGTCGTATACATCGATATAGTGTGTACGGGTAAAGTCGTCTAGAAATGTTGACTTTGAGAGCAATTTTAAGGCATTTGCAGGCCAAATTTGCAAAAATGAAAATAGGACTTCTGAAACAACTTTTTGTGACCTTTCGATCTAGCCAATAATTGTTTTGTGTATCTCCCTTTAACTAACTAACTAATAAGAGAGGTAGCATTGCATCATATGGGTAGGAATGGGTGCGATTTTTCTCCCTGGTATATGGCAGATTGGTGCAAATTTTTGGAGGCTGGTGGTGTGAGAATTTTAGATTGCTGGTGTGACTCATCTGGCCTGCTGCCATACTTTACAGACTGGGCACAGGTGAAAACTACATATTGCAAGTGGAAAAAAACATATAGTGGTAATTTTGATTCATATTAAAATCATAACCCTCAGAGAGAATGCCACCTTAGGAAAAATAAATTTTGGGGTTGGTTTGCATGTTAGCCATATTGAATCAATATTTCTGCATACCAAACCCCTGTTCCATCTGTCAGCTCTGTTTTGTCAATGCCAATCAGAAGTCAGTATTGCAACTACATCACAGGATTAGAGCTTCTCCCCCCAGGAACTAGTCTAAGAGGCTTTGCAGAATGGCATCCTGATGTCGTGCTGCCAGAAAAATAGGAACAGCAGAACAGCAGCATCCTGCCACCTTGAGACTGGTAGAGAAGTATTATGTTAACACGCATTGACGGGGTTGAGCCACCTCGCATTGACGGGCGGTACCGCCCCTAAGATCTCGAGAACCACGGTAGGTAGCGAAAAACGGTAAACGGCGTTGGGCTGCCCATCCACTTCTCCATCGAAAACATTTGAACCATTTTTGTCAGGTCACATTTAAGGTCACGAGGTCAAAACATGCCCGTCATAGGGATAACATGTAAATTTAGTTTTTCGGCCATTAAATCTGAACAAGTAAAGATAGAGCAAAACGACTTGAACTATATGAATCCTCTTAGCAAGCCGAATCGAATGATATATAAGTTGACCTTGCTAGGTCAAATCAAGGATTTGACCTGACCTGAGGTCAGGTCAGGGTCAAATTATATAAAATGCATATCATTAGAACCGCAAAGCCCAGGCGAGTCTAATGCAGCTAAAATAAATGCTCTATCACCATCCGTTACTGAGTTATTCCGTAAAAACAATTTTCCCATGTATTTCCAATGGAGAGGTCACGCCTGTACCTGACCTTAGGTCATCAATATAAAAAATACCGGAACATATTTTAAAGAGCTTGGTGGGCCCGTTATGTGATATAAGTTTCAACCAGAAAAGTTCACCCTGCTCTGACTTATGCTATCTTAAACTTTTTTGAGGTCAGGTCACTTGACCTGTGCTGGTGCCCTGACCTGAGATGACCTAACCTTAAAATTTTCACAAAAGTTGTAAAAATGATGAGGAAAAGGTATACCAAATACGGCGGCGCTACGCGCCGCCGTTTCTCTGCTATCTCTGAAAAACCCGAGGGGCGGGTACCGCCCGTCAATGCGCGTGTTAATTTTGGTTAGGTTAGCAGATACCAGAGGAACTTTTGTGCACTGATCACTTTCAATTTCTGGAGTGGAGGTTAGAGGCCCTGATGACAAAACTGTGCTGACAGACCAAACAGATTTCTAGTAGGGCCAGTGTGCAAAGTATGTCATTTTTGACGAGATCTTGTCGGTGCGAGTGCCCTTGGAGACAGGAGCGAGTGGTGCGAATTTAAGACTGGTGCGAGGAAAGTGACACTGAAAACCAAAAAAAAATAGTGGCTGAATAGCTATGAAGACAGGGGGCCTTATAAAAAGTCCTTAACTAACTAATAAGAGAGGTAGCATTGCATCGTGTGGGCGGGAATGTAGGCATTTTTCTCCCTGGTATATGGCAGATTGGTGCGATTTTGTTTAGGCTGGTGGTGCGATAATTTTGGATGGCTGGTGCGACTCGTCTGGCCTGCCGCCATACTTTGCAGACTGGTAGTAGGGGATCATTTCTGGTAGTTATCATTTTGTTGCTGGGCCATGAAACCCACTGCATGCATACAAGTAAGCTTAAAAATATTTTTTACACTCAGCTTTCATTCTTATTTCATTGCTGCATAGGTACAGACTTTCTTACAATGAGTAGGTCAAGGTATGAAATAGGTACCATCTGTATTTGAAGAAAAAAATTCCTGTAAGGTGACAAGCTCCAAGGAAATTGTCCTTTTACAGCAGGGAGATGCTGCTAAGAATGCAACGGAATAGAAATTCAATGTAATCGAGCATGGTGGCTATCTGGGTATAATCGCCTACCAAGCCCATATCATGGAATACCCAGAAAAGCCAGTCTCAAGTCTGTTCGGTTTCTCAAAACAATCTCAGTTCCAAAATATGCCACTATAATGAATTGTGGCGCTTTCAAAAGCACAAAATACACTTCATTACCACGTAGGTATTATTCCAAAGTCCTTTCACACGACACGAACCTGTCCGGAACTGATATCACCCGCTGTAAATTCAATTTATCAGCTCCCTGCGCTGTGTACCTGCGCTGAAAAGGCTGGTGACTGTTCTGCGAGTGTCTATCATTACAAAGTTTTTTGTTAAAGATTATGAAGGAAGAACACTAAAAGGGCTGAACATAAATAAAAAGGGAGTATTTTTGCTACTTTCTTGCCTTGAATTTATTTTATTCAATCATAAAACGGAAATTTATTCGTCTTTTTGTGGAGTTTACTGCAATAATATTCCAATACATTATACCTTCAGGAGAGAAATTTGAAGCCGAGGTAATAGCGTATTTGGCAGCATTTGGAAGCGCATCCGTTTCGAGAGAGGTTGTCGACGTGGAAGATATCGCTGCTTTCGTGGCTGTAACGCGTCTGCTAAATGTCTGGATATTTCACTTTCCCATCGGTAAAGAAACAGAAGAAGGTCCGGAACTACCTTTTTGAGACGGAGATATTACATTGGGGCTCCAGTAAAGCATTTAAACTTCGGGAGAGTAGCTGATGTCGAATTCTTCCAAACTCTGGGCTGTCACCAAGTTCCACAAATTTGCACCTCAAGCGGGCCTGATGCCGGCAAAGTAGTACCGGACAGTGGCGGATGCAAGGGGAGGGGGTGGAAGCTGTAACTGCATGACCGAAAACCTCCGAGGCAATGACCCGGGAGGCTGGAACCCTATCCCATGATGGAGCTGGTGATGGAGCTTTGCTTTCCCGCAGGGTTGTCATCGTGACTCACGTTGTTTCATAGACTTTTCTTGAATTTGTTACTCATGAGCAAGGGTGGAGATCTCTTTTCAAACCAGGGGGTCCCGGTCTGGTCGGGGCCGCATGGGAGTGGATGTTTTTCGTAAGAAAATGAATACACTAAAATTCGGTCAATGCCTATAAATACAATATGAAACCGTATGATGGTAGGATTTTTCACGAGCCGGATCATGACCTTCTCGGGAGACAAAACTGACATGCATATTTCTACACACTGAGCATTTATTCAGATTTTTTCCAAAAACCCAAAATGAGATACGGGTCTTAACCCTCGCCCCACCGGGGGGCCATCGATGGCCCCCAAGGTTTTTCCGGGATAGCAGAAAAACGACGAGGCGCAGCACCGCGGTTGAGGGCTCTACCTCTCACTGCATCATTTTCCCATCATCCCTGAAATTTTTACCCCGGGTCACCCAAGGTCAGGTCACCAGACGAGGTCAACCAAGGTCACCTCACTTCACCTTTAGAGCTCTGTAAGAGCTACATTTCAAAGTCGATCGATTTGAAACTCCACACTTCATGACCCCTCCAGGGTCTACAAGGTGTATATCCGGGATTTTTCGATTTCGTGCCCTGAGGTCAGGTCACGAGGCGACCTCTCCCATTGGAAAAGCATGGGGAAAAGCTATTTCATGATATAAAAGCCACAAAAATGATTGCAAATACTCAGACTGCTCAGAACAGCGTTTTTGGACACACTTTCACGGATTCCAGGGGTCATATTTGCCCTTTGACTTTTCCAAGGTCATCCAAGGTCACCAGAGGTCAAAAACAGTATTTTGACAATAACATTTGACCTAATTGAGCTAGAGCGGTGAAACAAACACCATCGTGTTTGTCTTGTCACTGGCTTTCATTTGATATACGGCAAGGTCACTTTGTGACCTTTTGTGACCTCAGGTCATATTAGGTCACGAGGTGACCTCTGGCGGTCAAACCACTAGCGGGAGGTCTTTACGTTCCACATGGCGGAAAAAGTACTGACAATTTGCTATCAAATGTACTTTACCAGGCCTCAATAGCTCTAATGACATAAGAGTTATGCCCAGTTTGCTTAATCATTGCATATTTGAGTGAAAATAGCCGATCTTGACCTAATTTGACCTCTGGAGGTCAAACCATTGACCTGAGCACTAAAACATGCGAAGTAATTTCTTACTGAATTCACGCGAGCTTTCTATTGCACTTTGCAGATTTGCGCTAACGCCCATATTTTCGGATTTAGAGGGGGCCATCGATGGCCCCCGGTGGGGCGAAGGTGGCGCCGGACCCCGGTGGGGCGCGGGTTAACCTTCGCCCGGGTGAGGGGTCTTTTAGACCCCCTCGGGTTTTTCCAAAGTGACCAAAAAACGGCGGCGCGCAGCGCCGCCAAACCTGGTCTGGCTGTTCCTTCATCATTTTTACATCTTTCCTGAAAATTTTGGCTCAAGGTCATATCAGGTCAGGTCACCAGGCCAGGTGAAGTGACCTCACCTAAAAAAATACTTAGGACGGCATAACTAAAAGAAGGGTTAATCGATCAAGTTGAAACTCATACCATATTTTGGGCCCACCAGGAGCTACTACATTTGTTCCGGGATTTTTTATATTGGTGACCTAAGGTCATTTGCAGAGCATGACCTCCCCATTGACAATACATGGGGAAAATCACGAAATGATCTTTTCTCAGTAAGTATGGATGGAGTCAACTTCAAAAATCGGTTGCGACTTGCTCTTAGCCCATTTCTGAAGCTGATGCTAGAATTTTTGACTTGTGACCTTTAAAAGGTCACCTTAGGTCAAATAAGCATTTTTTGGTGTTTTTCTCTATAAATTTTGAATAAACTGCGATAGAGCTTTTATTTTGTCACCAAAAGGTTTGTATAGTCACTGGAAGTCAAATAATATACATCATGACTATACCAGGTCAAGTTGGGTCGGACCGTTGACCTGGGTCAGGTCAAATTCTTAAATTTGACCTGGCATAGCAGTATCATATATCATTCGATTCGTATTGACGAGAGGATTGCAATGGTGCATAAACTATGGCTGTATCTTGTTTGGTTTGGAAGCTATTAGCGAAAAAGTAAACGCCTTTATGCATGGGTGGCTATGGACATTCTCAAGAATATGCCCAATATCTAGTGACCTGTAACTCCCTAGGCTTTGACCTGACACGAAAATGAATGCCACTGTAATGAAAGCGCATCTCAAGAGCTTTCGAATGGTGTTAGAAAAATGTTTCTAGCTATCATAGTTTCTGAGATATAGGAGGTTTTCTTAGTACACCTCTTATTAGCGATTTTGACCTATTTTGACCTCTGGTCAGAGGTGGTCGCCGCTACCAATTTCTTTAAACCGCTACCGCTACTTCCGCTACCTTGGTAACGTGAAACCGCTACCGCTACTCCGCTAATTTTTTTGAAAACACGAAAGCGCCACCCGCTACTCCGCTACTCCGCTACCGCTACTTTTTAGTATAAAGCGCTACCAAAGCGCTACTCCGAAAACGTCCAGGTCGATCGAAATAAATTCCACAGACAGCCAACTTTTATTCGTAGGGGAAGTGGGGGTAAGCCCACCACCATAAGTATTTGCTGTTCCCAAAAGCATATTTTGTGTTCAATGACAATGTCTTCACTTTTGATCCATTTTGAGATCAATTTGGCACCAAGGAATGCCTTCCTAATTTGACTTATATCTTTAAACTAAAAAATAAATGACTTCAAAGTGAGTATTGCATTTCTAGTGGCTTAAAAAGTGAGGGCAACACCGCCATGGGTGGCGGTGTTACCCCTATTTGTCGGCGTTAACCCGGGACATATCACTTCTATTGCGTTCTAAATTCGCAGTTTGTGAATGCAAGTATCTATACATTTGTGTTTATCTTGAAGTTTCTAGACTCTACAGTAGTGCTAACGGTTCCAAGGACGATTATCATATCTAAAAATGCGAATTTCGGTATTCGTGCGATACAAATTTCTGTCACAAATAAATGAAAAAGCTCTTATTTGAGAGCTCGCATAATGTATGTTACTGGCTTAACATTTAAGCTCATATCCAGTGAACTTCCAGGTATATTACAAATCAAGTCACAAAATCACACAAGTCCCTAAAACATGAGGAACACAGTATGATAATAAGTGACGACGGAACGTCTGAATTTAAGGGGCCACAATGGGCTTTTCAACCCATTTCCCTCCAGTCAACGCCATAGACTTAGAGCTAAAATTATGTTTAAAGGGGGGCGGTGTACCGTGCCTCCCGCAAGTTCCTACGAAAGTGATATAATGGTAACTTAGGAAATGAACATTCATGTGCATGCACTAGCGAACTAGAAATCAAAACCAAAACCGCAGGTTGTTGAGAGCCCGAAATGCACAGAATCAAATTCTGAAACATAGTTCCGAAATGTTTTCTCTTCATATAAGAATACACCCAAACCCCTTTGAACTTGACCCATCGCTGCAAGCCTCGTGTGTCCTGTGATCGCACGATCCACACTGCAACCGGAGTTCGTTCCGGCCGGTAACACCTTCTTTACAATACATGCAAATTTCCTCATTTTTATTTCGGTAGGACACAAAAAAAAATATTTATATATCTTGCGCCTTTTGCCCAGATTTTCTTGGTCTTATGTATGCGCGGCTGCTTCCTTTCTTTCCCAGGCCCTTCCGTCACCCTTTTCGCAAGAGAGCTTGTCAGCATTATTGAGCATAATTTTCTGCGGCGAGATGGTTTCCATTTTTTCCTCGTTGAATTGCGTGATCGTGAGTACATCAACGATAGGAGATTTTTCGTGCAATGGAGCTCTGAGCGTGGGCAACAGACATTTGGGCCCTTTCCCCAAAATCCTGCGTATAAATATCTGAGATCCTGCTGTAGACGCATCCGCATCCGGGCATCCGCAGTTTCACGATCGAATGGATGGCTGATCCGCTGCCTTTCCGTAAAGTCGTACGCCACAGACGCGAGCTTTTCGCCATAGAAAAGTTTTGAAAGCGGACCAGCCTTTCTGCTAGGTCCTGCTCAAATTCTTCTGGGGTGACTGTCCCAGGACCTAATCTAGGAGGAGCAATGTTTTCCATTTGCCCTGATCCGATGTTTTTTTCAGTCAATCTAGCAGTGTGGCTCTCGGGATCTGATACCGTATGCTGGCTTTTTACTGACATCCCTATCAGTGGCAGATCTAGCCGGTCGGTTTGGGAGGGGCAAACCAAAGTCGAAAAAGTCACGCAGTCAAAGATCACGCTACAATATATCTTGCTGGTTGAAATTTGGGTATTTGAGGCGAAAGGCAAAAAACGTCACGGGATGAAAAATATAGGCTCAAGATACCTTTTCCTATCCAAAGCCCCATATTTCCACTGAACTTAACCGGTTCTTTATTTGAAGTTGAGAGTTGAAGCACCAAAATCTTGCATATAAACTAAAAAGGAGTCGGGACAAAAAGGAGGTCGATCGCTTTGGGAGGGGGCAAAAACATAGTTTTGCCCCGAGCTTTTCCGCTTGGGGGCAAATGCCTTTTTGCCCCCTTTGGATCCGCCACTGATCCCTACAGAGATCTACTATAGCTATAGTAGATCTCTACTTAATTATAGTGTATCAATATAGTTATATTATATCTCTATGGACATCCCCTTTCCCCAACCGCCTTTATAGCGTTTGTCACACATTCCGAGCTTCAAGCGCACCTCGTGCAGTTTTTATATGCTTTCTTCAGAGCCATTGTGATCTCACATGTTGATTCGATGGTGTGAAACAGAACATGCTTTCTCGATAAAAATAAGCGACAACAAATTGAAATCAAGTTTTACTTCCAGCATACAGCCAAACGCAGATGGTAATGTCAAGAACAGCGCAGCCAATCCAGAACCCTAATTGGAACTGCACTTCATTTTTGCGCACGGCAAACACTACCCCCGCTTTAGGTTTACGCTATTTCGGTATTTCTGAGTTCTTTCATGATAGCTGGAACTATTCAAATTTTTATAAAAAGAAAATGAGCTCCCGACATCCAATGAGGTAGCACCGCTGCCCCTTAGGGGTAACACCGCCACGGCATGGCGGTGTTACCCGCATCGACAGTGAACGACAATCACCACTACCGCTGGAAAAGTAGGACTGTTATGGCGACCTGGTGCGACAAAGTCAGATCAAAAGCTATAACGCTCTGAAAAAATGAGAAATTACTAAGGTTAGATCACTGAGTAACTTTCGGCATTGTTCAATGACAGGAAATTTTTATAAAACAGGATCTTTTTTTCAAAATATGCCTCTAATTATCTCAAACGTATCAAAAGTCGTGTTGCAACAGACTCACGCTCATTCGCCGCTAAATTCCGACTGCGAAATGGTGCCAAACGTTGTGTACAGCTAGTAACCACACCGCTAGGGGTATGGCGGGGTTCCCCACATGGCGGTGCTACCCCCGCTTCCCCTATATTAGAGCCAAAGTTCACTCCATGCCCAAAGCATGCACCAACACAATCATTCACACAATCTTCTCTTTTCGTTGGACCTCCTGCCAGTGGTTTGACCTCCAGAGGTCACCTCGTGACCTAATATGACCTGAGGTCACGAAAGGTCAAAAAGTGACCTTGTTGATATATCAAATGAAAGCCTGGGACAAGGCAAACACGATGGTGTTTGTTTCAGCGCTCTAGCTTAATTAGGTCAAAAGTTATTGTCAAAATGCTGTTTTTGACCCCTGGTGACCTTGAATGACCTTGGAAAAGTCAAAGGGCAAATATGACCTCTGGTATCCGTGAAAGGGTGTCCAAAAACGCTGTTCTGAGCAGTCTGAGGATTTGCAATCATTTTTGTGGCTTTTAGATCATGAGACAGCTTTTCCCCATGCTTTTCCAATGGGAGAGGTCGCCTCGTGACCTGACCTCAGGTCACGAAATAGAAAAATCCCGGCTATACACGTTGTAGACCCTGGAAGGGTCATGAAGTGTAGCAAGTTTCAAATAGATTAACTTAGAAATGTAGCTCTTATAGAACTTCAAATTTGAAGTGAGGTGACCTTAATTGACCTTGCCTGGTGACCTGACCTTGGGTGACCTGGGATGAAAAATTTTCAGGGATGGTGGGAAAATGATGAGGTGAGAGATAGAGCTCTCAACCACGGTGCTGCGTTTCGTCGTTTTTCTGCTATCTCGAAAAACCTTAGGGGGCATCGATGGCCCCCGGTGGGGCGAGGGTTAAAACAACAAAAAAATATACTGAGGCCACGAAGTCAATGGCCTTCAGAGGACATGCTTGATATATATTTACTCTTGCACCATGTTGGCCTCCATTACAGCCCCTGTAAATCGATTGACTATGCTACTTTTGAGGACGTTTCTACTCCAAACTCACACATGAATTCCCTCGTTGGCATAGACCTTATTTTGCGTGACTAATATTTTGAACTTAGGATACGCTTAAAAAGCTGCTGGCAGCGGTAGCGCTTTTAATTTTCTAGAGTCCGCTACCCGCTACTCCGCTACTTTTTTGGTAGAGAAGTCGCTACCGCTACTCCGCTACCATTTAGGGAGTCCGCAAGTTGCGGAGTAGCGGAGTAGCGGACTAAAGTAGCGGACCGCCCAACTCTGCCTCTGGTGACCTTGATATTGACCTGAAAAGAAAAATGACCGAAGTATTTTCGATATCATTTTCGAAGAGCTTTCGATTGCCGTTTTGCGCTTTTTTCTAGCTCTCTTAGTTTTTGAGATCGTGGGGGGGTCTTTTTAGCCCCCCCCCCACCAGGGCGAAGGTGGCTCGTACCCACCACCGGGGCAAGGGCTAACCTATGCCGTTGACTCGGTTTTTGAAAGGATAGTGCTTATAATGTACCGCGCGTTTTTTAATCTAGTTCTCAATGAAAATGTGTTAGCAGCAGACAACATTAGCGTGTGAAATGAAAATACCTTTCAATGCTCAAGTCTAGCGTATTGCCCTTCTGAGGAGTCTTATGACCCTAGCAGTTGGCGCATAATTATAGCCCAAAACGATCATTACAATATAAATATTTTGATGATATAAATAAATCACCCAAAAATTCTAAAGTAATCTATAGTATGGCGATAGCTAGGTCCTATATGCTGTTTCCGTAAAATTGGCTCATTGCCTAAGCTCTTTCCCCCTCTCTCTCTAATTCGATGGTGTTTGCCCGTAAAATTCCAAGACAAAAACTGCACCATACATCAAAGGGAATTTTATAAGAACAAATAATGCCACGACAATTCGTTCCTTGAATGTGTGAAAAATTTAATAGCTTTCATTAAACGACTTGATACTTTTTCGTGTATAGAATCATGGACCCCGCCGTTGGGGGACGGGGAGACGCGTCCCCTTACTTGGGAGAGGACGGCAGGGGCGTACCCAGGATTTCGCTCAGGGGGTGGCGCCCCGAAAAGGGCCCCTGCGACAGCGCCAAAAGGGCCCTGATGGGTAAAAAGAGCCCTGCTTGTTACATAAGAGTGTCCTCAGGGGGCCTTCGGGCCCTCAGGGGAGGGGCGGCTGTCCCTGCCGCCCCCCTTGGCTGCGCCCCTGAAGGACGGAGTATGTTCTGTCCCCCTCCGCCCACCACTTTTCACGCAGGGTTCCATCACGTTGTCCTGAGCACTAAAACCATAGCGAATAATAAAGAGCGGGCCTCCTGCAAACACACCGATTACAACTACAATTTCTTACCGATACATGACTGTGGGTACAGGCGCCCAATTTGGAGGTCTCTCAGGGGCCCTTCACTGGCTCAGGGATCCCGAGATCAAGTCAGAAACGTTCTGCAAAATATATTTTCAGTGAAAATATACCTTCCCTCACGCATAGTCGTGACGGGAAGCCGTGGCGCTGCCCCTGGTCTCTAGTAGTTGTAGTTGAAGTTTGTGTTATTGGAAAAGAGGCCTGGAATGGGCCTGTAACTCCAAGTACTACGTCTCGGAAAGTTCTTGGATAACTTTGATGGGATCTGAATGAAATATTAGGTGAAGAACCTACCTATGCCAAAACTTATCCAGGCTGGTCTTGAACATGGTCAGACTAGTCGAGGATACCACATGTTCAGGCAGGCTGTTCCAGGCATCCAGAGACCGTACAGTGATATGGTGCCTACGTATTCTCCTAACCGCCCGTTGCTTCTCTAGCCTGAGATGGTGACCTCTAGTGTTGAGAGTTCCATTTGCCATCCTGATGACACCTTCAGTCTTCATAAGCACCAGAAATCATTTTATAAATGGCAATCATATCTCCTCTTTTTTCCTGAAAGATAGAATAGGAAGACTCAGTTCTTGCATCCTTGTTTGGTACGGGATATTCCTTCCTTTCACTACCAACTTGGTGGCCCTCCTCTGGATCCCTTCGATCTTCTTTTGGTCGGCGATGAACATAGGTCCCCAGATGACGTTGCCATATTCAAGTATGGGCCTCACCGATGCTTGATAGAGTTTCTTAAATATCTTCCTGTCCAAGTAAGAGAAACTTCTTTTGATGACGGCGAGAACTCTCCTTGCCTTTTTATCACATCTGCAGCATGTTCATGAAACTTTAAATTTTCGTCCAATATGACTCCTAAATCTTTTTCGCTTGTTGAAATCCTGACTTCCTCCTGGCCCATATAGAAAGGTCTTCTTGGGTTCTTTTGTCCAAGGTGAAGCACCGCACATTTCTTCAGGTTCAGTGGAAGCTGCCATAGATGAGTCCAGTGTATAACCTTATTCAGATCGTTTTGAAGTGACTCGTGCTGATCTCCACTTTCATTTGGGCCAAATAGTTTGACATCATCCGCAAACAAAACTAAACTGTTCTCAACCAGTCGCTGTAGGCCATTAATGAACAGGATGAAACACAATGGCCCAAGTATAGATCCATGGGGAATTCCACTGATGGTACTTGTCCACCCAGAAGATGTCCCATTTATGACTACCCGCTGCCATCTGCCAGTGAGATAGGATGTGAGTCAGTTTATAACTTGCGGGCCTAGCCCATAGGCCTCCAATTTTCTTATGAGTCATTGGTGCGGAACATCATCGAATGCTTTCTTGAAATCGAGGTAAAGGGTTGATTAGATTCCAGTAGCTCGCTGCATTTTTCAAAAAAGTTCAGCAGTTGGGTTTCACAAGACCTCTTGGGGACAAATCCGTGCTGGTTTGGCACTATTAGGTCGTGGAGAGACAAACTATCCATAACTGCCTGATTGATAAACCACTCCATAGTCTTTACCCACCAGCAAAGTTAGGCTTACTGGCCTGTAGTTTCCTACTTCGTGCCTACTACTTTTCTTATAGATGGGTTTGACGATGGCGTCCTTCCATTGATGTGGGATCGTTCCCTCACGCAGTGATTTGTTATATATTTCCTGAAAGGTTTGGCTCAACTCATTAGCACATTCCTTCAGAACCTTTGGGTGTAAACCATCCGGACCTGGTGCTTTAGTGGGGTTCAGGGACTTCAGCTTCGATATCACTTGGTCTTTGGTGATTGTTATTTCGTCCATAATCATACCATTGCCAACATCTGGTAGAGTTGGGACATTAGGCACATCTTCCCGAGTAAAGGTGCTTTCGAAAAACTTGCTTAATGCTTCAAATTTTTCTGCATCTGTTTTTGAAATCCCTCCTCCTTCCAAGTTCAGCGTTCCTATCCCAGACTTGGTCTTTAATCTTCTGTTCGCCAAATTCCAAAAGCGTTTGACATCCACCTTGCATGACTCAGCTATAGACTTCTCAAAATTATATTCAACTTTCTAGTAAGCTTGCGCGACTTCTTGCTGGCTGTTGCATATACAGAAAAGTCAGCTTCTTGTTTAGGTTGAAGGTATGTTCCACAATCTCTCCTTCTTCCTCCTTAGGGATAGGGCTACTCTGTTTATATAAATATGCTTCTTCTTTGAGCGCCTCCTGGCAGGGACTCCCTCAGCTATTATGATAGATAGAGCACTTCCCACAGTATCCCATGCATGCTGCACATCCCTAATCTTAGTAACCATCTACAAAGGAGATGCAAAGGGACAGAGGTCAAATTATGACTCAGCCGATCTCACAATTGCCGCGAATAGAACTATCAGTACTCATAGATCAGAAAATATTTTGAGAGCATAAGGTGTAGGACCCGGGCTGAGCACCCCAGGTTCTCTCGATTTCCAAATCAGGGGGCGCGGTAGTGGAGTGGTCAGCGTAGCTGGCTTCCACGCAGCCGACCCGGGTTCAAGGCCCGGCGGCTTCCGAACAAGGAGCAAGCTGGCTCCGAGAAACCCTTCCAACAGGGAAAGAGTTGGCGACACCATATACCCTGGCAGTTGGTGCGTCGATAAGCCCCAATAATTATTATTATGATTTCCAAATCAGGGAGTCCTGACCCTCCCCGGATCTCCGTCCATGCTCATGTGCGTTTCTTGGAATAAGAGCTTTGCAAATGTAGAAGGTGACGAGATCAGCAGTCATTACTGCTTAATATGTCTGCGAAAGTGTGAGTTATGGTTTTCCAGTAAATTTTTGTTTACAGTTGTGTGCAAGATTGTGAGTGCCGATTTTGATGTATTTTTAATCATATTTATGGTGCTTTATCCGTTATGCGGGGTAGCGTATGATGAGTGGTTGGATTTAGTAAAAATATATCGTACTACGATATCAACATTTTGTTCACAAGTTCATACTTTAACCCTCGCCCCAGTGGGGGTGTTTGAACACCCCCACCGGGGGCGCGAGAAAACGGCGACGCGAAGTACTTGGCATACCCTATCCTTGATCTATTCCGCAGTTTTCCCCGAAATTTTAAGGTTGGGTCATCTCAGGTCAGGTCACCAGTGCAGGTTAGGTGACTTAACCTAAAAAAATGTTTAAGGTATCATAAGTAAAAAGGGGGCGAATCTATAGGATTGAAACTGATACCACATAATGGGCCTACCGAGTACTACAACATATATTCCGGGTTTTTTCATATCGATGACCTAAGGTCAGGTACGGAGCATGACCTCTCCGTTGGAAATGCATGAAGAAAATAGAAATTGGGGTGTATTTGTGTAGATAAAGCTGAGAATACCTTCATATTCCCCAAATCGTAGTATCCTGGGCTCCTTTCTAGGTTCCTGTTGCAATATTTCACCTGTGCCCTCTGAGAGGTCATCTGGGCTACTTAAGCATATTTCCAAACTTGGGTCAATAACTGTGCAATGACGATACAACGTTATTTTGATACCATTACGTTGAGATTGCTACTACGAGTCGATTGATGTGCATATTAACTATGCTAGATTAGATAGTGACCTTGACCTGACCTGATGTGTGACCTGGTGTGTGTGATCAATGATCGGGAATTATTGTCACCAGTTGAAAAAAGCAAATTTATAAATCAAAATCAACTGACTTCTAATTTTACAGGCCCAAAAATGTGTCCGTAACTTACACTATCCACCAAAAGGTCCGAGCCTTAATTGACAGCAATTTGATGAATTTCTCGTGAAATTATTTTAAGTTTGGAATTTTTAAGTAATGTTTTGTTCATTACTTTTTCAAATATCATCACTTGTACTTCAAATTTTAAATTAAAGCAAATCGTTACCTAGAATCCCTAGTACCACGATCGAGATCACGAGAAGGTATCCCACCTCACATCGTGGGACTCCATCTGCCTCGAACCGGACCACACCGGCACGTCAAATTCTACTATTTACTGCTACAAAATAATAATCCAGAACTTATAAATCTTGGGGTTTTAGGGCGCTTCACCTGCCAGGGCTATATAGCGAACTTTTCAATCTCCACCCTGAAGGTACCGTAGAAAAATATATCTTCACATTGGAGCGATAATTACAGTAAACCCAGGGACCTGTTGGCCTAGTGGTGCTTACTTCATTGCCAACCACTTCAGAATGAGACACGTGATGAATAAGCAACCAACTCACGTAATTATGCAGCCAGATTAAACGTTTTCAAGGTTTAAGGATTGGCCTCAAAATTGGTGTTGCATGCGCAATCCATAAAGTGAAGGATCCCGACATGTCCTAGCAAATAAGAACTTCAGCAGCATACCTTTACAGTTAGAGACCTAATTTTTTGTGTGTCTCTTTAGAACATATTGCATAATGGCATGACAAACTAAAACAGTAATCTGACAATAAACATCGATAACAGAACTAACGGAAGCAATGTAAATAAGGACAAAATTGCAAAATTTTGACTGCACGTACGGCACGTGCAAACCGAGGTTAGGCCACCGGCCGGCTAAGGTTGTTTGAATTGGCCAGTATCATATGTAGCTGCCTCCCAAAATTTATAGCCATTGGGACGATGTTGCAGGCTCGACACACCACAACGTTATACTTTGAAACATCTTGTTTTTCTCTGGCACGTGGACTTTGCGCCCCTGTTATAAAATATCCGCTTGGTAGATTTTTGCGGATTTTGGATATGTTACGCCCCTATCAATTGCGAACACAATTGTGTATATTATGGGGGCTAGAATTTTATGACATTTAAATGCGAACTTGAATGGACTATGATGCCATGACGATTTCGCTGGTTTTATTCTGATGCCGTGGAGTTTTCCTAAACCGAGCAAAGAATCATTTGAAACCAGTCATTAGAAATTGTAACGATATCACTTCACTTGCTGTTGAAACACGGTAAAACAAATTCCAGGAACAATATTGTTAAAAGGTAGTTAGGTTTTGGTACAAACCCAGTCTTAGAGTTAAGCTCATTTTGTGATTCTCGGTGATGCTAAAACTTACTAGCACTGCGTTCCGCCATGCTGAGCAGCTGATGCCGCGGATTTGGCATGTCGCAGAATATAACGTAACATAAAAATTTCTCTTTATATCAAAAGATTTAAGACTAAACAGTTATCTTTTTGAATTCAATGTTAAAACTACCTTAGTTTATATCCTTGCCCATACATGGGGACCAACCTTTATCCCGAGAGAAATGAAATATAAGGCCAGAGAATTTTCGCTGCATGTTCTAAGCCACTGATAGCGGGGCTAAAACCCCAGAAGCGGCCTTGTTCTCTTCAACCAAGATACCTTTACTTAAAGGTAAGTTCAAAAGGGATTCCCCACGCCCTAGTGACGTCATACGGGCGTGGAGAAATTCCTTCACCTTTGGGTTTTGTGTCCAACTGCTGCTAATGGTACTGCGCGCTTACGAATATGTGCGAATACACGGTAATCAACTTTATTCCAAATGTAATAAATAAACATTTCATCTTTGATTCTGGGTCCCTTTTTGCAAAAATTGGGATATTAAATCCTTTAATTTTCCCATATTATATGCTACGAGGTCTGACGTCACATCCAGTGATCTGCGCTTGCTGTTGGAGGGGCTGCTCTTCAACCGTATTTAACAACGCATAATCTCGTGACTAAATGATTTTCCAGCTTGTGTGATCTTTGAAATCTTAATCTTTTGTTCAAATATGGGACCGCTGGAGTTTTTCATGGCGCAACATAAGCCCGTCAATCTTTGTGGGCCCAAAACTGACCGACAGGCCAAAGGGTTGAACAAACCCTTGCATACGAATTCGGTCATATTTTCTACACGTTTTGATTATACGGTTGATTTGGTTTGATATACATTTACTTCCGTACATCAATGAAACCATTAAGACGAGTTATTGGGATCATACGCGGTTTCAAACTCAATGTTCGTGTAGTTTGGCTTAGTGGTCCCACATTAAAACAAAAACTTCTCCGCTCAGCCTTTATCCCTCCCTCTTGTCCTGGCAAACCTAGGTGCCACGCCTGTCCCAATGGTCTGAATGGAAAATGTACCACAAAAAATTCGTCTATAAAATCGAATGCAAACTGTGCAAAAATTTCACCACCGAAGCCTTTTCTATAGGAGAAAGTGTTCAACCAGTAGCCAGTACGACTGCGATTTAATGAACATTTATCTAACGCCAGACTCCGCAAGAAAGATGCACCATTAGGGTAACACATTCGGGCCAATCACACAAATTTATCTGACCATGAAATCAATCATAATTTTCTATTGATATTCTTAGTGCTGACAGAGACAATGCAGAACTCAAAATCGACGGATCGATAAGAATCAGAGACCAAAAACCAGACCTTAACACTATGCCGAGCTCATGTCCCCTAACTTTAGGTATCTAGACACCGTGTTTGTGTAGTGTTTTGCACATTATCTTATGTGATTACAACTGTGATTGATGATCGATGTTATAGTATGATGGGGATTGTAATGGCCAGATAACCTATAGTGAAGGAGACCTTGTAGTCAGTCAGAACGAGCGAGGTATTTTTTGTTTGTTACAAAGACGTGCAATGGAATTCGATATATATATATATATATATATATATATATAATTAATAGTCTGGTTGAACGTCACCGCAGCTTTGGCTTTGGTGTTTCTTCAGGGTTTCAATGTTCCTGATAAGTTTTCGGTTTTCTATGCTATGTTCGTGTAAAATTGTTCCGATATTCATGTCATATTAAAGAAAATTGAAGTAAAAAACGCACCTAAAGTCGACCGGTTTCATTTATCTCACATAAACATTTTCAAGACTGAGGTACGTTGAATAGTAGTTACAAAATTTAAGGTTTGAATTTTTGATGTCTCGCACAAGATCCCATGCATATGAGCACTAATCACTTCACATTGCGGCAAATAAACATGCAACACGATTAACACCACAGAGATTGATTAGATTGTCAAGATGAATAAATTGTCTAAAAGGAAAGCTTTACATTACGAGACAAGGACAAAATTCATAATACACTCTAAGCGTTACAATGAAAGTACACGTGAGGGGGAGGGGCTACTCTATGATAGCCGAGGCCCCTCAAAAAGTAGGAGAGTTCCCCTGGCGTTCTGCTGTTTATTGATCAGTGGGTCGCGCTCCCTGATGCACACGGCCTCTAGTGCCGCCAGGCGTCGGACGTCCTGAGCTCGTCCAATGATGGTGGTGTTCTGTACCAATTGCTGCCTGGTCAGTCGCCTGTGATGTTCTTCCAGGGTGTGGGAGGATGGTGCTCCACTCTGCAGGTGCATTGTGAGTCTTCTTGATAGCGTTGTTGTCGTGTACCCAATATAATTACTGTTTGGGAGGAGTGCACAGTCTCCTATCTGACAATTATATTGGTACACGACGTTTGTTTGTTTCAGTGCCGATTTGTCCTCCGCCATGTTGTTCTTCATTACCAGGGATGAAGTTGACGGGCTCTGGTAATAAACTTGCAGCTTGATGTTTGCCTCGGGATCGGTTGGCTTGCAGTTCTTTGTGATTATCCTTTTTAGCACCTTTTCTTCGGTCTCGTAGCCTGCTGTCATTTGGCTTCTATAGAAGATGTTGATGGTGTTTGTTTGGTCTTTTGCTGCTGTTGCTGTTAAGTATTTGTTCAGAGTGTTGTTGATTTGTTGGTCTATAAATGCGATGTCGTAGCTGTTGTCCGCTAGCGTTTGTTTTATTCGTCTTAATTCTTTGTGCACAAGAGGCCATGAAGAACAGTGGGTGAGCGCCCGGTGAACGTATGCTCTCACCACACTGCTTTTGTAGCGTTGAGGGCACTGGCTCTTGTAATGTAGGCACCTTCCGGCGTCTGTCGTCTTGCGATGAACGCTGGTGACGAATGGTCCGTCAGCTGCATCGATAGAAATGTCTAAGAAATTAATATTTTCTTCAACACTTTCTTCTACCGTGAAGGTAAGCCCCGACACTGCTTCTAGTCTCGACTTGAGGTGTTGCAAGTCATCTTGATCTCCAACTTCCAGAAGTATGTCATCAACATACCTGCAATAGAGGGCTGGTTTTTCAGGCGTGTGTTCTAACACTTCGTCTTCGACTGCCGCCATAAAGGCTTGGGCGAAGAGCACACCCAGTGGCGAGCCCATTGAAACCCTAGAAACATTGACACTAGAAACATTGAAACCCTAGAAAGAAAACTACACAAAGCCAAAGCTGCGGTGACGTTCAACCAGCACTGTATTAATAATAACTTGCTTCCGTCTTATACTAATATATATATATATATATATATATATATATTCCTGATAAGTTTTCGGTTTTCTATGCTATATTCGTGTAAAATTGTTCCGATATTCATGTCATATTAAAGAAAATTGAAGTAAAAAACGCACCTAAAGTCGACCGGTTTCATTTATCTCACATAAACATTTTCAAGACTGAGGTACTTTGAATAGTAGTTACAAAATTTAAGGTTTGAATTTTTGATGTCTTGCACAAGATCCCATGCATATGAGCACAAATCACTTCACATTGCGGCAAACAAACATGCAACACGATTAACACCACAGAGATTGATTAGATTGTCAAGATGAATAAATTGTTTAAAAGGAAAGCTATACATTACGAGACAAGGACCAAATTCATAATACACTCTAAACGTTACAATGAAAGTACACGTGAGGGGGAGGGGCTACTCTATGATAGCCGAGGCCCCTCAAAAGTTAGTAGAGTTCCCCTGGCGTTCTGTTGCTTATTTATCAGTGGGTCGCGCTCCCTGATGCATACGGCTTCTAGTGCCGCCAGGCGTCGGACGTCCCTAGCTCGTCCAATGATGGTGGTGTTCTCTACCAGTTGCTGCCTTGTCAGTCGCCTGTGATGTTCGTCCAGGGTGTGGGAGGATGGTACTCCACTCTGCAGGTGCATTGTGAGTCTTCTTGATAGTGATGTTGTCGTGTACCCAATATAATCACTGTTTGGGAGGAGTGCACAGTCTCCTATTTGACATTTATATTGGTACCCGACGTTTGTTTGTTTCAGTGCCGATTTGCCCTCCGCCATGTTGTTCTTCATTACCAGGGATGAAGTTGACGGGCTCTGGTAATATACCTGCAGCTTGATGTTTGCCTCGGGATCGGTTGGCTTGCATTTCTTTGCGATTATCCTTTTTAGCACCTTTTCTTCGGTCTCGTAGCCTGCTGTCATTTGGCTTCTATAGAAGATGTTGATGGTGTTTGTTTGGTCTTTTGCTGCTGTTGCCGTTAAGTATTTGTTCAGAGTGTTGTTGATTTGTTGGTCTATAAATGCGATGTCGTAGCTGTTGTCCGCTAGCGTTTGTTTTATTCGTCTTAACTCTTTGTGCACGAGGGGCCATGAAGAACAGTGGGTGAGCGTCCGGTGAACGTAAGCTCTCACCACACTGCTTTTGTAGCGTTGAGGGCACTGGCTCTTGTAATTTAGGCACCTTCCGGCGTCTGTCGACTTGCGATGAACGCTGGTGACGAATGGTCCGTCAGCTGCGTCGATAGAAATGTCTAAGAAATTTAAAAAATACAAAATACAAAATACAAAAGCCAAAGCTGCGGTGACGTTCAACCAGCACTGTATTAACACGCGCATTGACGGGGGTCTGAGCCACCTTCGGATTGACGAGGGGGCGGGTACCCGCCCCCTAAGATCTCGAGAACCACGGTAGGTAGCAAAAAAACGGTAAACGGCGTTGGGTAGCCCATCCGCTTCTCCATCGAAAATATTTGACCATTTTTTGTCAGGTCACATTTAAGGTCACCAGAGGTCAACAACATGCCGTCACATGCCGTCATAAGGATAACATGTAAATTAAGTTTTTCGGCCATTACATCTGAACAAGTAAAGATAAAGCAAAACGGCTTGAATGATATGAATCCTCGCAGCAAGCCGAATCGAATGATATATGATTTGACCTTGCTAGGTCAAATCAAAGATTTGACCTGACTTGAGGTCAGGTCAGGGTCAAATTATATAAAATGCATATCATTAGAACCGCAAAGCCAAGGCGAGTCTAATGAAGCTAAAATAAACGTTCTATCACCATCTGTTACTGAGTTATTCAGTAAAAACCATATTTCCCATGTATTACCAACCGAGAGGTCATGCTTCGTACCTGACCTTAGGTCATCGATATCAAAAATACCGGAACATATTTTAGAGAACTCGGTGGGCCCATTATGTGATATGAGTTTCAATTGGATAAGTTCACCCTGCTCCGACTTATGCTATCTTAAACTTTTTTTTGAGGTCGGGTCACTTGACCTGTACTGGTGACCTGACCTGAGATGACCTATCCTTAAAATTTTCACAGAAGTTGCAAAAATGATGAGGGAAGAGGTATACCAAGTACGGCGGCGCTGCGCGCCGCCGTTTTTCTGCTGTCTCCGAAAAACCCGAGGGGGCGGGTACCCGCCCCCCGTCAATGCGCGTGTTAATAATAACTTGCTTCCGTCTTATGCTAATATATATATATATATATATATATATATATATATATATATATATATATATATATATAAACTAAACCCGTTGATGCTGTTGTCAGCAAAATATCGCCTCGTTTTTTTTGCATTTAATATTAAAACTAAAATATGGTGCTAACGATAAATTGTATATAAGTTCAACACATTTTGCCGCCGCGAAAAATAGGTGGTGCTGACGTTGCCATTTTCTGTGCGGCGTTGCGTGGAATGGCCTATTTCTAAAGCAATTTGCCTTGTTATATCGCAAGATCACGCTGGTTATGTACCCGTTTTCATCCTGGCGTGACGAAGAAGCCGCATTAGTTTCCAAAACTTACCGGCTAATGCACCTTAAAATAAAATGAATTAAGATTGTGCGATGATAGCCCGTTTCATCTCTTTCAATGCTGTTCACTTAATTCGGTCCGTGGCTTTGAGCACATATTTGGCAACGACGTCAGTAAAATACAATTCCCAGTGCTCAACTTGTGTAATGCTCGCTTGCAAATGCGGGAGAACACAAGGAATTCGCTCGTGTTCCAAATGTGGGGATGCGAGGTTATAGTTTTGAATATGGTTTTCTTATCGCTAGAGCTCCTCTTTTTTAACACGTTTTGTATTGTATATAGTAGGTGTTTGTACAACCTTGATGCAGTCTTGGATGGTGCGTGTCCGACGTCACACCACGGACCGAGTTTTGCTCCTGGTGAGGTGCTGGGTCAACCCGATTGATTTCTGGATTTTTGCCAACCGTATTTAGAATTCGCTGCTCTCACATTACTCTCGTTATGAACACATTATTTCGCTGGTAGTTAACTGCACTCGGGTGTATCCAGGGGCAGGCAATGGGGCATTCTCGCCCAAAGGCAGAAGAAAGTAATTCCCCCCAATTTCTCACTCATATTTCGAATATAAGCTATCGCCCCCTTCTTCCCCGTTGTCCGGAATCTCAGCTCAGTTGTCCCCCTCCCCCTCCACCTCGGGTCCGGGACGACCTAGCAGTTATTGCATGGAAAGGACATTAAGATGTCGGGTGAAGGATTGCTATTGCCTGCCCAGTAGGGCCCGAACTTTTTGTGGCGACTCCACCCAGGTATGAATCAGGGGGCAGGAGGAGGAGGCCTCCGGGGAAGAAAGAGAGAGGGAGAAAGAGAGAGAGAGAAAGAGGAGAGAGAGAGAAAAACTATCTTCATGGGCACTAGAACATCCAGAACATGGCGGAGGTGTATTTTTAGCCCATGTCTTCCCAGTCAACGCCGTAGGGCCAATGACCAACAATCATGAATATTGGAGAAATAAAATGGCCTCCGAGCTATAGATATAAATTGTATACCTATAATCGGTGGGACGGACAGCAACCAAGCCCATGTGAAATTCTGGGTGCGCCGTGTCGAAGCGCTAACATTTCAATATTCCCAAACTACTAGTTGTAACATTTAACGCCAGGGGATACTCAGCCTAATGACGCCGTGCCAGCCGCCCGTTCCTAACGGAACACTAGAGTACCTACGCACTTCAACGGTGCCACGGAACTATCCTTTGAGAAAGGCAGCAGAAAACCACACGTTTTACCAAAGTGAACAGTAGCGCCATTTTACTACTTTAACATCCCTGGGAGACGCCTGTGGGGTAGATATATGTAGTTGTTGAGGCATCATATTGGCCATGCTCTGTTTTGTTCTTTCAGACGGGTACAAATATTGACTACTTATAGAGACCAGGGATGTGGATTTATATACATATGATGGTGCACAGGCACTCCCAATTAACAGTTGCAGTTAACCTTCAATATTTTTCACTTCCAGGATTAGAAATTGAAATTGGTCTTGTCATCTTCAACAGATCTGTGAGAAGGCTAAAACACACTTAATACCATGTTATGACCTTTTCTTATGGCCGATATTACCATTTGTAGACATTTGGGCACCCCAGTCATTTCCAAAGACGCTCCGCCATTTTCGGGTGCAGTCAGAAAACCCCCGTGTTCAAACACCACCCACTGAGGGTGTTTGAACCCAGGGATTTTCACCGGCTTAAGAAATTAGTCTAAAAGGTATTTGTAGGAAATCAAATTCGAGGTCTTGCTACACTGTGACAAAGAATCTGTGTTTTACCTATGGTATTAGGTGGATTCTGATAAAGGGCTGTGCCCTAATATATCAGAGTATTAGCTTCATTGGCTATCCCGGATTCGAGGAAGCAGGCCATTGAACATCTCATCAAAATACTGATGCCACTCAAATTACCGAGGAATCATTGACAAACATAGACACGGAAGCCGGAATGACCTGGGTGGGCAGACGTCTGCTGTCTGATGATACTTCCGCCTGTCGCGCAACCGAATTTTCCGGAGACCTCCGGACCGCGCGAGCGAGTCCCTGCGGCGCTGTGAGAAGCAGACCGGCGGACCCTATTGGACGATAATGACCTGCCGCGCTGAGCTGGCCACCCCAGGGACGACCACGTGACCGGCAGAAATTAGGGCCTGATAGACGCAGATAACTGCACTATGGAAACTAATGGCAGACTTCAGTGCTTAGTAACAGATGCAGGTAAGTTTGGGGAAAGGTGAGAATGTAAAGAAGTAGAATGCATCTAATGGTAAGCGACATGTCTAGCTATCCGTGCGGGGAGGGGTTGGCAAAATTGCTTTCCACGTGAGCCTACTAGGCACTGCAAAACATATTCCAGGATTTTTGAAATCGATAATATAAGGTCAGTTGCGCTCCATGATTTCACCTTTGGAAATACATGGGAAAATGGATTAAACGGAACAACTTAGTAACATATTGTGGTAGATCACTTATTTTTACGGCATTATGTTTGCCTTGTCCTTGCAGTTCTAATGATATGCGTTTTGACCTAAATTGACTGACCTGACCTCAGGTCAGGTTAAATCCTATATTTGACTTGATTTAACCCAGCAAAGTCATATTATAAATAATTCAATTCGGCTTACTGCGAGGATTCAAATGGTCTAGATGTTTTTGCTCTATCTTTGCTAGTTTAGATATAATGACTGAAAACCTTCAATTATATGCTATCCCTATGGTGACATGCCTTGACCTCTAGTGACCCTATATGTGATTTGACTAAGAAATGGTCCGAACGTTTTCGGTAGAAATTTGGATGGGCTATATAACACCATTTACCGTTTTTCGCTATCTATCGTGATTGTCGAGATCTTAGAAGGGCGGATACCCCGTCAAAGCAAAGGTGACTCAGACCCCATCAATGTGCCTGTTAAGCTGTCATAGATACTCGGCGGGCTCCTACCCTCCTGCTAGGTAGCAGACATTAGGCTGCTACGGAGACCGTTTCAGCGAAACATATATTTATGCAGTTAAACGAATATTAAAACCCAAGAAATCAGATCTCAGAAGTGATGGCCTTCGTTCAAAACTGTGTGTGAAACTCATGGGCGCCGAAAGCGGGGGGAGACGGGGGGACGCGTCCCGCCCGTTGGCCAACCAGGGGGACGTCCCCCCTAGAATTTATGGGTCAATGGTCATTAATACTGTCAGGTACCAAATATGCTCAAAATTCGCCTCCCCCGGTCAGCACCAGCCCGGGTCCGTCCCCCCTGCGAAAATTCCGTGGCGGCGCCCCTGGTGAAACTGAGCAGCATTCCACGAGAAAAAATGGGCTAAAATGTCTTCATCATCACTTCCAGAAATAACTGGCGAAGTTGTGTGGGCGCACACTGTGCCAAAATTTTAACTGTTTGGCATTAATTAAGATCAGAAATTTTAACTTCCTTGCAAATAGTACGCTGAAATTCCAAATAATTAGGCCTAAATTCAACATTATAGATTTGTATCTTTATTTTTGGAGAATCGCCACCACTTTTAATATTTTGCTTTGACACGCGCATTGACGCTCGGGTACCCGCCACGGCCCCTTGGGTTTTTCGCGGAGAGCCGAAAAACAGCGGCGCGCAGCGCAGCCGTACTTGGCGTACCTTTTTCCTGATCAATTTTACAAGTTGTGTCCAAAGTTTTGTTCAAGTTCATTTCAGGTCAGGTCACTATCGCATGTCAAGTGACGTGACCTCCAAAAAAAGTTTAAGATTGCATGAATAAGAAAATATTTTATTTATTAATCTGAATCTCATATTACACAATGGGCCAACCAACCTCTACAAAATATTCTTTCGGGATTTTTTATATCAATGACCTAAGGTCAGGTACGGGGTGTGACCCCTCCATTGGAAATACACGGGAAAAATGGTTTAACCCTCGCCCCACCGGGGGGCCATCGATGGCCCCCCTAAGGTTTTTCCGGGATAGCAGAAAAACGACGAGGCGCAGCACCGCGGTTGAGGGCTCTACCTCTCACTGCATCATTTTCCCATCATCCCTGAAATTTTTTACCCCGGGTCACCCAAGGTCAGGTCACCAGACCAGGTCAACCAAGGTCACCTCACTTCACTTTAGAGCTCTGTAAGAGCTACATTTCAAAGTCGATCGATTTGAAACTTCCTACACTTCATGACCCCTCCAGGGTCTACAAGGTCTATATCCGGGATTTTTCGATTTCGTGCCCTGAGGTCAGGTCACGAGGCGACCTCTCCCATTGGAAAAGCATGGGGAAAAGCTATTTCATGATATAAAAGCCACAAAAATGATTGCAAATACTCAGACTACTCAGAACAACGTTTTTGGACACCCTTTCACGGATCCCAGGGGTCATATTTGCCCTTTGACTTTTCCAAGGTCATCCAAGGTCACCGGAGGTCAAAAACAGTATTTTGACAATAACTTTTGACCTAATTGAGCTAGAGCGGTGAAACAAACACCATCGTGTTTGTTTTGTCACTGGCTTTCATTTGATATACGGCAAGGTCACTTTTTGACCTTTCGTGACCTCAGGTCATATTAGGTCACGAGGTGACCTCTGGCGGTCAAACCACTGGCGGGAGGTCTTTATGTTCCACATAGCGGAAAAAGTACAGGCAATTTGCTATCAAATGTACTTTACCAGGCCTCAATAGCTCTAATGACATAAGAGTTATGCCCAGTTTGCTTAATCATTGCATATTTGAGTGAAAATAGCCGATCTTGACCTAATTTGACCTCTGGAGGTCAAACCATTGACCTGAGCACTAAAACATGCGAAGTAATTTCTTACTGAATTCACGCGAGCTTTCTATTGCACTTTGCAGATTTGCGCTAACGCCCATATTTTCGGAGTTAGAGGGGGGCCATCGATGGCCCCCCGGTGGGGCGAAGGTGGCGCCGGACCCCCGGTGGGGCGCGGGTTAAGCTCATACATTCTTGGCAAATGGAGATATAGCGCATATTTCAACGTCATTGACTTTGTCTTGTCTCTGCAGTTCGAATGATAAGCACGTTGACTCAAATTGACCTTCACCTGACGACAGGCTAGGTCAAATCCTTATCCTAGGTCAAATCCTAGATTTGACCCAGCAAGGTCATGATATAGAGCAATCGATGCAGCTTGCCAATGATTCCAATGGTGTATATGTTACGGGCAGTATGGGATTTCAGGCATTTTGCCAACTGCCCAGGCATTTTGCAAACTGCCCAGATAGCAGGGCAGTTTGCGAACTACCCGGCCATTTGGTCAGTTTGCAAACTACCTGGGCATTTTGCATAGTGCCCGAATCTCCGGTCATTTTACAAACTGCCCACCCGGCGGGCAGTTTGTAAAATGACCGGTGTTCACATGAATCGGAATGGCTGTAGGTTCAGATTGCAATAATAAAACAAAAAGAAAATGGTTTGACCCACGTGGCATCGGTTTGAGTCACGTGACAACAGGACCGGTGGTGGAACTAGGGGCACCGGGGGCACATTGACCCCAGTAAATGAGAAACTTTCAACTATTCATATTGCTTTGAATGGAAATAAATGTATTGAAAAGTTCATGTTGCCCTCCCCCTTAAATCCAACGTTGTGTCGCTCCTGACAGCAGACGGTGGCCGTCCAAAAAGCGGTATGAATGCAGCACTCTGGTGGGGTTGAATATTGGCCGGCTAATTATTCGTGACTATAGGCCAGAACATTTAATTGAACATTGAGAGCACCTCTCGGATTTTCCGGCGGCACGGAAAAATGGCGGCGTGAACGCTGCCATACTTGCTGCAGCCTATCCCTGATAAATTTCCCAGCTCTTCTGAACATTTTAAGCTTGGGTTATCTCGGCTAAGGTCATTAGGCCAGGTCAAGTGAAATCCCTTAAAATTTTTAGGATTGCATTAGACAGGACAGGATTAATCCACCGATCTGAAACTTATCACACAATGGGCCCACCGTGGGTCAAAACACGTATTCCTGTGTTTTTTTATTTCGTTGCGAGAGTCATGGTGTCAGGTGCGAGGTACGAGTCATGATCTTCCTATGGTAAATGCATGGGAGAAACACAAATTGGTTAAAAATTCCCTCAATTACGGTCGATGCGGCTTACAAGACTTCTTATTCTCGGGATCGTTTTTTCTTAGGCCGCACGCAAGGTTCATTTTGCATGTTTGACGTGTGACCTTTGAGAGGTCATTTGGAAATACTTAAGCAGGTTTTGAGGCTACATTAGCATCGCAAGAAATGGCGACAGAGTTTCAGTTTGATACTGATACTTCTGGAACGTCATTATGAGTCGATTGATATGCATGTTGACTATGTTTAGTCAGATAATAACATTGAGCTGGCCCTAGAATAGGTAATTTCTTTTTTCCTAATATGGTTATGGTATACATAATTCAAATTATCGTAATGAGAAGAATCAAATGACCCTATCTAAAATATATGAATAAATATAATACAATGAAATAAATTGATCCAGTCATACGCTAGAAATAAAAAGTATTATAAGAAAATTATTTAACATCTCTTGACCTCAATATTAGCCTGAGAAAAAATGTTAGTGATAAAGTTCAGCACTTTTTATGGGCAGCTAACCGCTTTTCACGTTTTTCGTTACCCTGCTCAGGAGCCTAGTTTGGGGGCAAGGTTGACAACTCCCCCCCACTGGGGCGAAGGTGGATCTGAGATCCACTAGGGCGCGGGTTAAAGGCCCCTGAAACAAACCCTTGCCCCCCTCCTCCGAGAAAATGTTGGGACCCCAGGGACCAACTCTGGGAACCCCGAAGACGAATTATTAAAGGGAATGTGGCACCTTGGTCGAATCCTGGAATTTAGTGCAATTAGGCGTATCTTTAGCCGAAAATAATTAAACCACTCACGATTTCTCTGAAAAATATACAGTAGGCTAAATATTTTGATTTTTAAAATACTCCTCTAGAAAAAAGAAATAAATATCAGCTTGTGGATGATGTCATGATCTGGCAACCACTACCATACTTTAAGGGCTTCGATTGGCTGATGCTCATCGTGACGTCAGCATATGTCGTCACACCAGCAGCTCACAACAATGGCCGCCCGGCGACGGGCTGGTGAGGAGGCTGGTGTCAAGTAGGTTTTAGTTTTTTCTACGGAAATAGCGAGTTCCAAGACAAATTACATATGGAGTACCGGGTTTTCCGACTTGCTTTACAACTTGGCTATCTCAGTTAAAATCACGTTATGAAGGTGCCTCATTCCCTTTAAGACTCTCCTGGACAAGGATTCCGATGATGCCTGAACTTACATAATCAACTTTTGGAACATTAACACCCGCTCCGGTGGGCCTAGTCAGTGATGGTGGAACGTTCAAATATAGGGTGGGGGGGACACCTTGGGATTTTCAACCCATCTCTTTCAAGTCAACGCCATGGGGCTAGTGATGAAAGTTCTGGTTAAGGGGGCACGGTGCCCGGTGCCCCCTTTCCAGGCAGCTCCGCCGCCAGTGCTCCAAGCCACCTTTGCCCTGGTGGGGATCGGGAGGTGTTCAAACACCCCCCCCCTGAACTCAGCTCCTATGCGGGATAGCGAAAAAACGCAAAGGCTGTTGGATTGCTGATACAAATTCATGAGGAAACTACATTGATCACTTTTTGGCTCAGGCTAATATTGAGGCCATTACAGGTCTAAGAATGTAGCATGTTAGAGAAGAGTTTCGGGGCTCTAGCTCCGCCAGAGTGGAGTTCGAATGCCTGTCTAGACATTATTCGCTTGCTCTCGTTACGGTGAATCGAATGATGTTTTATATGACTGTACTAGGTAAAAACAAAAATGACCTGACCTAAAGTCGGGTTAAGGTCACTCTTCAACCTGGCATAGTCAATATGCATATCAATCGGCTTGCAATAACAATACATACGTAGTAGAATCAAAATAAAAGCCTTATCATCATTTCCTGCAGTTTTTGACCCAAGCCTGAAACCGGCTTAAGTAGCCCCAGATGACCTCTGAAAGGTCACAGGTAAAAAATTGGAACATGAAGCTGGAAAGGAGCCCAGGATACTACGGTTTGGAGAATATGAAGCTCTTTGCAGCTATATCTACACAAATACAGTCAAATTCCTGTTTTCCCCATTCATTTCCAATGGAGAAGTCATCATCTATACCTGACCCTAGGTCATCGATATGACAAATTTTGGAACATTTTTGTAGTACTCGCTGGGCCCATTATGTGGTATAAGTTTCAATCGGATATATTCACCCATTTCTTACCTATGCCACTTAAAACATTTTTGGAGGTGAGGTCACTTGGCATGCACCTGGGATGACCCAACCTCAAAATTTTGGTGAAAGTTGCGGAATCTATCAAGGATCAGGTGTGGGAGGTACGGCGGCGCTCCGGGCAAATTGCCCGGGCAATTTGCAAACTGCCCAAGTTGTCATACTGCCCGTGAGTATAAGCACTGGGTAGGTTGCGATTTGCCCAGGCAATTTGTATACTACCCGGGCAGTTCGTGAAATGACCGGAGAACCGGGCAGTATGCAAAATACCTGGGCGATTTGCAAACTGACCAAATAGCCGGGCAGTTCGCAAACTGCCCAGCTTTCTGGGCAGTTTGCAAAATGCCTGGACAGTTCGCAAAATGCCTGAAATCCCATACTGCCCGTAACATATATATGTAGTAAGGTGTCCCGAAGAAAAAAACTTAAGGAGTTTGCCAACTACGAGCGAGGGAATAATGTAGCTATGTACAGAGAGCCCAAGCCCAAAATATCAGAGCTATTGCCATTTTGGAGAATCGCCACCAATTTTACTCATTGGCTTAGAACTGCCATAGGGCACATTTAACACCCGCACTGGAGGGGAGTCTGGCACTAACGCGCACCGGAGGGGGGCCTGGTAGGCCCCCTAAGATCTCGGAAACTAAGAGGGTTAGAAAAATGCCACTTGGTAGGTGGGTGGGGGCTATGGTGATCTACATGATGACCAATTTTCATTGACCTAGGTCAATATCTTCAAGGTCAAACGAGGTCGTAAAGGTCAAATATTGGCCATGCTGGTATCGATTGATAAATGCTGTGATTATGCAGGAAAATGGCGGGAATAAGCTAAAGGCGGACAAGGTTCATAGAGAAGAGGTCTCAAAGGGGCTTCCCCACAACTTTTGGGTCAAGGTCATTCAAGGTCATTGACCTTTAAGGTCACCATATGGTATACTACTTATTATTTACACTTTGACTAACACTGTAGCCACTGTTTGGCGGGAAATGAGAATTGACCTTTCCCAATGACCTTTGACCTTGACCTTTGACTTTGACCTTTGTATTGGGGTACCCTACCGATGACGTCATAGCATAATATATGTCAGACGGGGTAACCTTATTTGGCCGGACGCGCAGTGGTCAGTGACCTTGAAAGTGCAGATATGACCTTGACCTGTGACCTTTGACCTTGACCTTGACTTTCATGTGAAGTGACCTTGACATATAGTCCCACTTATATGACGTTATGACGTCACCACTCGGTCTTCAATGCAAGCTAACTGGTCCGACCGCGCGTTTACGGCGATCTCGAAATGCAGGTCTGACTTTGAAAGCCTCTAAGTAAAAAAATTTTCGGCCGATTTTCAAAAAGTCTTCACCAATCGACGCGCTATTAAATTTTGTTAAATGTGGCCAAGTTTCGTTTTTCCGCTGCAAGCGGTTCTCCGGCCACCTTGGAAAAACAGGTGGGGGGCCTCCGAGGCCCCCTCCAGTGCGCGTGTTAAGAAGATTGTTTTGATCGTATTTTTGTATTGCAGAGTACCGTCTGAATTATGTTTCAATTATTGCACTGATTTGCGCTACGTGACGGTGAAATGTGATCGGGAGCCAGAAAACGATGACGGACAATATTTGGTGCAATTAATCATGCTCCTACACTGGCTCCTCACGTCTGACGTGATGGACACACTTGTCGGAACTAGCACATCTGCAGACTAGCCTTAGTGACATCCTTTACTGTCCCTGAAATGATCCATAACCTGGAAAAGCGCCTAGCGCTGCTCTTCCGACTCCACGGAGGGCAAATGCCAGCTCAAAGCGGGATTGAAGAGCCAGTCCTGGGGACCAGGGAGGTCAAGTAGATCGAATAGTAGCCATGATTCAACTCCAACCAGCCACGACATGTCTTTTCTGGTTCTGGTGGTGCCGTGAGGAATCACGGGGAAGGTCAGCTAGCCCGTTTTGATCTTCTTCTTCTTCTCTTGACTGTGAAGTTCCCTCGCCACTTTTTGCCTACTCTTGTCTTCCAGGCCAGTGTCTTTTAGGGCCATGACGATCAGCTGCGGGTCAGATACCAGAGATGGTGGTATGCGGTGCCCAGCACCTCGCAGGACAGCTGGGAGTTCACTTTCCTGTACCCCAACATACTGCTCATGATATCCAGGTCCTGTCTGGCAGTGGAGCTAGCCAGCGGCGTTGTAAACCAATATATGTCGTAGAAGGGCAGGATGAACTCAGTGATGGCCTAAGATCTCACTGATCAGTTTCATTTAGAGAAAGTATATACACTTGCTCATCCAGTGAGCGTGGTGGTCGAAACCGGGCAACTTAAACGTAAAATCATCAACCTTCCCCCAGACTGAAACCAAAAACTGCATGAGCTCTTCACAGTCATCTCTGGGGAATGTTTTTTTTTGTCCAGCTGCTCCTTGGCCCAAGTCAACACTTCTCCTGCAGTTTTGGCTTTGCTGTGGCAAAGTCAGTCAGTTCTAATTTTCTATAGTTGATTTCCAAATCCTTCCACTTTCAAATCCTTCCACTGGACTCCCAGTTGGAGGAACGGGGCCATCACTAGATCCTTGGTGCTGCCCATGACTTGCTTCACTGCATACGCCAGATGCAGCTCCGCCACGCGTCTGCGGCAGGCCAGCCAGGCCTCCAGAAATCTGCAGGCCCCGGAATGTTCCCCGCTGTTGGAGGCAGTGGTGTCGAACACCATACCCACCACTGATCCTTCACGCATCACTTGACCAGATACTCCTTCACTATCTCACCCACACCCTTGCCAGAGTTTGCTTCAGGAATCCCGTAGTTTGCGTGTCAACTATGCGTTCACACCAGACAGGTCGACGCAAACTCGCTTCGTTTCCTCACGCCTTCTCAGGGTGACTCGTTCCATCCCAGTGAACCACTAGCTATCGAAAACGTTTTTACAGCTTCTTGTAAGGTGAAATCCAAGGTTACCAGTAGCCAAAAAATACAATGGGATGCAACTGATGTAATGGAAGTGAAGGTCTTTTGTTATAGCATTTGATGTAGGTGAGTTATAACATAAGTGTATACACGATTGGAATTCTCTCGGACACTGCGTGGAATAATACGTAATATGACTTTGCTAGGTCAAATCTAGGATTTTACCTGACCTGAAGTCAGGTCAAAGTCACGTTGGGTTAACATGCGTATCATTCAAACTGCAGAGACGAGACAGAGACAATAACATCATTAAAAACGCTATATCTCCATTTTCTAAGCATTAATGGGGCTTAAATCATTCTCCTATGTATTTACGATGTAGGGGTCACAGCCCGTACCTGACCTTACGTCATCGATATAAAAAATCCCGAAAAACATTAGGTAGAGGCTGGTGGGCTCATTGTGTGATATGAGATTGATAGATTAACACGCGCATTGACGGGGGTCTGAGCCACCTTCGCATTGACGGGGGCGGGTACCCGCCCCCTAAGATCTCGAGAACCACGGTAGGTAGCGAAAAACGGTAAACGGCGTTGGGCTGCCCATCCACTTCTCCATCGAAAACATTTGAACCATTTTTTTGTCAGGTCACATTTAAGGTCACGAGAGGTCAAAACATGCCCGTCATAGGGATAACATGTAAAATTCAGTTTTTCGGGCATTACATCTGAACAAGTAAAGATAGAGCCAAACGACTTGAACTGTATGAATCCTCTTAGCAAGCCGAATCGAATGATATATAATTTGACCTTGCTAGGTCAAATCAAGGATTTGACCTGACCTGAGGTCAGATCAGGGTCAAATTATATAAAATGCATATCATTAGAACCGCAAAGCCCAGGCGAGTCTAATGCAGCTAAAATAAATGCTCTATCTCCATCTGTTACTGAGTTATTCCGTAAAAACCATTTTTCCCATGCATTTCCAATGGAGAGGTCATGCCTCGTAACTGACCTTAGGTCATCGATATCAAAAATACCGGAACATATGTTAGAGAAATCAGTGGGGCCATTATGTGATATGAGTTTCAATCGGATAAGTTCACCCTGCTCCGACTTATGCTATCTTAAACTTTTTTGAGGTTGGGTCACTTGACCTGTACTGGTGACCTGACCTGAGATGACCTAACCTTAAAATTTTCACAGAAGTTGTAAAAATGATGAGGGAAAAGGTATACCAAGTACGGCGGCGCTACGCGCCGCCGTTTTTCTACTGTCTCCGAAAAACCCGAGGGGGCGGGTACCCGCCCCCCGTCAATGCGCGTGTTAAACCTTTCCTTACTAATGCAATCTTAAACTTCTTTTTAGCTCGTTTCACTCGACCTGCGCTAGTGACCTGACCCGACCTGAAATGACCTTGATCCAAAATTTTGACACAACTTGTAAAATTAACCAGGGAAAAGGTACGTCAGGTGCGGCAACGCTGCGCGCTGCTGTTTTTTGGCTATCTGCGTAAAACTGAAGGGAGCGTGGCGGGTACCCGCCTCCCGTCAATACGCGCGTTCAAGCAAAATATCAAAAGTGGTGGCGATTCTCCAAAATGAAGATACAAATCAGAAATTTTGGATTTAGTCTATCCTTATACAGCTACATAATTTCCTCGCTTGTATTTGGGAAACTAAAAAAGTGACTTTTCGGGTCACCCTAATATACAGACAGGGCTTTTCACTGATAGCACCCTTGCGGGGGGGGCGGCAGCTGCACCAGGAGGCATTTCTTTCCAGCGCTTAAGGTCGACCCAAGGTGCGGGCGATCGCCCCATCTCCTCTGCCTTGGATCCGCCTTTGGGTATGTTTTAGGCTACTTGTATAAAAAATAGGTTGTTTTGATGAGACCGTGAGCCTGTTAGTATATTTGCCTCGTTCAGAATTCAAAGCGGCATTTTGAACTGGGCACCCTATGACAATTACATGTATGCTTCTGTGTTTTCCAATTGCGAGCACCATGCCCAATTGGCTTTTCTTTTGGAAGTTACCTAACCATCAATTTTTTCTGGCATCAAGGGTACCAAGGGTGAATTCAGAGTGAGCAAACGGGGGAGTGGTTACCTTCTGATCAAGTCCTTGAGGACACTACGCTGCGTTCTGGCACTACCTAGTGCAAACCTGGTCGATGCGCCTCCCCCTCGATAATGAAACCTGTATCCGCCCGTGATAAACTTCAAACGTACAAAAGTTGAAATAGATAGTTATTTTATGAATTACTGTATTGGACAACCACATCTCGGCGGCATAATGCATACGAACGACTTAAAGCACGTAAGGTCTCTCCACCAGGAAGTCGGGATCCTCTACTTACCATGATGACTTGGGCCTGCCAATGAGGTCCGATGACGACGTCACGCCCCGGGTCGTAGCTCATCTTTGAGTCCATGGACATCTCGTCGAAGAGGATGACGCAGTTCCGTTGGAGCGGCGGTATGTCCGGGGCTGCACCTTCCAGGAACCTCAGTAGCCCATCGAAGGTGCCAGGGATTATCTGAAACCCGAACACCCAGCGTCTGAGGCACCGCGATGTGGGCAGGGGTCACCTGCAGCATAGTAACAAGCATGAGCTTCTCGCGGGGTTGTGGAGTTCCGGAAATGTAATGTCTGTTGATTAGAGTTTGTGAGTGGGGATTATAGTTCTTCGGTGCATTTTCAGGCGTTTCAAAGCGTTCATGGTCATTCCAAAAATGCATCGTGACGATTTAACAAACAAAGTTTGATGCTACAATTTGCAAAGGTAAGGTCCATATACTTTCAACTTAATGATTCCGTTTCAGTCCCATCAGAACCCCATGTAGCCACTTAAAAAATCGAACCCTCTGCAGATAAAGATCGATTCGTATGGAAATTTCCCAGGCGTAAAGTTTGAAACATAAGTGATAGTGATATTTTTGTTCAAGCGTGATGGTTTTGGCAGAGACAGGCTCGGTAGAAGTCTTGTTGACCCAGAAAAATTGGGAGACCTGCATTTCTTTCGGCGGGAGAAAAAAATATAACCGTTTTATAATTCGACTTCTTTAACACGCGCTCCGCTGGGGGGCGAAAGCTGACCCCCCCTCCTGGTTTTCCCCAGATAACGCAAAAATGAGGAAACGCAGAGCAACGAAACTTACAGTACCTTATCCCTGTTCAATGTTACGCATCATACCATATTTTTAGGTCAGGTCATGTCAGGTCAAGGAGCTATGCAGGGTCAAGTGGCCTGACCTCAAAATCCCCCCCTCCGTATCTCATTTCCCAGGAGTGCTAAATAAAAATCACGGACGGCGTTCGAAAGCTCTTGACGAGACGAAGAGAAGTTATAGGAAACATTTTTATGTCAGGTCAATATTGGTGTCAGCATAGGTCAAAGAAGGTTCCATATGGAACCTTCTTTCCTAACCTTCCTATATAGGCTTACAACAGGGCAGTGTACGTTTCCACCTCTAGATATTTACTCAGCAAAACTAGAGAAAATATTTAGGCATCATTGGATTCCTCTCATCGTGGCAAATTAAATCCTGATAAAACTGCACACTTCCCTCGCTCGTATTTGGGAAATTCAAAAAAGTGATTTTTCGGGACACCATACTGTGTAGGTATATACCGACTATGTAGTGCATGCAGGGGGCGCGGTGGTGGAGTGGTCAGCATAGATGGCTTCCACGCAGCCGACCCGGGTTCAAGGCCCGGCGGCTTCCCTGAACAAGGAGCAAGCTGGCTCCCGAGCAACCCTTCCAACAGGGAGAGAGTTGGCGACGCAATATGACCCTGGCAGTTGGTGCGTCGATAGGCCCAATTATTATTATATGTAGTGCATGCGAGCGTGTAGGTGTGGTGGAAACCTGTAAAATGATCCCGGGTTGGGCATGGGGCACCAGTCTTTTTAAACTGATTTTCATCACATTTAACACGCGCATTGACGGGGGTCTGAGCCACCTTCGCTTTGACGAGGGAGGGGGCGGGTACCCGCCCCCCTAAGATCTCGAGAACTATGGTAGGTAGCGAAAAACGGTAAACGGTGTTGGGTAACTCGTCCACTTCTCCATCGAAAATATTGAAATCCTTTTTTAGGTCACATTTGAGGTCACGAGAGGTCAAAACATGCCGTAAAAGGGATAACATAGAATTTTTCGGCCATTACATCTGAACAAGTAAAGATAGAGTAAAACGACTTAAACTATATGAATTCTCGCAGCAAGCCAAATCGAATGATATATAATTTGACCTTGCTAGGTCAAATCAAGGAGTTGACCTCACCTCAGGTCAGGTCAGGGTCAAATTATATAAAATGCTTATCATTAGAACTGCAAAGCCAAGGCGAGTCTAATGCAGCTAAAATAAACGCTCTGTCGCTATCCGTTACTGAGTTATACAGTAAAAACAATTTTTCCGATATATTTCCAATGGAGAGGTCATGCCTCGTACCTGACCTTAGGCAATCGATATAAAAAATACCGGAACATATTTTAGAGAACTCGGTGAGCCCATTATGTGATATAAGTTTCAATCGGATAAGTTCACCCTGCTCCGATTTATGCTACCTTAAACTTTTTTGAGGTCAGGTCACTTGACCTGTACTGGTGACCTGACCTGAGATGACCCAACCTTAAAATTTTTACAGAAGTTGTAAAAATCATGAGGGAAAAGGTATACCAAGTACGGTGGCGCTACGCACCGCTGTTTTACTTCTATCTCCGAAAAACCCGAGGGGGCGGGTACCCGCCCCCGTCAATGCGCGTGTTAACGTTTTTCCGCGGATCCCCCGGGTTGTGGCCTCCCTCCCCAAACAACGGGGACCCCAAATATTGAATTAGCCTCTCCTGCAGGAAATCCTGGATCCGCCCCTGAACATACCTCGCTACTATACCTGCCGTGCAAGGGAAAAAGGGTATCTCTCAATGCTAAAATATTGGGGCTGTCCCCAATTTTTCACAACGTAATGCTCACACCCAAAATCCGAATTTGTAAGGAAAAAGTATATTGTGCCATGATTACCCAATCACGCCACCAGAGCCTGGGTCACAGATGGGATCATATTACTTTCAAACATGTTGAATTTTGACGCAACGAAACTGTTGTTGAGTCTTAGCGATTTTGGGGATCTATAGTTATATGTAATTATCATGGTTAGTATCTAAGAAATGGCTAGTGGAACAGTAAGGTTTTTCCTTGGGTCCAAATAATGCCCGAGGTCATTACTGCGAACCACTGGACAGATGAGGTTGAAAATGTCACAGCGTTAGTCCGCGCCCTGGATAACTTCTATAACCTCTTGGACAAGTTTTCATCAAAATCTGAGACGTGGGGTGTTACTGCCTGGTCAACGTATCAATCGATTTGCAATAACATTGCAAACGTAATGGTATCAAAACAAGTGTTATCATCATGTCCCGCAAAGTCATTGACCCAAGTCTGAAAACCTGATTAAGTAGCCCCACATGACCTCTCAGAAGTCACGAGTCCAAACTTGCAGCATGAACCTATAAAGGGTCCTAGGATAGTATGATTTGGAAAATACGAGGGTATTCCAAGGAGTATCTACACCAATAGAACACTTTTTCGGACAATTTCCGTTTTCTCCATGCGTTTCCAATGGAGAAGTCGTGATCCACACCTGACCCTAGGTCCTCGATGTGAAAAACCCCGAAACATATTTTGTAGTATATTTTGTAATGGTCGGTAGTCCCATTATAGGTATAAATTTCAATTCGATAGATTCACCGTTTTCTTACTTATGCCGTCTTAAACATTTTGGAGGTTAGGTCGCTTAACCTGCACTGGTGACTTGACCTGATATGACCCAACCTTAAAATGTTGGGGAGATTTGCGTAGTTGATCAAGCATAAGGTGGGCCAAGTACGGCGGCGCTTCGGGCCGCCGTTTTTGTGCCCCTGAAAAAACCGGGGCGGGGGTTAATAAAGTTCATAAAGCCGGGCTAGATTTGGGGTCATGCAAATCTGGATGCCAGAAATTGAAGGGCACATCAAAATAGAAAGAACTGACTCGACCCCATATTTTTGGGGACAACTAACCCCTAGTGCCCCCGAATGTAATTGCGTTTTCCGCCTGCATGGTGGCATATTCTTATCAGATACCTGAGGGGAAGATGAATCCTTTCAGGGAGAGTTACGCTCATATGATATGTTGGAGGCAAAGGCTTCGCCATGGATCTACCAGCAAGGGATCCAGACCTAGCGATTTAACACTTGCTTTGACGGAGGTCTGAGCCACCTTCTTTTTGACGGGGGGAGCGGGTACCCGCCCCCTCTAAGATCTCGAGAACCACGCTAGGTAGCGAAACACGGTAAACGGCTTTGGGTAGCGCATCCACGTCTCCATCGAAAACATTTGATCCCTTTTTTGTCGGGTCATATTGAAGGTTAATAGATGTCAAAACATGCCGTCATAGGGATAGCATGTAAATGAAGGTTATCAGTCATCACATCTGAACAAATTAAGATAGAGAAAAATCCTTTATAATGCGCCCCGCTGGGGTCCCTGGCATGACGCGCCCCACTGGGGGCATTTTTTCGCCCCCCTTCGTATCTCGTTCCCCATGAAAGTTAAAGGAAAATTACGGGCGGCGTTCGAAAGCTCTTGGCAAAACGAAGAGCTTCTATACCAAGAATTTTTATGTCAGATCAATATTGAGGTCAGCATAGGTCAAAGAAGGTTCCAGAGGCTTACAACAGATCAGCGTACGTTTCCCGCTCTAGATCTGCCCTCAGGGGAGCTAGAGCAAATATTTATGCATCATTGGATTTCTCTCATTGCAGCGCATCGAATGATGTATAATATGACCTTGCTAGGCCAAATAGTGAAAATTACCTGACCTCGGCTAGGTCAGGGTCACAGAGTGACCTGGTATGGTCATGCTGCATATCAATCGACTCCCCGTGACAATATAAGCACAATGCAAGCAAAATGGGAACTTTATCTCAATTCAGTGAGAAGTTATTGGCAAAACAATCACTCTATGCTCCCGTGACCTGAGAGGTAAGATCCTCAAAAACTCAACTTTATGGTCAAGATCGTAGTAAGAATAGACGGTTGGACGATTTTCAGCTCTATCTATCCAGTATTTAATGAAAACGATCCCATTCTATTTTTCACCATATACTTATACTGGGGTGACCAAAAAATTGACCCCACCTTAGGTCAACAATATCAAAATTCTGAGATAGCAGATTTAAAGACCCTAATGACTTCATCATATTGTGGAAGTTTCAAACTGATCGGTTTGCTGATGTTCCCTGGACGCCTCTTCAAACTCGTGATTTTAGGTTTTGAGGTCGGGTCACTTGACCTTGAATAACTCCTTGACCTGACATGACCTTAGCTAGAAAATTTGGTCAGATGTGTAAAATTGATCTGGGGTAAGTTACCGTAAGTTTTGTCGTTCTGCATCTCTTCGTTTTTTTAGCTATATGCCTATATGGGGAAAACCAGGAGGGGGCGAATTTCGCCCCCCAGCGGGGCGCGTGTTGAACCATTGGAATCCTCGCAGCAAGCTAAATCAAATGATATATATTATATGACATTGCTAGATGAAATCAAGAATTTGTCCTGACCTGAGTTCAGTTCAAGGTCAAATTAGGTAACATGCATATCTTTAGGACTGCAAAGACAAGGCAAATCTGACGCAGTTAAAATAAGCGCTTTATCACCATCCGTTACTAAGTTATTCAGCTAAAGCTATTTTTCCCATGTATTTCCAAAGGAGAGGTCATGGCTCGTAGCTGACCTTAGGTCATCGATATCAAAAATACCAGAACATATATTAGAGAACTCGGTGGGACCATTATGTGAAATGAGTTTCAATCGGATAAGTTCACCCTGTTCCGACATATACTATCTTCAACTGTTTTTGAAGTCAGGTCACTTGACCTGCACTGGTAACCTTGCCTGAGATGACCTAACCTTACAATTTTGATGAAAGTTGTAAAATTTATGAGAGAAAAGGTATGCTAAGCACGGCAGCGCTAAGCGCCGCCATCTTATGCTCCCTCCGAAAAACCCGAGGGGGCAGGTACCATCCCCCGTCACTGCACGTGTTAACAAATGTCCAACCGTCCCTAGGTTTGTTCGGGCTTGATAAGGAAGTTCAACACTTTGTATATGTGAAACACCGGTGCATTCTCATGAAAGTAACAAAATATAACATTTCTGTCTAACATTCGACATTTCCAATGATACTCCCGACCACTGGCGGTTACATGGAGGGGGACTAGGGAGCTCAAGTCCCCCCCCTTAGAGGGGTTTTCCGAGTACCTATAGTTAACACGTGCATTGACGGGGGCGGATACCCGCCCCCCCTCTGTTGGGTTTTTCGGAAATAGTAAAAAGACGGCGGCGCGTAGTCCGCCGTACTTGGCATACCTTTTCTCTCATCGCTTCTACAAATTTTGTCAAAATTTTAAGATTAGGTCATCTCAGGTCAGGTCTCCAGTACAGGTCAAGTGACCTGACCTCAAAAAAAGTTTAAGATGGCATAATTCGGAACAGAGTGAACTTATCCAATTGAAATTCATATCCCATAATGGGCCCACCGAGTTCTCTAAAACATATACTCGTATTTTTATATCGATGACCTATGGTTAGGTACGAGCCATGACCTCTCCGTTGGAAATACATGGGAAAAATTGTTTTAACCGATTAACTCAATAAAGGTTGGTGATATAGCGTTTATTTTGATTGCATTATATTTGCCTTGTCTTTGTAGTTGTAGTGATATGCATTTTACCTAATTTCATCTTGACCTGACCTCAGGGCAGGTAAAATCCTTGATTTGACCTAGCAAGGTTATATTATATATCATTCGATTTGGCTTGCTGCGAGGATTCATACAGTTGAAATCGTTTTTTCTCTATCTTTACTTGTTCAGATGTAATGACCAAAAAACCTTAATTTACAGGTTATCCCTATGACAGCATGTTTTGACCTCTAGTGACCTTGAATGTGACCTGAAAAAATGGCTTAAGTATTTTGGATGGAAAAGTAGATGGGCTACCCAATGCCGTTTACAGTTTTTCGCTACTTAGCGTGGTTCTCGAGATCTTAGGGGAGAAAGTACCCACCCCCTCCCCTTCAAAGCGAAGGTGGCTCAGACCCCCGTCAATGCGCATGTTAATAGATAGGCGGAGACTGGCCCAGGGCAATGACTGGAGAGCCTGGCACCCCCTAGCCCCGCTGAAATGAAGTCCTTGATCCGCCACTGCCCCCGGTCAAAAGTGGTGGCCAAACCTCCCCTTTTCAGAGATTGGGGAGGGGTTAGCACCCCGTTTTTCAAGGGAGCCGAATGGCCCCCTGACTCTCTCCCGATGGTAACACCCATGGATGAGGAGTGCGATTCTTTATTCTGGACAGGAATGATGAATAATGGAAAGAATACATGACTGAAAAACGTGGAAATGATAAGTTGGAAACAAAGTTAGGTTGCTAGGAAAATGCATCGCATGCACCTGCCAACAGTTTTCTATTCATTTGCACTTTCTTTGCATTCATTTAACGTAAGCTCATGTCTAGTCTGCATTATATGGATACCAGTCACAATCAAAATTAGTGGGCGTGGATCTAGAAGAGGGGAATGGGTAATCCTATCATTATCCCCCCTAAATGAGATAGTGAGTCACACCTTTTTTGGTCCCCCGAAAGCAGACTAGTGTCATTAATGGTTAATTAGGGAGGACGTGTCCGTCGTTAAACGGGCACCGCCTGGGTTCTCTTCGTACAATGCCTGGAGGTCCGACCAGACCCTTCCCCCACGGTCTCGGAAACCGGAAGAGATACCGAAAACAGTAAATGGTGCGTCGTTCACGTCGGTGACCACGTGAACGACGCACCAAATCAAGAGCAGGAGGAGCCAGCGTTACACTCCGTCCACTAGTCTCGTCGCAGCCCCGACATTTCTAGACTTCTTTCTCTCAGGTCCACGTCCGCCGCGAATTCTGCCAGCCTCGACGGTAGCTATTTTTTACTTCACAGCGTAGAGAGTTACTGAGGCGTGAATTCTGTTCCAAGTTGTTTATGGTAGCGATTGTTGAATAAAGCGAACGGCGGAATGGTGTCATATATTGTGTTGTATACTATTGTTTTTTAGTTTTGTCAGCGATATCAAGGCAGTGTTAGGGCTAAGTAGGCTTTAAGGACAATGGATATTATTTATCTAAGCGAAGATAATCTATTAACTGACCATGCTAAATTATTAATAAACCATGAATAAAACCCATGGCACCAGAGGCGAATATCATGTCCGACATTGTTGGTATTTACGTACGTTTATAGTTTGTATTTACGTACATTAACTTGTTATTGCAAAAATGTCAGAAGCAAATCTCTAAAGCTTTTAGAGGATTTCCACTCCTGTATAACCAGACCTCAAATCATTGCATACAAATCACAAATTATAGCGCTCGAGATGCAGACCTCAGGGCATCACCTCAGTAAGCTGTCTCACCACTTTTGGGCCGGCAGCACCAGAGCCAACAGCCCGCTATCGCCTCTCCCATCCGTCGTTTTGAGGCCGCGCCGAGTGTGGCTGGGGCGATAACCGACACATTACCCCCCCCCCACCCCCCTCCCTCCCCACCGCCAGTACACTCCTCAGCGGCATGTGTGTCCCGCCGCGTGCCCGCATGACGTCACCGGGGGCCCGACGGCCGACGACAGTCGATCGTCGACGCCGACGGGGGAAGCAGACGTCTTGCCGGGCGCGTGCCGTCGCGGTGTGTACCGGACTTACGGACGACTGGTGGCCGTTGGTCGGTTTCTCTGCACTTGTGGCACGTAGGCCTTCTCTTATTATTGCAGCGGGAGTTACAGCTTGCTGATTTGGCATTGTTCCGAACCTTGCCCCAGACCACGTTGCATTCTAGGATTATTGCAAGCGTGTCGGTTGGCTCCCTGTGAGATAGAGTCTAAGATCCAAACAGAAGCCGTCGGACGCCGCTGAACAGCTGGAGCCCAATCACCTGGAGAACACCACTGAAGGGTAGCCACCGCCCTTGTTCTTTTCAGCCTGCCGTCTTGAACCAGCTAGGGACGAGAAGAACCTGAGGCGTCCTTCTCCGAGTCCGGGAGGGCGGTAGAAGAGACATAGCCCAGCGCGTGTTTTCTTACCGGTGAGTGTTGCTTGCACAATTTTTATATTGTATATATAGACAGCTTTTTGTGCCAGAGTCATGATGCTGTGTAGGAGACTGTGATGCACGAGATTATCCATGTTCGTATTTTTCGCTGTTGGCAATACGAGCAGTATCTGTCATAATACAAGCGACAATTTTTGCACATTGTCCCGTGCATGTGAATGGCTACCATCTAGCAACGGTAGCCATCTGAGATGCGTAATGCGTGATCGTAGGTTTTCTCTCTACCAAACGTACAACAGAGCTTATCCCGCGCCACGGTGGGCCTCCGAGCCACCTTCGCCCTGTTGGAGGAGGTGTTTGAACATCCCCTCAAAGACAGGCCAAAGAAGGTGACATTTTGGGAAGCGTTTTTGGGCTCTAGCAACTGACATATTTTAGTTAGAGCCATTTTTAGGCACCATTTGCTTCCTCTCGTCACGGCGAATCGAATGATGTATAATATGACCATACTAGGTCAAAACAAGAATGACCTGACCTCAGGTCAGGTCAAGATCACTTTTTAACCCAGAATAGTCAATATGCATATTAATCGACCCGCAATAGCAATCCAAACGCAATGGTATCAAAATAAAAGCTGCATCTTAATTTCATGGAACGTAATTGACCTAAGTCTGAGAACTGCTTAAGTAGCCCCAGATGACCTCTCAGAGGTCAGAGGTAAAAAATTGCAACATGAACCTGGAAATGGGCCCAGGATACTACGAATCTGAAAATTTGAAGGTTTTCCCAGCTGTATCTATACACATATAACCCAATTTCTGTTTTTGCCCATGTATTTCCAATGGAGAAGTCATGGTCCGTACTTGACCTTAGGTCATCGATATGAAAAATCTCGGAATATATGTGGTAGCACTCGGCGGGACCATTATGTTGTGTAAGTTTCAAACCGATAGATTCACTGTTTTCTTACTTATGTCACCTTAAACATTTTTGGAGGTGAGGTCGCTTGACCTGCACTGGTGATCTGACCTGAGATGACCAAACTTAAAAATTTTGGGGCAAGTTGCGGAATTGATCAAGGATAAGGTGTGCCAAGTACGGCGGCGCTTCACACTGCATGTTTTTTCGTAGCTCCGGAAAAATCCGAGGGGTGCACGAACACCCCCACCGTGGCGAGGGTTAAAACACATGCATGGTGCAACTTTTCACTCCCTAACACCTAGTTGCATTTGTTAGTGCCTTTCTGCTGCCAGAACAATTAGAATCATAGGAGTGATTATATGCGTTTATACATCCATCTTTGAATACGTTTTTGCGCAGCTGTCAGAACTGTCTTTCAGCTGGTTTCTGACTATCAGACAGCTGTCTGACCAGCAGACTTAGTCACGACTCAGAGTCAGAGTCGTCCCTAATTCGACTCAAATTTTGCTTGAGTCAGCGTTCAGAATTAAGTCGACTCACCTGTGGAGTTAGGGTCGACTCAATTGCCCGACCAGATGAGTTAGGTCAGAATTGGAGTCAGTTTGCAAGTTGTGAACCAGAGCCGAGTCGACTCAGGACCTCAACGTTTTGTGCACCTGTGCTCAAACTATCGACTTTTGGAATAAAAGTGAAATATCACTTCAATAACTAATCCCAACTTTTGGAGGATTTCAACCGCTGTAAGCCCAGTCAGGTGTCTGACCAGACGACTCTGGACACAGACAGATGTCTGACCAGGCACCTGTGGGCGATACGTTGTAGTTTTTGTTTCCTTGGTCGGCTCAACTCTGACGTTCAGCTTTGCGTCTGACTGACTCTGACTCAACTCACCAAGTGGAGTCGGTGATTCGATTCTGACTCGGCTCAAGTAAGGAAGAGCGTTGACACAACTCCGGCTCAGATAAACATTGAGTCAGCATCGGTTCTGACTGAGAATAATAATAAAGCACGCTTACACCTGATAAATATTCCCCTTAATAGTATGCCATTTACAATGCATTCCATTGTGCAAGGTGAGCGAATGCATGTTTTTAACCCTCGCCCCGTTGGGGGGGGTGTTTCTACACATATCGCCAATCGTTAACCCTCGCCCCTGTATTTGTAATTGGCCTGTATTTGTGTAGATAAAGCTGAGAATACCTTTATGATCTTCAAATCGTAGTATCCTGGGCCCCTTTCGAGGTTCAGGCTGCAAATTTGAACCTGTGACATGTGAAAGGCAATCTGGGCTACTTAAGCAGATTTTCAGACTTGAGTCAATTATTTGCAGGAAATGACGATGCAGCTTTTATGTTGATACAGTTGCGTTTAGATTGCTATTGCGAGTCTATTGATGTGCATATTGACTCCGCTAAATCAGAAAGTGACCTTGACCTCAGGTCAGGTCATTTTTGTGTTTTGACCTAGTATAATTATATTATAAATCATTCGATTTTTCGTAATGAGAGGAATCGAATGGTGCCAAAAAATTATTCTAACTCAACTTTGTCAGACGCTAGAGCCCCGAACTCTTCTATAGCATGCCAGCTTATTTGACCTGTCATGACTTCAATATTGACCTGAGCCAAAAAGTGAACGATGTAGTTTCTTCATGAATTTGCATGAGCTATCCACCAGCCTTTGCGTTGTTTCGCTATCCCGTATAGGAGCCGAGTTCGAGGGGGGTCTGTTTAAACACTCCCCACCATGGTGGCTCGGAGGGCCACCTTGGGCATGACTCTTGAACTCGTGAAAGATTAGTATATGGATAACTTAAAATCCCATTTTGCACTGTTAGTTGCAGAGCTTTGCTTCACCCGAGTCCACCAAAGGTATAACTTTCTAGAGAAGTCTGGTCTCAACAAGACTGTCGTAGGCCCAGACAGATGTCTGACCCGAGGACTTGTAGATCGAGACAGATGTCACGGATTCATATGCAGATTCCGGGAGGCAAAGGCAGGCAGGTGCCCCCTCACCCCGATTGAGCCTCGGCGTCCCCTGAATCATCCTCAGCCCTAAAAGGCCGTTTTTCACTGTGCTTCACCCCCCCCCTAGGCTGCGAGCATCGGGACCTACACGGCAACCCCTCCCCCCCCGATAGGTCACACCACTTAAAGTGGAAGTCCTAATGGAGGTGTGCGCGGTAGTCTATTTGATTAGCGTTGTAAGTACAGTAACATTTCGAACATGGGTTGGGGGACAATGTGTATTTCGAAGTCGCTTCTTGTCAGTCAACGCCCTAGGGAAATGGACTACGTCACAGGGACGAATTTTCACGGGGTCCACAAAGTTTTTGCTGCACAACCCACATGCGGCCTCTGGCAAACCGACTTTATTTAACGTTTTTGAATTTTTTTCTCTTATACTTTTTCAATTTATTTATACCACATCGTACACCGCATCGTATGTGTGGATGGCCAGCCACTCGCTGCACTGACCCTCCTGCGCCTGGCCTGCCTGCCCCTGGCCTGCTGGACCGCGGGGCATCGGCATCACCATGTGCGTTTTCTTAACCTCATCAAATTTCTTACCCCATACGCTCGTTTTTTAACCCATGTGTATTGTGTGCTTCTGTTTCTGAATATATGTATGCATGTAAGTAGGGACAATCGTAAAAGTCTAAGAAAGTGTTTGTTGGGGAAAAGGGGCATGGCCGTCCTGACGGGGGTCCGGCGCCACCTTTGCCCCACCGGTGGCATCGATGGCCCCCTCTAACTCCGAAAATATGGGGGTTAGCGCAAATTTTCTAAGTGCAATAGAAAGCTCGTATGAATTCAGTGCGATATTACTATGCATGTTTAAGCGTACAGGGTAATGGTTTGACCTCCAGAGGTCAAGTTAGGTCACGATAGGCTATTTCCACTAAAATATGCAATGGTTAAGAAAGCTGGGCATAGCTCTTATGCCATTAGAGATATTCAGATCTGGTAAAGTAAATTAGATAGAAAAATGCCAGAACTTTTCCCCCTATGTGGAACATAATAACCTCCCGCCAGTGATTTGACCTCCAGAAGTCGTGACATTCTGAAAAATCTGAGCATTTGCAATCCTTTTGTGACTTTTAGATTTTAAGACAACCTTTACCTCAGGTCACGAAATCGAAAAATTCCGCATGTAAATTTTGTAGACCCGGGAGGTGCCATGAAGTGAAGGAAGTTTCAAATTGATCGCCTTAGAAATGTAGCTCACATAGAGCTCAAAAGTTGAAGTGAGGTGACCTTGGTTGACCTCGCCTGGTGACCAGACCTTGGGTGACCTGGGGTAAAAAAATTCAGGGAGGGTGGGAAAATGATGGATTGAGTGGTAGAACCTTCCACCGCGGTGCTGCTCCTCGTCGTTTTTCTGCAATCCCGAAAAAGCCTTAGAAAAGCATCGATCCCCGTGGGGCGAGGGTCAATGTTCTAGGATGTCATTAGTATCTTTGATATGTATCGAAATGGGGACCTCTCCCCCCGGCACAATGTTAAAACATTTCCATTTCAGCCATAATTGGGAGGAAATTGGAAAACTGTGTAAGCAGTGAGTGCAGAAGGTGACGGTGAGCTTAAATCCGATGAGTTTTTGGATATAGTGGGGGAACGTTTCTTGTCAGCATCAGGTGGGAACTGTCCCCCACCTCATGCTCTTTTGCCTTGATGACGCTTATGGTATCATTGGGCGTTTTCCCCATGTACATACATACGAGTGAGCTTGGTCGGCAATGCTCCAATTTTGTCGTCTGCGAGTTCATTTTGACTTGAGATGAATCACACTTTCTTCAGATTTATTGGCAGCATTGCCTTCCAACACACATACACAACACACACACACACACACACACACACACACAAACAAAACAAACGCGTCAGTCGTTCAAGTGAGCATTCGATATTGCAAGAAATGCCGTCTTCCTTTGCAAGTGATCTATGCGTGGGTAACAGTGCCTTGCTTATGCCCTTAGTTAATGCTTTAGCTGTGCTCCCAGATGTACACATCCTACGTGGTCCAGCACGCCAAACTTCTGCACATTGCACAAAACAACAACCGAGTGCTGAATCCTCTGAGCCCTCATCAAATCCTTATTCCACAGCCATTCAAATAAATAACACGCAAAACAACGTTCATACAGCAGCAATTTCTCATACTTGCTCCTCATAAAGGAAAAATACGTCCCATTACATTGTAGCCCAGAGTTCTGAGGTTGCAATATTGCAGTTACTGCAACATAATTACCATATTGCTGGGCAAGGAAAGGCTGACGTTCGGAACGGCTCCTACGCCTGGAGCTGGCTTTAGTTCTTAAACGTGATGTTAAGCTTAGAGGCGAGATACTGCCAGACTTTGAGGCCGAACCTACTCAAGGCATCATCGGCTCCAACAGGACATCTGAGATAGTCCTTCTTGCACTGTTTGGTGCCCTGGTTGAAGCCAGTCTTGGAGGCGGTCAGCAGCTGGGCGAGCCTGGAGGCGGGGCTGAGGGCGCTGACTCCTGCTCCCAGGTCCAGCTCCTTCAGCAGGATCTCGGAGGCGGGGAAGTACTCCTCCGGACTAGCCGCGATCTCACACAGGATGCGCTGCTGGCACGGGCCCTCTGGAATCTGCCAGACAAAGTCACACACTCAGTAGCTGTGCAATGGGCTGGTCGTGCTGTAAGGGCTCAATACTCAACTACTGGTGGTATAAAAATAGCCCGGCTAAGTAGGTTGAATTACCAAAGTCGCGCCGCTCTGTTGTTCGTTATATAAGCGTGGATTTGAGAATTTCATCTCTGAGCAGCAGGCTCAACAAACACATCAGCTAGAACCCATTGTTACTCTTCAGTGAACCACCATTGTCACTGAGACCTCAAAAGCAACTCAATGTTTTGTTGGTTTCGGTTGGGAAATAAGTAAGGAATGTGTTCCTTTTTTGTGCGCTGGATGTGGTGATGCACGTCATATGCCCTAAGCTGTTGCTGCACGCTGAAACCCCAAGTATGATGGTGATGTATTCTTCCTTGACCTCTGCTCAGGCCAAGACGATAGTACACCCAACGCATGCGTTCTTGCAAACACAGCTCTCGCAGACATAAAACATGTACCTGCATCTTATCCAACAGGGGATGAAAATGGCACAGTGCATATTTTAGATGGAATTCACACGGATTAATTCCTTCGGTTTTCGATCAAACCTACTGCATATTGTAGACGACAGTCTGTTTTAGAGCAGAATGTTTGAGACCCTTGAACGCCATCCCCCAACAGGTGTGAAGACGCTGTTTTGGCTTCCGGACAAAAGTTCAGCCGCCTGCTTTTGCGACACCTGTCTCAGAAGTGTCGTCCTGCGAACAAAGCATGGAAGACAGCCGCTCTGGAGACGACAGGCTGCAGAGTTGGCGGGGCCATTTCAGCCCTGGCGGAGCCGCTGAAACGGCGGAATTAAACCCTAAAGGATATGAGACGCAGCGCTAACGACAAAAGATAGCCCCGTTTCCTTCTCGTGGAGGCAGAACCACTTAATTTGGTGAGACTCTTAGCCCTATTATTTTGCAAGTGTTTCAACCCATGAGGTGTATTTTCTTATTAATATATTTCGACTGGACAAATATTAGTGTTGCGGGAACTGCCACAGATTATCTTTTTGGGGAATTGTTACCCCTGCTTGTTTTTTTCTCCTAGTATAGATTAATTTATTTCCTGTGAAAAATCACGAGTTCTTCAAGTCTCTTGGCCATTTTACAGATCGGAAACCGACCGCAATCAGGATTTGGAGAAATGACAAAATTTGCTTTAGGTTGTTACTTGATTAAACCTTTTCTGAAGTTGATCTAATACAGTGTTTAAGATAGCCTTTCAAAGCGACATCCAAAGAGCCAAGTACTTGTATACACCGTCGGAAACGAACACCGCATCTCCGACCAAACCGCGCTCGGAGAAAACATTACACGTGTGTCACCCTGTGGACGGTCTAGACGACATTTGAAGATTCATGCACATTTCTGAGAGGCTTTTACCGAGGTGTAAACATCTGTTAGCTGTACATTTTGTGACCGGTTCCCTTGTGGTCCATTCCGTCAGCTCTAGCTGCTCACTTCTCAACTACAGAGCGAGACCAAGCTGTACAGCATGCAGGGGGGTCCAGTGCGACCGCACTTGTGGCTCAAGGTGAGCGTTCTCGGGTATCCAGGTATATGAGATGGATGGGGGAGGAGGGAGGACTGGCAACTTCAGAACAAAGTGGTGTAGAGCCCGGGGGAGCAGATTTATGCATAGTTTATAGCCGTAGTTCTGACTTTGGTACTCTGAGGAAGTTTGTGCGCTTGAATTAGTGGGCAACTTCGGCTGATGATGGCTGTGCTTGGGAGCTTTTGCGCGCACAGATCTTACCGATCATAAAGTACCGTAAATGGCACATTAGGAGGGTGCTTGTGGGGCAGCGCCTGCCTTATTCAGACGCCGCGGCAAGCTGAGTGTGCCTTTTATAGTGCAGAGCGAGATTTAATATTTACAGAGCAAGAGCCTCGATAGTTGCGAGCAGGGGAACTTGAAGTCTGTTATGGACTGCATTCCTGCATAGGTATTCGGTCTTTGAAGCACTTTGGAGGACATTAACTGCTAGAATTGTAAGATTTTGTTTTAAATTCTACCACCAATATGTGATAAACGTGTATAGGGTATATAGGCGTGGGATTTTTAGACAATTTTGAAGGCCCGGGCCCGACCCGGTTCGGTTTTCAGAAGCCCGTTACAAGCCTGGACTATGGACAAATGGCTCAATAAGCTCGGGCAAGGCCCAGTATCTTGAAAAGGTACAAGATGACTATATAAAGCAAGTTAGAGCTATTCGGGCTTTCAAATATTACTTCTCTGACAATTAAGCCTGGAAAACCGTTTAGCTAGATCAAATGCCATATAAAAAATGTGCAAACAGCATTAAGCAGATTCAGACATCATCAATAAGTCAGCAGACAATCATTACCAAAAAAGCAGAATCATAAGGCATGAAATAGGATTTTGATTATAAGGTATACAAATACAAGTTGTTTATAACGTGTTTTGACTTCAACAAAGACTTGCATGACATTTAAAACTCTGGGCACACTAAATGCAAACTAAGTATGCAACCAGAGCCAAGACTAATATTGATAAAAGTTAGCACACGAAATCAGACATTCCCTTCAACATTGCAATGTTTTACATTAAGATGTGCTGGTAGGAGTTAGACCGAGACAGGTGGGCTGCAATGATTATGATGAACAGAGGAGAAACAGTGAAAAATACGGAGTTGAAGCTTGATTCAGCATATCTACAATGGCGCTAATAGATATGAAATTACGCCAGAAATCCTGCCCATTAAACTTCAATTTTTATTGTATTTTTCAATTCGTATTGACGAGAGGATTGCAATGGTGCATCAACTATGGCTGCATCTTGCTTGGTTTGGAAGTTATTAGCGAAAAAGGAAACAGCCTTATGCATGGGTGGCTATGGACATTCCCAAGAATATTCCCAATATTCAGTGACCTGTAGCTCCCTAGGCCTTGACCTGACACGAAAATTATTGTTACTGCAATGAAAGACCAACTCAAGAACTTTCGAATGGTGTTAAAAAAGTTTCTTGCTGCCATAGTTTCTGAGATATATGAGGTTTTCTTGGTACACCTCATATTAACGATTTTGACCTATTTTGACCCCTGGTGACCTTGATATTGATCTGACGAGAAAAATGCAAATCATTTTCGATATCATTTTTGAAGGCGTTTCGATTGCTGTTTTGCGGTTTTTTTCTAGCTCTCTTAGTTTTTGAGATCGTGGGGGTCTTTTTTAGCCCCCCCCACCAGGGTGAAGGTGGCTCGTACCTGCCACCGGGGCAAGGGTCATCAGACCTAATGTTTAGGCAAATGAGGATGTGAATAAGCTTTACAAATGTAAAGTGGGTGAGGATAAGTTCTGGATGTGCGACTACGTAGTTGGATGTAACAAGTGGTTTTAGGTTAAAAGGTGCCCGTGGTGAGAATACCCGTCGACAACAAAAACAAACCCATAAACGGACATCTGTGCCATTTAACGACTTTTTTTCGAACAAATCGGCTTGAAAGCGTGCACGGCCACGCCCGGCGGGTAAGGCGCGAGGAGGCTATAGGACGTGTCACGCCGGAGGTGATTATAGCGCGGCATGACGGGGCGGCGACGCTGCACCGCACCGGCCCGTATCGATCGTCGTCGCCGACAGCGCGCGCCGCGAACGTCGCGAGCCGGCGGCGCGGGTAATCCGACGCCCCGCGCCGCCTCGCGCTGCGGAGCGATGAAATCGGGCAACGGTTGGACGCGGCGGCGTTTGACCGAGTTTTTCGAATGCTTTTTCTTTTTGAGCGAGAACGTGCCGAATTCGTTGCTGAGAGGATACGAGCTGGTGGAGCAAATGAGCCGGCATAAATTGTGCTTGGTGCCCGTCCGCTTGTTCAAGGTTATCTCTTCAATAACTGTTTAGATAAAGTTTCGTTCATATACTTTCAGTGCGGGCGAATATATATCCAGCAATTCAGCTACATCTATCGTTTATTGACCGGTCGTAGAAAGGGATAGCGAATATACACCTTGGTGTTTAGTCACAAAAGCAAAAAGTGTCTAGGATAAAGCAAAGACAAAACGTTAAATATACGCAGTGCTGCGAGCGTACTACGGTCCAACTTGCTAAGCTCTGTGCACGGTTTGAGTTCCAGTTCCACGAATGTTTCGAGGAAGCACTTTCCTAGTAACCAGTTCTGAACTTGTGACCCACTAACTTATTAATACCGTCTGAGTCATGGCGAGCGAGGGTCATTCACCCCTTCAGGTACGGCAGGACTGCTTAATGTTGCTAAAAAAATGTGCCAAATAGATGGCGAAACCTGCCGGCTTTGTAAGGAAAAATGCTGGAGTGTCTTGTGTCTACTGTGACTAGACTGATCTGGAGCGACTATTGTGGCTGGACTGTCTATTGTGAAGACTGGAGCGACTATTGTGGCTGGACTGTCTATTGTGAAGACTGGAGTGACTGTTGTGGCTGGGCTGTCTATTGTGAAGACTGGAGTGACTATTGTGGCTGGACTGTCTATTGTGAAGACTGGAGTGACTATTGTGGCTGGACTGTCTATTGTGAAGACTGGAGCGACTATTGTGGCTGGACTGTCTATTGTGAAGACTGGAGTGACTATTGTGGCTGGACTGTTTATTGTGAAGACTGGAGTGACTATTGTGGCTGGACTGTCTATTGTGAAGACTGGAGCGACTATTGTGGCTGGACTGTCTATTGTGAAGACTGGAGTGACTATTGTGGCTGGACTGTCTATTGTGAAGACTGGAGCGACTATTGTGGCTGGACTGTCTATTGTGAAGACTGGAGTGTCTATCGTGATTTCTCGACCGGAAACATATTATTCTGTACAAGTCAGTTGAGTACTCTTATGGAAAGCGTGTCAAGCAGCTTGAATGACCTTTTCTGGCCGTGTTCTATGAAACCCATGAACATTCTTACCTCAAACCTACAGTGTGAACAGTTTTTTCTTCGAAACACTGGAATAGCCAGCACGAGTGGAGCAGATTACAGTTAGGTTTTTCACCGGACTTATTGAGACGAAAATATCACGTCAATTATTACTGAATGAAAATTATCGGTGTAACTCTGGTTTAAGGACCGATCTATTGGAAGAAATTTTCTAAAGAAATAAATTATTTTGATTGCAGCCTTTGGTGCCGACTTAGGCCGAAATTATAGACAATATCCCTGTTTAATTCTCTAAGTCTGTATGTGAGGCATTATTTAAAAGAAATATTACGTTTTGATTGGCCTCGTCACAATGGTTCGAAAAACGCTAACACAAACACTTATGATGTGAAATTCGATAATATTTTGTTCTCGGAACGTCTTCAGATCGATATTTATCAGATATCATATCGATATATATATCAGATGGTGATATCATATCAGATAATATCGATCTAAGGACATTCCAAGAACAAAATATCGAACTTCATACCATAAGTGTTTGTGTTAGTGTTTTTCGAACCATTGTGAGGAGGCCAATCATAATGTAATATTTCTTTTAGATCCCTGCGTAATTTTATTGTGTTTTTCCCCAAGCATAGCAGCATAGCTTTTGAATATTTCTAACTTTACATCACTTCTACAAACAATGTGTTCCATATCGACTCGGCGGGGGATTTCCAGCAGCAGCCCCTGTACCACGTCACTAAGCCATGCCAAGTGGCAGGAGGGGAAAGGTTGATGGTATCGGAACACGCCCGGGAGCCCAGACAGTGGCCACTTTAACAAACCCTATCACTGACTGCACGCTGGCGATACGCAGAGAACACTCGGCTGAAAAGGTCAAGGTACTCATGTGAACAGTCCTGCAGGTCAAACGGCCGAACTAGCGCCATTTAAATTCTCTTCAACAAGTGTCTGATAGGCACCGGAGTTCCAAAATGGACGAAGTTGAGTCCTGTAATTGCAGGGCTAGTGCTTTGTAGATAGCATCCTATTCATTATGCAGTGAATTGTTGCGTCTGGCTTGTGCAAACTTTGTTCTGTAATTTGTCTGGAAGCTTATATTTTCCGGAAGCTTAAGTAGTTAAAAACGTTAATAGTCTGGTTCCCGTATTTTTAAAAGGAAATGAAAAGTATCTTCAAGACAGGGGTCTTTCAAGATTTCGAGATCTAACATTTTTGGCTGGAGTAATTGAAAGTCTTCATCCACTTTGGGCTCGCTTATATTTCTGGTTTCGACAAACCGAGCGAACGCCGTAGATTTAGCTTTAGCTTTGCAGTCTTCCAAAACATGTTAATGGCGTCACGGCTAAATGTGCAGCAGTCCACGTTTAATGGTCACTTGTGGCGAAAGGAGTTAATCACGCCAATTCAGAACAAACTGACAGAGGGCAGAAAAGTCACTAAAAACACTTAATCATTGAAAACACTTCCTTACTAGCACTGCTGAAAGATGAAAACCGGCAGGACCGTAAATATCTAGGAGACAAAATAGAGCATCTCAGACTCCGCTCTGGAATCTGGAATGCTATGTCAGTCACTGGTAGAAGTCACAGGTGATTCAGTCTGTTTGTTTCTGCAGGATCTGGCCGGGGCGGAGGAGTGGTTGGATCTTTCCAGCGCAAACAGTTGTGCGCCGAAGCGTCAAACTTGAGTGGCCTTCCAAGGGCCAATTCACCCTTGGCCGAATCTGCCGGCAGAATCTATCAATATTTGTCGTCAATTTTCTCACGTGCTGTTGTAAGTTCGGTCGGCAGAAATCTGGGCAGCTTCTGCCAGGAGTGAATGGGGCATACGGCTCCAACATATCGAGCGAAAAGTGTAGACATGGTGTCCTTACTAAGGTTTAATTGCTTGACCTAATTTTTATGCATGCAAAGACGTTATTATTCCTTGATATTTCCTGGTTTGGTTGCAGTGAAAGTCAAATTCAACAGCTGGACAACAGCGTTGGATGTCTGAAGCAATCACTTCTCCGATCTGAATAACTTCACAAGGGGTGTTGAACACCGCAGAAGAGGGTTTCTGGGACAATAGAGGACATTGACCCGATATTGGGTGGATGACACCGTCAAACCGGTTTGAAGACACCGGCAGTCCACGGGTTCGGGCGGCAACAACCAGCCAGGCAACAATCCACACCCTGTTGCTAAAGCAAGTCGGGAGCGTCCCTCCTGGCGCGGATTAATTCTGGTGCAGGGTGGTTCGTTGGCAGGCTGTAGAGTTCTGAGTTCTGGTGCGGGGTGGTTCGTTGGTAGGCTGTAGAGTTCTGAGTTCTGGTGCGGGGTGGTTCGTTGGTAGGCTGTAGAGTTCTGAGTTCTGGTGCGGGGTGGTTCGTTGGCAGGCTGTAGAGTTCAAAGTTCTGGTGCGGGGTGGTTCGTTGGCAGGCTGTAGAGTTCTGAGTTCTGGTGCGTGGTGGTTCGTTGGCAGGCTGTAGAGTTCTGAGTTCTGGTGCGGGGTGGTTCGTTGGCAGGCTGTAGAGTTCTGGGTTTGGTGCGGGGTGGTTCGTTGGCAGGCTGTACAGCTCTGAGTTTACATTCAACGCCCTTACGATTGGTCCCCAGTTGACGGAGAGCTTTGCCGAAAAAAATCGAGCGGGTTGCCTGTGACGGGAGGTGATGATGGATGGAAATCATTGATGACCTTACCTCATCTTCCCAGTTGATTTTTGCCTTTCACTACCAACTTTGTCGCTCTGGCTGCTATTGATCCTGATATCTGGTAAGTGATCACATAAAGCGCAATGATATAGCCCTCAAAATAGTCGGCAGACATTTGCGCTTTCATTAATTTGCCATAAATATACGTGACCCATCTAGGTAACGTTTTAGACTTGGTTAGAGATCAGAGGTCTCGAATGACCGAATGGCCACGAAGGGCCAATGACGTCATAACTCGGTGAATTGATATGACCCCAACCTGTTTCTTTCAAACGGTATGCAATGAATGTTCGAAAGCTGTGCAAAACTGTTCAAGCTGCATCGTAACCGTTTCTGATTCATATCCAAAAACCTTACAGGGAGGTTACAACACCTTCCGTGTAAGGGCGAAATTTAACCGGCACTGTCTGGGCATGGCCCACCACCCGCCTGGGGGTCCGACCTGGGGCTCCGACCGGACTCCATATGGTCTCGGAAACCCATGGTGATACGAACAAAAAGAAATTGCGCTGAAAGTTCCATACCTTCTTTCCTTTTTGGACCAAGGTTGAACCATTCCCGTTGATCCGTGACGTCACAGTGGGTCAAATTTAAGTTCATTTAGGAAATCCCTTATCACTCGGGAGAAATTGGATCTAGAACAAAGCCAAAGGCATTAATGTGCTTGTATTGACCCAATTATTCAAATGATATGCATAATGCCTTGTAGAGGTCACATTATTAACTTGGCCTGACCTTGACCTAGGTCAATATCAAATAATGACATTCTAAGATCATTTTGCACATCACTCGAATCCTTGGATCATGCTCGTTACTCTAATAACTACCAAATTTATTGTTGTGTCTGGTTTGGTTCAAAAGTAATGGACACAAACAATTTCGAAAAAAACGTGACTTGGTGGCTTCGTTATTGACCTGACCAAAAAAGCCGGCAGATATTGTTATCTGTTCAAGAGCTTTTGAATGGTGTTTGGAAACTTGATCTAGCCCTTCCAGAAACTGAGATACGTACTGGTTTTGTAAGTTTCATTTTAGAAGAACAATTTCGCCTTACCTGGGCTTAGAACGGACGTCTTAACTCTTTGACCTGGTCTGACCTGATTCCTATGTTCGGCCATAAGTTGTCAAATGGATCACTTAGAGGAATGCGAAGCGACGCGTCTGCCATTAAGATCGGTTAGCAAGCATTTGTGGAAAACCGGAGGGCGGGTCTGATCGGACCCCCGGACGGTGAAGAGTCGAGACCTTTCGCATTTAGTGCGCTCCGAAAGAGGGAATGAGCGCATTTCTCCTCTTCCAACATCGTGTGGACTCCGCGGAGCGGTTACTTAGACATTACTCCGCTCCCTGACAAGGTTAAAGGCAGGAGCTACTACACTGGAGCGTCACAGTCCGATCCGGTGCAGCTTCCGCGGCGGAGTTTTCCGCTCACCTGGAGATGAGCGAAGTAAGTCTGCAGTCGGCTCTCCTCCTCCGGGAAGGCTTCATCTGCCTCTGCCTCATATGCCACGGGAATGGCCCCCTCCTGTAAACAACACGTCGGGTTAAACGGTGGGCAGGGGTACAGACTCTGCCAGGTAGGGGCGATTTTGGTCCAAAGTGTCAAAATCCGACCACAGAAAAGACGACGGCTTGAAATGAGTACTAGCAAGACGACAGAAGTCTTAGGGGAAAACGAAACTATATCGGAAGTGTATAATTGTATCGGAAGAAATCACACAATTATATCAGAAGTAGGCATGGTGAAATTCAGGAAAACAATTCGAATTCAGTATCATTCTAAAAACAGTAAGGCAGTGCAGTCAATCTAAAGCATGATAACATGAACACATGATGTTGGAGAGACGTTCTATGCATATACTATCTTCAACTGTTCATCAGCGTGCGCGTGCCGGAGTCTCTTCTCGCGAGCTTTATTGTCAGAAAACGTTATTCTGCACACTCCAGGACAGCTATCCAGATTCGGGAGCTACTGCATTGAGCGGGGTATACATTCTGGGTGTTGATTCTGCCGCTGGCGAGTGTGTCAATAACAGGAACGCCGGGGAAGCCCTGGCAGCGCTGAACCTCTCAGTTTACGCGTGAATAGGTGGATGCACTGTTCAGTAAATATGCATCGGACTCTTTAATAATAACACTTCAGGGATACAGTGGCGCCGGGGAGGAGCATTCGAGTTCAACGCCGCTGACCCTGGTTCGAATTGTCGGGCGGGTATTCTGCATAAATCTTGCCGACCCCCATGATACCCTCCTAACAGTGTTGGAGTTGGCGACACCATATGAGCTCAGCAGTCGGTGTGTCGTAAAGCCCCAAAGTTGTTGCAATTACAACCATTAACCGCCTGGGCTGTGGCTGGGTCCGATCTCCGACAGGACCCCCTCGGAGAGCGATTTCGAGCAGATTTGAATGAGAGACATGGCGCTTGGAAGAACTATGAGGTAATCAATTTCACAACTTATGGTAGAAAATTGATATAAGATCAAGTCAGGTCAACCGGTTATGAAGTCATTTCTGAAGCTATGTCAGGCGATTTTAGGCTTCAAAGTGAGGCCCACAAAACTAAGGTGTAACTCGGCTCCCTCAAGAGCTAGATGAAGTTTCTAAGCATCATGGAAATTTGTTGGAAATAAAAGTTTGCGCGCTGCTATCCATTTGAGTTAAATCAATATCGAGGTTACGGAAAGTCACGCTTTTTTATACTAATTGACCTAGACCTAACGTCATCAGAAATTCACAAAGTGACCTTACAAGGTCGTGCCGCATATAATTCCAATTCCTGGGGCAAGACGAAGACTAACCTATCCTAACCTTTGATTTTTGCCGGGGTTAATAGCTCTCGGTTATAATAGATTTCCTAAATTGATATAAATTTGATCCATCTTAGACGTGGTGACGTCACGCCCACGGGTATGGCTCAAACTTAGCTAAGCAGGAGGAAATGGTATTGCGCCTCCAGCGCCGTTCCGATTTAGTTCATATCACCACCGGTTCACGAGATCGGAGGAGGTCCGATCGGACCCCTCAGGCGGTGGCGGGATTAAGTGGTGGGAACCCCTGTGTTTGTGTGGTGATAGGTATGTACCATGCCACTTTATCATGTGTTGACTGGTATCGGATGAAAGATGTCCACAGTGTCTTAGATTTCATACATTTCCCGGCTTTCAATTACGTGGATATTGATTCCATGCAATAGGTTGATTTCGAGCTCAAATTTTAGTCCTGTAATTTGCATTATCCCACTTGCCTTAGCCATATAGCTCAGTCGCACCCAATTAACGATTGTGAGTTTATCTCCTGTGTAACGTCACAGTGTCCACTAACAACTAATTCTCGTTATTAGTCTCTGGCGGCATAATCTGAAAGCGTGTGCTAGACACGATTTAGGCCGCTCAAATATGTGATCACTCAATGAATTATTGTTACTCCTTGTGGTTCTAAATCTGACCTGAAAAACACTGCTTTTGAATTCTGAAGCTTCCAACATTGCCCCCATGTCCTATCTTTGTTGTCTGAACTCCATTATGAATCAATTATACATTTGAATCGTAACTTTATTATTTTACTAACGTAAGCGATGTCGTATTTTATTGAGATGCCAGCATTTATCAATGTTAAGGCTGTAAAGTTCCATCTTGCTGCTGGTGGCTTAGCTGAAAATCGGTAATTTCACACTAGCTTCTGGTGTAGACCTCATGATATTAAAACATGCATTCAAAAGTAAAGGCTTTTCGGCTAAGACGAGTCCATGAAGATTAAACAGTTAGTGTAATCATTCATGTATCAATGTATTACTTACACTCGTTCGAATGACGGGCGTGGTCCATCCCAGGTGAGCACGAGTATCCATTGCACCAACTTACTGGCGAAACACTTACCCGAAATTCCTTACCCTTCCCAGATCATGAGAATGACGCATTTCCTAACTGGTGCTGTCATTTACGATGCGTTTGGCTGCCACGAAATATCACGTCTGTTCCTTGAGCTTAGCCAGCAAAAACAGCCAGCGGTGAAATGACCAGCATTCACGTGTTTTACCCAATTAGTGTGACTGGAAGGGCGGCGGGCCATTTCGTGATTGAATGTGGCACATGCTAGAGTAGTGAGAACATGCAGGAGGCTCGTGACACGGTGGTTCTCAATTCAAAGTTCATGGCTCAGAAAACCGTACCATATTGTGAACCGAATGACCGAAAGCCAGAGTATGTATATGATGGGTCATATTTGGCATAATGTCCAGTTTTATTGAGGTTTATGGAACCGTTTTTTCTTAGCTTAATTCGTTGTGGGATCAGTAAAGCACACCCAGTGATGTGTCAAAATTGGTATAGAAGCCTCCAATCAAGATGCTGGTTACTCCCAGGTTAGATCTATATGGATTAGATCTACATGGGGTCTTCATATATCCATTGATGCAATATCTCCGGTCGGCGTAATACTTCCGGTTTGGGAACCCCTGCGCTAGATATAGAAATAACAGGGCTAATCTATTGATCTGAAATTTACATCTCATTATGGGTCCACTGGGTACTGCAAAATTTTGTTCAACATTTGTGGATCGATGACATAAGGTCAGGTACGAGCCATCAGCTCTCCATTGCAAATGCATGGGTAAAATGGTTTGAGGTCAATAACTTCGTCTGAAATTAGGATGCAGTGATTATATCGACGTCATTAGGTTTCTCTTATCCTGTGGTTCTAATGACTTGCGTTTTGACCCAATTTTATATTGACCTGACCCTGGGTCAGGTCAAATATTCGGTTTGACCTAGTAAGGTTTTGCTATATATTACTCGATGCGGCTTGCTGAGGGGATTACAAATGTGCTTATAGTTGTGTTATAACATTTCTACGTCATGCTGTGACAGAAAAAATATTAATTTCCATGACATCCCGTTCTATCCCTCTGGTGACGTGTTTTATCCTTTGGCGACCTTGGATTTGACGTGACAATTTTTTCAAACGTTGATAAGTTTTGGAGTGCTGCGGCGAGGAGCATGATGATAAGTTGATAAGGTGTTCCCTGGCCTGTCCCCTCGGATCCATATGTAGAAAACACTGAAGATTGTATATTCGGGCACAGCACTTCATCATAATCATGTAGAAAATATCAGAAATTCTCAGTCATAGTGTAGCCAGACCTCGAATTGAGCCTCACAAAAATGCCTTTTAGAATGAAAGGCATTTGTGGCTTTTCATTTCATCTGTGGCAAATGTCATTTCATTCTAAAGGACATTTGCGTGAAGCTCAATGCGAGGTCTGGCTACGCTATGACTGATAATAATTTCTGATATTTACTACATGATTCTGATGAGGGGCTGTGCCCGAATATACAATCTGCAGTGTTTTTACATCCAGATTCGAGGGGACAGGCCAGTGAACACCTTATCAACTGACAATTTTTTCATAAAGCAATCTTTAGGACGTGGCTTTGTAACGTCGTTTACTGCTTTTCGCTAACTAGCGTGGTTTTGTGATCTCAGGGGCGGGGTAGCCGCCTCCCCTCGTCAAGGCGAAGGCGGCTCAGACCCCGTCAATACGTGTGTGAAGTGGTCTTTTAATGACGAATTCGCTTGGCTGATGAGCCTGTCAGAATTTGCGCACAGCCACAGTGTTTGCAGCTGACTCCAGTCCGGCTGCTCTGCGTATAGTTTTGCCTGAATGAACTGAAAATTCACCGCCTATACAGTTTTAGATCGGGGATTTAAAACTCGGTCCGCCTCTAAACCAGGAGTCAATCTGAAGTGAGTGCCAGCTTTCCCGTGCGGTGGTTTTCTATTGAGTGGGTAATGTGAGGTAGAATGCGCCTATTCGTAACGTCTGCCAAGCCTGATGGTGACTTAAGACAGATCCCAACCTCTTCAGAAGGCAAGTGTGACCACCAGATGCTTCTTAGGAAGGTGCGTTAAGAGTATAAACTTTCTGATCAAGTATTTGTGACATTTTTCGTATTCTTCATGAACACTGGCAAATTCAATCTGATACCGAGTTTTATTACAGTTTCGAGTTTTAGTTACGTTACAGGGTTTATTTTATAGAATAACAATATTGTCTGGAACAATTACGATTTGTCGTGCAAAAATATGGGGAACTCGTCATCTTTACCATTAGTGTTTAAGGGTGGATAAACAAACAACATAATTTTGTGCCCATAATACAGCATAGTCAGTTGAGACAAATCGACCATAAGGCTTTTATTGTTACAACAGGTCGTCAGATGGTGAAATGGAGCTATATCAACAGTTAAGTGACGTCATCACACTGCGTGGACGTAGAACTGCTTCAGGCTGACCCCTGGGTAGGGCCAGCCTGTTGTCTCGTTGCCGACTGGTGTCACTCTCCTAATTAGTGGCGCATACTATGGACTAAGAATGCGATTAAATCACATCTAAAACGTGGTTTATCGGGGTAACTTGAAATTGTAGATATATCTACAGACCGGGGATTTAAATATGGAAAGATCCTGGCGATCCGATGCAGCAACAGAATGCACGTGCTAATGTAAAGATCCCCACCATCTTAGTCTCAGCCACTGTCATTTTGACTGGTATTTACCAACACCTATAAAAGATCGTCTCTCACTCCTACCGCACCAGAGTGGGCGAGCGAATGATTTGTGGATCTGGTGGAGACGTTGATCCCGCTTTTGCATTTGAGATGCAAATTCGTCGGCGTTCTCGTTTGCAGATGTAGCCCTGTGTCCCAGGTCGTGATAGCTTCCGAGCGCTCTCTTTATTATGCAAATTACATCCCACGTCGCAGGGTGCTGCGTATATCTGCAAGAAAATATGCAAATTGAGCAGAAATTTATGTTGTTGTTACATTTCTGGTATTAACCCATGTGCTTTCATGTCAAATCTACAAAAAATGTTTTGTTTGCAGACAAATATTGTGATTGCTGGTATTTATATGTTGTAGCATATATTTTCCCCGCCCATAGTGTTCCGCTCCTTGTGTAAAGAATCGGTCACGGATGTAAACACGTGATGTAAACTTCTCAAGTGTTTTATATTTCGATGATTGCCTGGAGGTGAGCATCCGTAGGTATTTCGAAATATCCTGACCGTTTATCTTTATACCGGGTGCATGTGTCCAGGGCCGTATCTCAAACACGGCATGGAATCATGAAATGGGGTACAAATGGAGGTGAAAAATGAAAAAACTGGCCCAGTTCAGTATATTAAGAAACAATCTACACAATGTAAAAACAATGGGGTGGCTTTTCGTGTTTCAGGTGCCTACAGAACCTTTGCACAATGATTTACTCATTTTACATCGTCATTTATGTTGATCTCTTATCAAAACCGAAATGACAACACTTGTATGTCAATAGGCTCTCATTTTCGGTCATTAAAAGTGAAATCTAGCTTCAGGTATTTTAACAGGGAGGATATTTGAACAATCGAGGATATGATAATGTATTGTATTGTATTGTATTGTATTGTATTCAACGTCACGGACTCTTCCAAACATAGAGGATGGCTATTATAGAGCCCAGGTCAAGAAGAAACATGGATAATAACTAAATCATACACCCTCAATCCTCGTACATTCCACAAAAATGGCATGGCCACGATGAATTTAGCTCAGATGACGTTTGAGCTCTCGTTTGAACACACCTATAGGCATGTATCGCACTACATGTGGTAATCCATTAAAAGCATGACTGGCACGGTATATAAAACGCCTTCTCCCTGACTCAGTTCTAATACGTGGAAGGAAGAGGTCGCTGCCATTTCTCGTCGTTTGTTCCTGGCGTTCACTGCGAGTTGCTATTTGTTGGGCTATTAGAGCGGGTTCACTAACGTCCATGACACGTCTCAATAGGCACAATGAGTGGTACACAATCATTTCACGAGCGGGAAGCCAGCCTAAATGTTTATGCACTTGCCTGGATTATGACGCCACTGATTATTTTTCTGGTTGAAAATATATTTTTGAAGTCGCCTTTGATGAGGCTATTGAGTGCAGTTTGAATGAAGAAAATCGTTTGGATAGTTCTCTAGTTAGGGAGGGGGCTAAAAAAACCTCCTGTGTCTGGTGCGTTACAGTTCAGACTCGTGCCAGGTGCGGGTTAAAGGCAAGTGCATACATAAGGCTCCCAGAAATTGTTCCCAAATCGATTCTGAGCTTCGCCTTGATGTCACCGCTGCATGAAGCGGCTCAGCTCTGCTTGTTAGGCTCGTCTTGGACACGGTTCCACCATTTGTCATTCAGCTAATTAGCAGCTCTTTTGCCGGTTGCACCCGATGACGTCAACTGCAGGGGCGTCAACCAGTTTCACGTGAAGGCTGTGCTAACATTAGCCAGCCTTCCTGTTGTTTGCAGGGTTGTATCTTTCAACACACCCACATAAGAACTATTAACAAATTCAAATCAAGTCTTAAACAAGCAGTTGTAAAGTCGCCATTTCGGTAGCCTAGCTTCGTTTGTGGTCGATCTGTTGGATACTTGTTTCAGGCTTGTTCCTTTTGAGCCGGTTGGAACAACTGCGTCGTCGCGGATTGATTTTCTAGACAGACTTGGTTCTTGGTGACAAGGAGTGGTAGATATTTGAAATCTAGTAACGAAGAGGGCGGCTACCTATGTGCCCGAGGATTTCCTCAGAGAGATGTAGTCGATTAAAGGGCCCAAGTAATGTATGTACGTGCAATGTATATAAATTTAAAAATCAATTCAAATCAGTATTGGAGACTCGTAACCGCACTTCAGCTTTAGATAAACTGATGGCTTGCTTTGCAGCACCCATTCACTTTTAGTCTGAGGCTGATTCAGCTTTTGTAGTCATTTAATTCATGAGAGCATAAGTATTTGGGTTCATTGTGTCCTGTGTCAGTCAACCCTCGCGCCAAAGGGGCGCCCGAACGACTCTGGTGATACAACGTCATTTTGTCTTTGTGCCCAGATCTAATATTGAATCAAACTTTTTGTTTTTTTCGGGATTTAGTTTCTGGTTAGCTGTAGAAAGGTCTTCTTCGGATGCTCCGAATCTATTTGATGATTCTTTTTCAACGGATGGTATAACACTACAAGTTAGCAGGAAAATGACTTGGTTCTGCACCACTACGGTCCAAGCACCTTGTTCATTTGCACAACTGTTCTCAACATTGAATATCTGGGTAATCTCGGGTCAAGTCAGCAGGTGAGGTCGAGGGACCTCACCTCCAAAAATGAAACAGTCGGCCACAGAGAGAGAAGGTCTTATGTTTTGACCTCATAATCCCATTTCGTTAAAGGCGTACCGATTACCACAGGATTTGACAACGAATTCATTATTCATGACTTAGTGTTGGGCGGGGAGGCCCATTAGTTGGAAAAGCAAGCGCGAAAATGGGAATTTGCCGACAATTATTATATTTCTCCATGTACTGCTTGCAGTGAATTTTCCTTCTAAAAATTGTGATATACCAGGCCACGAAACAGGTCCAAGCTAAAATTGTTGACCTGTGACCTTTAAGAGGTCATATAGGACTATCTTAACAGGTTTTCAAACTCGAGTCAATTACTCCGCAAGAAATACCTTAAGAGCTTTTATTTTGCTATCACTGTGTTTGTACTGGCATTGGCAGTCAATTTATATGCATAATGACTGTATAAGGATAGATAGTGACCTTGTACTGACATTGAACCTGGCCATCTTCACATATTGATATAGTATTGTCACATTATACACCATTCAATTTGCCGTAAAGAGAGGAATAATTTGATGCGTAATCGTGGGCCCCAGCTCAGACCAGTCAGAAGCTAGAGAAAAACAATCGAGCCAAAGGCAAAAAGTCATGAAACCTGTCACCTTTGACAGGTGATGATCTCAATATTGGCTGGAATTAAATAGTGGCCAGAATACCCAGTCCGTAATCATTTCTGATGGCCATCTACTACCATCTTTGTTTGTTTGTTTCTTGCTTTCTTGCATTGAAGCTGAGATCGAGGGGGTTTCGAAACCCCCGCACTTTGGGGTTAAGTTGGATCGGAAGCACTGGGACGAGGGTTAGTCGCTGTGTGGAAACTGCATTTCTCAGCATAGAATTCTGCCCAGACTCGTTTGAACTACACCATTATCGTCTAGCCTTTCACATGTGCGTGTGTGGGCACTGTTTCAAGGAGCTGGTCCAACATGAAAAATACTCGCTAATGGTTTCACTGCTGAGGCCGGAGAAATAGGAAGGATCAGACGACATCATTTTACCGCAAACAACAAAATATGATTTATAAGTTGAAATACATATACTACCAAAGGGATACAAGAACAGCCAGGTGTTGCGGGAGTCTTTTCTTCAATGGTTAAACGATGCTACCTCATGGCGCTAAGATGCGAAGCTTCCTCGCTCTCACGGCGCCTCTGTGGGGGAGCACTGGGTCCAGCAGACCTTATCTTCCGCATGGCTTCGGGGCTCCGGATAAGCTTCTGCTGAAAGTAAAGCCAGCTTTCAAAGTTCTGCAGGAAGCTGGGATAGTGTGCAGGCTGGGGAGTGACGTGTCCAATATGGCGCCGACAGGCTCAGACGGCTTATTGAGAAGATGACAGGAAGGCTATAAAGTGAAGAATGGTGTCTTGGGCACCTCTCAATCCTTTTAATACTTTGAAACTATTTTTGGTTTTCCCTCTGCTGATGTTTATCCGCGGGGAAATCTTCAGACAAATCTTCCTTTTTATATTCCGGACAAAATTTTGTGCCGTTTCCTGGCGCCTGTTTCTGTCTCCAAAGAGAAAGCGCAAGCCTCGGAGTGATGAAAGCGCCGTGGATTTGATAGGGTGTAATTGGCCGAAAAGTGTGTCAGGACCGGTGCACGTGACCTGAACTCTCAATGCGTGCTGATCCGCACCAGAGGACAGAGCCACTGGCAGGCTAGTGACCATAATACTGTCTCTGCCGGTCTAGCCTTCGGCGAGCTCGATATATCGGATAAGATTTCGGGGATCAAGACTGATTGGTGATGTCGTGGCGACATGATATGAACCAGAGTAGTCAGTTGAGAAAAGGGTGCATCCTTCATTATTTCCTCTCTCCCTCAAATAGAAAGATATTTCGCCCCAAAAATATACTTCCCTGCAATTTCATCTGAGCAATGCGAAATCCTCTCGCTCTTATGGGCCCTTCCCGACGAGACTGGACCCGACTGTGATGAAGCGGAAGCAATTTAAGCTGCGGGCTTTAAAGTGACCATAAACATCAATATAACTGGGAGACAATCGATGCTCCGGCGCTGCCTTTCCAGATTACTTGAACGAATCGCATTGGCAATATACCAAGGCAGCCTGATAGATGAGTTCGCCAACATGGTAGCAAAACATACGAATAGAAACAGGTTTGGCAGTCACATTATGGCAACAGGCAACATGACAAATTCTTTAGAAACAGGCCGCATATGCTCACTTTGTGCCTAAACGCCTCAAGAACCCAATCAGTGCCGGATACAGAGGGTGGCTTAGGGGCTCGAGCCTCCCCGAAATGTCAGAGGGCCTATTGTAAATGCTTAACCGGAGGCTGTTCCAAAGCAATGGCGGGGAGGCTCGAGCCCTCTATCCTTCCCCCCTCGAAATGAAATCCTAGACCGGTCACTGAACTCAAGTCATATTTTGTTATGCGTGAGTATGGCACACACTTATTCTATGGCTGAAATTTCGTCTTTATTGCCAGTTTAAAAAAGCTCAGTGTGTAAATTTCCCGATTAGTGGGCTTGCGGTTTTCTTTGAAACATCTGAATTATTCCATCAGAAGCGGAGAGCCATCGCAGCGAGGACTGACGCTGAAGTGATATACCAATATATGTGGCGCAGTTCTGTCCTAGTTAGCTCTCTCCACCAGATCAGGTGTTGACAACGGTTGCTCGCCGATTCAATTAAAACTCGCAACGAGGTTTTCAAAAAAAAGTTTCGGATCTGGCAAACCTGAGCGCGAGCAAGTATGATGGTCTGTTTTCCTTGGTGTCCTTCGCCACCCGCTTCCCCCGGTATGTCTGCTCCGCTATTCTACTCAGGGTACTGGATGGATCAATTTCTGGTACGGGCTACCTTCCCGACACGCGAAAGGTCAGTGACCCGGTAGCTATACAATGAAAGCTCAGACCTGTTGAAACTGTAAAATGTATAAAACATCAGCTTGACGTTTGCCTGATTGAACATCGCATATATTTGAATCGTTGAATGCGGTTGAGCATACTTGGACCCAGTAACTGGTTTCAGGGGTCAATCGCAGTCAAGACCCACTTTTTAGAGGTTCTGCAACTTTGAAGTCTATTTTAATCAGAAAGTATCCTGCAGTGAAACTGTGGGATGACAGATACATTTCTGTATCCACAGCTAGCAGTTGCCCTGCTGTTTAAATAAAGATAAAGTCCTCGGTGGCGACAAAGCCAATCAATGCCAACCTCCTGCCGTCCCTCCAGCTGCCCGACAAACGTGCTCACTTTGCCAGATGGTTTCCCCGGATCGAAGGGTGATAATTTGTTTTCCGCTTGCTCTGTTTCCCCGTCTGGATTATCTGCAAAACTGGCCTCTAGAAGAGGGGCGTTCCCGGCTGCCAACTCCACCGCAGTTGATTTTCGGATGCGGCTGGACACGCTGGTGCGTTTGTTTGCCGCTCGGTCCGGCCTGTTCGATAGCAGCGCGAGCGCATGTTTGGTAGTCGAGGAAAATGTGGTGTTCAGCCGGCGGAAATGGGCGCCTCCAGGAAATATGCTGGGAGATTACAAAGCAGCCGATACGGGCACCTCGCGGATTTTGTCCAGAGCGGCGCCAAATGAAACTGAACGAAGCAAGCCAGCTTAAAAGCGGATATGAAAATTACCAGGATATTAATGCTTGGATGGGTTACGTCAGTCAATTCTTTTCTAATTGTTCTTGTTTTTCCAAATTCTTTCGACAGCCATCATTGGCTAGCACATAGAGTCCCTGGCCATATTTTTTTAATATCTTTGCTTCTGATGCAATATTTGTCTGCAGTTTATTTCACTTATTTAGTTTTTATCTCAGCTTTGCATAAGTTCAGGTTTTCTGGCGAGTGAATAGTGGAATATTGGCCAACAATATCTTTCATTGTCAAACCGAAAATACTCCATACCGAAAAATATGACTTGGGTCCTCATATTGGCATTCATGGTTACAATTTTGGGAACATCATGATGTCATCAAATGTTAAAATATTGTCCGAGTTACATTCAGTGCGCCTGCCGAAAACTCTTAAAATGCTTCATTAAGAAAACAGGGTGTTTGCTACTCTTTGATATTTCAGTCTTCTGCCTGGAAGGACCGGAACCTGGGCCCTTTTTCACTAAAAATTTTTGTGTGAAATAAAGGTGGCTTGTTTCCCTTTTTCATTGTCACGAAATATTGTATATATTGAATTCAAAGCTGCAAATACAAGTATATTATCAAAAATCCTCTCGGCTGTGAGAACTAGCATCTCAGACGTACACTGCCAGCCGTAAATGAGCTTGCCCACCTACTTACGTCAAGACTGCGTCCCCAAGTGCGTCCAGGGAGAAGAGACGGCAGGGTCACTGAGATGGGCACACCGACCAGCAGGCCGACCGTCATATCCGTGTCGTGGTTGAAGTAGACGAACCGCTTCTCACGACCACTGCGGCCCCCAGGCTGGAGCGGCCAGCAGGAGAGTCGCCAACATCGCCACGGCGCAGCTGCCTAGAGCCGACATGGTGCGGAACCTGACGAGAACGGGAGGGAAGGTTAGAGAGAGAGAGAGAGAGAGAGAGAGAGAAAGAGGGAGAGGCATAGAAGGTAACTGAATAGCAAGTCACCCCAGGGACTACAGTTCCGACTTGTTTTCAGGTTTGAAACAAACACCAACTCTCTCGGCAGAGCCAGTTCTTGCGATCAATATTCAAGCCGAGAGAACATTAGGCTTATTAAACTGCCTACGCCTGATAGACTGTGCGGTACTGCAGCAACCACTACGATTCTATGTTGATAATGTTTTGA